>CM028131.1:112542500-113047500 GCA_016271365.2 Neoceratodus forsteri
GTCCCATACATTGATTTCGCACACCGACTGCGCCATTGTGCGTCACATGGGCGGAAACATGTTTTGGGTGAAATATGAAAAATGACAGCTGTACTAATAAGAAGGTGTGGTAAAATGGCAATGTTGAAAATCTGGAGTGGAAATATTGAAAATTCGCAAACCTACGAGCATGCATAGGAACTGCGCAACGGACTCTCGTAAAACAGTCATTTTTAGGAATTTTTTCACCAAATTTTCAACATAGCCATTTTAAGACCTCTGCTAATGAACAGTGTCACCGTGATTTTCTTAATGTGTCCCATACATTGATTTCGCACACCGACTGCGCCATAGTGCGCTACATGGGTGGAAACACATTTTGGGCAGGATGTGAAAAATGACAGCTGTACTGCTCATAAGGAGGTGTGGTAAAATGCAATGTTGAAAATCTGGAGTGAAAATATTGAAAATCAGAAACTTACGAAAGGCATGTAGGAACTGCGCGACGCGACGCCGGTGATAGCAGTCATTTTTAGGAATTACCAAATTTCTAACATAGCCATTTTAAGACCTCCTACTCATGAACAGTGGCACTGTGATTTTCTTAATGTGTCCCATACATTGATTTCAAGACACCGATCATATTATGTCACATAGACGGAAACATGTTTTGGGTGAAATGTGAAAATGACAGCTGTACTAATAAGTAGGTGTGGTAAAATGGCAATGTTGAAAATCTGGAGTAAATATTGAAATTCGCAAACCTACTGAGCCTGCATAGGAACTGCATAGCGCATGCGCTCGTAAAACAGTCATTTTAGGAATTTTGCCAAATTTTCAACATGGGGTTTTGGGACCCCTTCATGAATGATGTCACTGTCATGGCGTTATTCGGGCCGAAGGGGTGATTTACGTGACTGCAAAATCACCGCCGGGCCTGGTCTTATCATGTCAATGACATCATTCATGAAAGTCCCAAAACCTATTAAATGAGCAAAATCAAAAACTACCTGAGATATGCAATAAAGTTGGAAACCCCTATCTGGCCCATTATACAGCTTACCGGCATTTCCTCAGTTCGCGATGCGACTTTGAAGAGTGCAGGCGTGTTCCCGGTCCACCGATGATCATCGCCCGAGTTCCGAGGTAAGTATGGAGTGAGGGGGTGTGGGGAGGCAGGGTGCGCAGTGGGTGGGGTTGTGGGAGGAGGGGCTGGGAGAAGTGCCGTGGGACGTTTTTAATTTAAAGGTTTTAAAAAAAAAAAAGAGCGTGGGGCGTTTGCCACACTGGGGTGGGCTCCAGCGTGGCAGACGGATGTGGGGGGCCGTGGAGCCGGCCAGAGTTGGGCACCCCGTCGGCCAGGCGATGCGGGATGTTTGCCATGCTAGGGTGGGCTCCCAGCGTGGCAGCAAAGATTTGGGGTGGGCGTGGCGCGTGCTGTGTATGACAGCAGTGGTTTTCTTTGAAGAGAAGACCACCACTGTCATACACAGCACCGCATCCGATTGGTGCAGGACTGCCACGCCTGCTCAATGGAGCAGGGGATTGCAGAGGAGGGGCACACCTCCAAAGTGTCCCATTCTCCCAAGACGTTCCTTGCGCATGCGTGCAAGCGAACATAAAAAGGAAGCCATCTGGAGTTAAATTTGTCTGTTAACAGCCTCAGGCAGGCTGTAGCCCCTTCTATTGCTTTTATACTTTCCACATTAGCCCTCCATAAGTCAAGTGAGAGAGGGTGCGGGTTGAGCCAATGTTGTGTGATAGTTTTCAGTGCTGCAGCTATTAAAATATTAAATAAATATTTTTGACCTGTTGATGTGACCCCTTTTGGGGGGAGGCCTACCACTAAATTCATCCCATTTAGGCTGGTTTCCAGCTGGAGGAGCTCTTGGATTGCTTGTGTTACTTCCCTCCAGTAATTAGTAATTTGTGGGCAGTCCCAGAAAATATGTGAGAATGTTCCCTTTTGCCCGCACTCTCTCCAACACCTGTCCATGGAGGGCAAGGAGTAGTGTGCTGAAATTATTGGGGTTATGAAGAATCTGGAAGTGACCTTCCAGTGTTATTCTCTCCTCATGGGGGAGTTTGTTGTTTTGCTTAACTTAGCCTACACCTTAGTCCATTCTTTCTCTGTCAATGCTATGGAAAGCCGCTCCTGCCATCTCTGTTCTGTAGCTTGGATCGCCAGTGTGCCCACTCCTTCCTGTATAGTTTGGTATATAAAGGATATATAACCCCTCAGGTCCCCCGAGTAACTTTTCTGGTGTGTCCAGACTAATGGTTGTGCTATAGGTTCAGTAAGTTAATTTATACCTACCCTTGTCAGTAGTTAGTGCCGCATTGTAAATATTTATAGAAATCTCTCTGCAGAAGGTTAAATTCTTGCTGCAGATTTGTAAAACTTTTGATCACTTCTCCTTCAAGAAACTGAGTAAGGTGGGTTAGTCCCTTATCCCTCCAGGTCACTAAGCAATGGCCCTCAACTGTAGTAGGAAATTGGGGTAAATACATTAAGGGTATATATTTCCAAACTGGGGTAATAATCTCCCAGCTCTGTCTAATTTGTGTCCAGACCATTATGGTATGTTTAGCCCAAGAGTTCTTAATTTTATTGATCTCTGATGGTACAGCTGTCCATGGGAGGTATCGCAAGGGGATCGATGGATGGGCGTACTTTTCCATCCGGTACCACCTACTCGGGCAGTCTGCAGATAACATTTTTAAAATGGGTTGGCTCTGGGCTGCTTGATAATAATTGTAAAAATTAGGGACACCTAATCCTCCTTTATTCCTTGGTTCTGTTAAGAGGTCCCATCTTTTCTGAGGTCTCCAACCCGCCCATATGAACCCACTTAGTTTGAGTTTGAGCTCTTTCCAGTCCTTTTTGGTAAAAGGTAGAGGAAGGCATGTAAATAGGAACAAGTATCTAGGCAATATATTCATTTTCACAGTCTCCACTCTGTTTGAGAGTGTGAGAGGTAGGTTCTGCCAGTGATTAATATCTGTGAACACTTGTTTAAGTAACCCATAATGAATGTGGTAAAACGTTGATATCTTTGTGGGTATCTAAATGCCCAGGTACCTTATGTTGTCCTTGGCCCAAGTGAAGGATATGCCTGAGGTATTCCCTTTCAATTTCTTTCCTTTAATCAAAAACATTTCTGACTTCTCTTTGTTTACTTTGAATCCTGAAATGTTCCCAAATTGGTCTAGTAAATTCAAAAGTGGGGAGAGGGAGGTTTCTGGATTATTTAGATATAGCAATGTATTATCTGCGTACATTGAAACCTTGCTCAAAGCCTGTTCCACCTTAATCTCCTCTATGTTATCTTCCTTTCTGATAGCTTGAGCAAGGGGCTCAATGCTTAAAGCAAACAGAAGTGGGGAAAGTGGGCATCCTTGACAGGTGCCCTTATTTACTCTAAATCTTTCCGCGAGTGTACAGTTAACCCTTACTCTAGCAGTAGGATTTTGATACGCCAATGTCACCCATTTGAGAAAATTCCCCTCTATCTCCATCTGCACTAGAGTTTCTTGCATGTATACCCAATTAAGGCAGTCAAATGCCTTTTCGGCATCTAGAAAAAGGGCTGTTTGGGATATGTCTGTTTTGGTTTGTGCTGTTAAGATATTAAGCAACCTCCTGATGTTATCAGAGAGGTGTCTGTGAGGTATGAACCTGGATTGGTCAGGATGAACCAGGGCTTCTATGTAATTCTGTAATCTGGTGGCCATTACTTTAGCTAAAAGTTTTAAATCTTGATTCAACAAAGAAATAGGACAGTAAGATTCACAATAGATTTTAGGTTTCCCTGGCTTCGGGATTACTGAGATTATAGCTTCAGACCATGATCAAGGGGAATGTATTTTCTTCTACGATTGTGTTCATCACTACTGCTAGCTTTGGGACCAATATTTTCCTAAGTTTTTTATAGAATTCAGCGGGATCCCCATCTGGTCCAGGGAATTTACCTGATGGGAGTTGAAGCATAATGGAGGTAAGCTCCTGTTTGGTAATTGGTTATGATAAAACCTGTTGTGCCTCTACTGGTAGTCTTGGAAGTAATAGGTCCCTTAAAATTGTTTTGTTCTCTCTGCAACCTCCTGTGGATGTTTGTCCTCTGAATACAGATTTTCATAATATTGCATAAATTGCTGAGCTATGTCTGGGGGTTGTCTCCAAATTTCGTTATCCTGAGTGTTACTGTGGATACATTGGACGTATCTGTTGGCCTGGATTTTCTTAAACCGAAATGATAGCAGTTTTGTGGATTGGGGCCCTCCCTCATAATACTTTTGGGTAGAGAATCTCAACAATCCTTCCACTTTCCTGTTGTCCAGGGTCTGCAGTTCCTTACAGGCTTTAGTACGTTCTTTTAGGATCCTGGGGTTAGTAGGGTCTAATTTATGTTTGGTCTCCCATTCCGATATTTAATTTTTAGTCTCTATGTGTTTTTTATTTGTACTTTTCTTTTTAGCAGCTGTGAAGCTTAAGATCTGTCCCCTGAGTACAGCTTTCATAGTATCCCACCAAATTAGTGGGGAACTGTCTGCGGGGGATCAATTACCAAATCTTGTATCGTTTTAGTTACATGTTGAAGGATATTCTTATAATTTAGTAAAGAGACATTCAGTCTCCATAACAATATTTTAGGTGCAATGCCCCAATACAGTTTAAGAGAAATCGGAGCGTGGTCTGACAATGTTATGGGACGTATTGTGGAGCCTACACACACGGAGATCAGTTTGGCAGGTGAGAAACATGTCAATGCATGAATATGACTGCGAGGCCACTGAATAACATGTGTAGTCCTTTCCTTTGCCATGTAATGACCTCCAGATGTTTACCAGCCCCCACTCCTCCATCGGAGGTTTCAGTTTCCTAGTGGCTCATTTGGCTGTTGAGGTTTGCCCGGAGGAACAATCTATTGCTGGACAAATTAGTAGACCAGGGAGGGGCTATGGGCATGGCCTACCTAGACTTTAGCAAGGCATTTGACACAGTCCCACACAAAAGATTAATAGTCAAATTAACCAGCCTGGTAATGGGTCCCAGGGTGGTAGCCTGGGTAAAACATTGGCTGGACAACAGGACACAGAAGGTAATTGTAAATGGAATCCACTCTAAAGAAAGAGAGGTTGCTAGTGGGGTACCGCAGGGTTCAGTCCTTTTTAATGTCTTTGTAAGTGACATTGCAGAGGGATTGGAAAGAAAACTACGCCTCTTTGTAGATGACATAAAGATCTGCAACAGGTTTGATACACACGGAGGCGTGCAAAGGATGAGAAGGGAATTGGCAAGGTTGGAGGAATGATCAGAAGTATGGCAGCTTGGATTCAATGCAAAGAAGTGCAAAATAATGCACCTGGGAAACAAAAACCCAGGGGAAGAATATACAATTGGGGGGAGGGTAGTAACAACAACAAGAATGGAAAGGGACCTGGGGGTAATCATATCAGATGATCTTAAGGTTAGCAAGCAATGTGAGAAGGCAGTAGGGAGGGCTGGGGGGATACTGGGATTTATAGGGAGAGGCATCACCAGCAGAAAACAGGAAATTGTTATCCCTCTGTACAGACAGTTGGTGAGACCCCATCTGGAGTACTATGTCCAGTTCTGGAGAGCCCACCTCCGCAAGGACATAGACAGGATGGAGGCAGTCAAGAGGAGGGCACTAAAATGGTGCAGGGTCTGCAAGAGAAGCCATACGAGGAGAGACTAAAGGAGCTTAATATGTATACCCTTGAGGAAAGGGGGGAACATGATAGAAACTTTTAAGTACCTCAGTGGAATCAACAATGTCCAAGAGGGTAGCATCTTTCAGAAAAAATAGTATGCAAGAATAAGCGGATACAATTTGAGGTTAGAGGGGGGGATGGCTCGGGGGCAATGTGAGGAAGTATGTTTTCACAGAGAGGGTGGTGAATGCATGGAACAGCCTTCCTGAGGAGGTTGTGGGGTCTAAAACTGTGGGAGAATTCAAGAATGCAATGGACAGACATAAGGCAATTTTTGTGGGGGGGGTAGGAAGAAATAGGCTGTTGGTTAAATATGATCTGCAGCTTATCCTGTAGGTAGGAAAATGGGCAGACTAGGTGGGCCAAGCGGTCTTTATCTGCCGTCAAAGTCTATGTTTCTATGTTAGGACGGCATTAAAGTCTCCCCCTATTATGAGATGACCTTCTATTAGTTCAGCTAATTTGTGAAACGCCTCCTTAAAAAATTTTCACGCTCCCACATTTGGTGCATAGACACTTATCAGATTTATTAATTGGTTCTGTAGACTGCCCGAGACTCCACGGTATCTCCCCTGCAATGCCTCCTCTACCTTTTGAACTTGGAATGGGCTATTCCTTTTGAGTAATATGGCTACTCCCGCTTTCTTTGCTGAGTCATGTGAGGCTGTTTCAACATGGCCCACCCATGAACGCGTAAGTTTTAAATTTTCCTGGGGACTTAAATGTGTCTCTTGTATAAGAGTTATATCACACCCCAAGTGCTTTAACTTGACAAGTAATCATGTCCTTTTTATAGGAGAGTTATTGCCTTTAACATTATACAATATAATAGTAAGTTACCATATATACTCGCATATAAGTCGATTTTGGGGGAGTTTTTATACCCTCGCAAACTGCAGGTCCCGATTTATATGCGAGTAACTGGTAAAATAAAAAGAAAAGGTCAGTGAAACAAAAGCAAGTTTTGCTCTCTGTCTGCACTGCTAACTCAGTACTGAGTGTTGGCACCTAATTTGACAGCTAATCAATTTAAAATTAACACCTCGCTAGCCGATTAACACCAGCTACACCTATTACATGCCAGTCTGTTGTCTGCTGTTCTTTACTGCCTCTCTCTTAACAAGCCACATTTGCAAATTAGATCTACAATTCCTAGCAGACGAGGTAACAATGATGCAGTGATTGGAACGGACAGTCGTGTTCTTTAATGTTCTGCGCTAATTTAGTAGCACTGATGGTGTGTGTCTGCTTCTGCAGCTACTGTCACACTCTGCAGCTGCCCATTTGCTAAAGTGACAGTGCTGTCAGAGCTACTTGTAACGGGTGGCTAGTGACACTCCTGTGGGTTGACTGGCAGAGAATATGGGGCAATCTTCCAGGGATAGCTAATCGAGGATGTGTTGCCCACCAGGAAAAACAATGTGCGGTGTGACGCCAGTTGCGGTACCCATTCTGCAAAAAAGGAGGGAGCACCTCCTGTCACACTGCTGTATGACTATGATGGTATCCACCTGTCTGCAACAGCCTATTGGACCCTGTACTTGCCCATGTGTGAGCACTCAACTGTCACATGGTGGACAGGCACTGTAGAAGGGCAGCAGTCCATTCGCCAGGTGAAGGGGATGGTATCTTCTGCACTGAGGAGCATTTTGGCACCCTGTGAATCTAGGGTGCTGACAGTCCCATGGGGCGGGTGGGTGGGAAGACAGAGGAAGTCTCACAGCTGCACTGGCTGATCAGACCACTGAACAGCCGCATATTATTCCATTGCATAGTGCAGACTGGGCATCCATGATCGCTGACTGTGCTGGACCCGACTGTGCACTTCGGGGATTCCTGATAGCAGACTCTGCCATACCCAATCTCTGCATTTCAAACAGTGCCACTTTGGAAATGCCTGCTTCCATTTCTGGTGCTGCCTGCTCCACTTTACACGATTGGGATGACATGACAGTGGGACGTGGCAGTGGATAAAAGACCACCCAACTTATACGCAGGTGACGAGCTGAGGAACAAATCTGGTGCATGAACAAGGGTCCTTGACTTATACGTGGACCGACTTGTATGCAAGTATATACGGTAGCTACTGATCTTTTTAACTCGATCCCTGTACTACCGCATGCTTTGTTCAAATTTGACATGTTGCCTTCTTGAACTCCAGTTACACTCATAGTCTGGCTATTAAATTTCTGTAATACTACACAACAATAAAATGTAGACGTTAAAAGGATGAAAAGGATGACGTGAAAATCCCAGCCTCTCCCTACAAAACAGGGTACTAAATGAGAAAAAGACCGAGGTAGAAAGGTCAGTGGGGGATGCTGCAACAGAAGGTAAAGCCATCAAAAAATGGAGAGCAATGAGTACCAATGCCTGTAGTCTGAGTAACAAGCTTCCTGAATTAGAGGCCTTGATGGAGGAGGAACATCTGGATATCGTGGCAGTCACAGAAACATGGTACACACAAAACCATCACTGGAACGTAAACATACCAGGATACACTATCTACAGGAGGGACAGGGAGGGTAAAGAGAAGAGAGTAGCTCTTTGCATAAGGAAGGAATCAAAGCAACAGAACAAAGGAAAACAGGGAGGAGGAGAAAAGAAGCACTGTGGGAAATTTGGAGACTGGCAATGGCACCACCATCGCTGGGGTTGCTCTGAACCCCAGGGAGGAAATGGACAAGAAATGATAGAAAGTATACTTAGAATGGCAGAAAAAGGGGAGATATTGCTGATGGGTGATCTGAATATGCCAGATGTTAACTGGAGTGCAGTTGCAGCAGCCACTTCGAAGAGTGGGGTTATTCTAGATGCCCTACAGGTGGAATGCCTTAGACAACTAGTATTGGAGCCCACTCAAGAGTGAGCAATCTTAGACCTGGTTCTCTCAAATGGAGATGAAGAGAGGATCACAGATGTAGAAGTGGGTAGCCATCTGGGAACTAGCGACCATCGAACAGTATGGTTCACAATAAACACAGCAATAGAGTCAAGCCATACAAAAGCAGAAGTACTGGACTTTAGGAGGGCTGACTTTGCCAAAATGGGTGAGTGCCTAAGGAATGCACTAGCAAATGGGCAGGAAGGAGGGGTGGAAGAACAATGGGGAATAAAAACTGCCATCACAGAGGTAACAAGCCTTTGTGTAAAGCAAATAAACAAAATGAAATGATGTAAGAAACCACTATGGTTCTCAAAGGAAGTGGCAGTGAAGGTTCAAGAGAAAAAGAAAGCATTCAGGAAGTACAAGGAATCACAGAAGGAGCGGGACAAAGAACTGTATCAGTTAAAGCAAAAGAAAGTTGGGAAGGCAGTCAGAACAGCAAAGGCCCAAACCGAGGAAAAGATAGCCAACTCAGTTAAGAAGGGGGATAAAACCTTTTATAGGTACATCAGGGCGAAGGAAGACCAAGGGAGGGATAGTGAGGCTTAATAAAGGGAGGGAGGGTGGGCAGAGGGTGACTGTGAAAAGGCAGAGATACTAAACAAATATTTTTTCTCAGTATTTACAAAGGAAGTGGGGGAGGTACCTAAAACAAACAGTAGAAACACTCCGGATACAGAAGTTGATACCAGCCCATTTACAGAAGAAAGGGTTCTGAAAGAACTCTTAAAACTGAAGGTGGACAAAGCAATGGGGCCTGATGGAATTCATCCCAGAATTCTAAAAGAACTAAGGGTAGAACTAGTGACACCACTGACTACCTTCTTTAACAAATCATGGGAGGATGGGGTGGTACCCGAGGACTGGAGGAGGGCAGATGTGATTCCCCTTCACAAAAGTGGGAGCAAGGCAGAAGCAGGAAACTACAGACCTGTTAGCTTAACCTCAGTGGTAGGGAAAATGATGGAATTACTTCTGAAGGAAAGAACTGTTGAGTATCTAGAGGCCAGAGGGGCACAGGACCCAAGGCAGCATGGATTCACAGTGGGAAGGTCATGCCAGACAAATCTGATTGATTTCTTTGACTGGGTGACCAAAGTAGTAGATCAGGGAGGGGCTGTGGACATGGCCTACCTAGACTTTGTAAGGCATTTGACACAGTCCCGCACAAAGATTAATATACAAGTTAGCCAGCCTGGGAGTGGGTCCCAAGATGACAGCCTGGGTAAGAATTGGCTGGAGAATAGGACACAGAGAGTAATAGTAAATGGAGTCCACTCTGAAGAAAGGGGGTTACTAGTGGGGTACTGCAGGGTTCAGTATTAGGACCGGTCCTCTTCAATGTCTTTATAAGCGACATTGCAGAGGGACTGGAAGGAAAAGTATGTCTCTTTGCAGATGACACAAAGATCTGCAACAGAGTTGATGCACAAGGTGGGGTGGAAAGGATGAGAAGGGACTTGGCAAGGTTAGAGGAATGGTCAAATGTATGGCAGCTTAGATTCAGTGCTGAGAAGTGCAAGGTAATGCACCTGGGAAACAAAAACCCAGGGGAAGAGTACACAATGGGGGATGAGATACTAACAACAAAAAAAATGGAAAGGGACCTGGGGTAGTCATATCAGATGACCTAAAGGTGGGCAAGCAATGTGAGAGGGCAGCAAGGAGGGCTGGGGGGATACTGGGATGCATAGGGAGAGGCATCACCAGTAGAAAACAGGAAGTTATGATCCCTCTGCACAGACAGCTGGTGAGACCCCATCTGGAGTACTGCGTGCAGTTCTGGAGACCCAATCTCGCAAAAGACATAGACAGAATGAAAGCTGTCCAGGAGGGCAACTAAAATGGTGCAGGGTCTGCACGGAAGACATATGAAGAGACTTAAGGAGCTTAATATGTATAGCCTCGAGGAAAGGAGGGAGAGGGGGACATGATAGAAACTTTCAAGTACCTCAAGGAATCAACAAAGTACAAGAGGTAGCATATTTCAAAAAAGAGGTGTGCAAGAGCAAGGGGCACAATTTGAAGATAGAGGGGGTGGCTCAGAGGTAATTTAAGGAAGTATTTTTTCACAGAGAGGATTGTGGATGCATGGAACGGCCTTCTGGAGGAGGTTGTGGAGTCAAAAACAGTGGTGGAATTCAAGCATGCATGGGACAGTCATAAGGCAATTCTAGGGGGTGGGGGTAGAAAGAAGTAGGCTGCTGGTTAACTAGGATCTGCAGCTTATCCATTAGGTAGGGAAATGGGCAGACTGGTTGGGCCAAGCGGTCCTTGTCTGCCGTCAAATTCTGTTTCTATTTAAAAGGATCTTTACACCTGTAACCCCTAGGTGGTGCTATCCCAAGGACTACTATCCCTGCCTGCTTGGCTACTAACAGGTTGAGGAGCCTAGGTCCATTGGCGGGTGCCTCCACCCAGAGGTCAGGGTTTGTAGTGGTTAGACTAGCTTGTTCACAGCCCTCTGGGACCCTGAGACACCCTTTTATTCCCTCTAGTGCCTCACACAGTACACAGGAGTTACAATCCCAATACCCCACATATACACACTGTTCGCTCGTAAGGTACCACTTACCCTCGGAACTGATACTGCAGCACATCTCTGAGGACCCCCTGTAAAATGAGGTTAATCAACATACAAAAACACAATGCAATGCTTTTTCTACATGTGCTGATACCACAGACAGCATATAGTTCAATAACAACAAATCTGATTTGTTACAGGGGCCAGTAACGAGGGGGGCAATCAGGTTAATTGGTAGAATTAAATCACAGTACTGTGCACATTACAGGGTCTTAAAAAGTCACACTCTGGGTTCCCAGGTTGGGGGGGCTAGCCAGGTCCGTTGCCCGGGGTTGGCCGGCAGGTGCAGATGGATAGGGCCCTTTAGAAGAAACTATATGCACAATACCCAATTGTAATCCGGAGCCAGATGGCTCCGTTCGTGAAGAAATGAAACACCAATAATTAGATGACACACTTGCAATTTGATAAACAGATAGCAGGGAGCTACCTTGATTTGTACTCACAGACTCAATGCTGAAAACTGGATGGAGACCATCCTTCTGGATTGCCAGAAGAACAGGGCATGGAGACAAGGTCCTTGTGACTGGACCCCACTGCAGTTGATAGCAAACGGATGTAGTCCGAATTAAGCTTGGGTTTACTTCCAGCTTCAGCACACAATTCACTGTACAGGGGGTTTGAAATAGCGATTCCCCACAAGCACTACGCGCATTTATATGTAAAAGGAAAGTACTATACCAGGCAGGCTGCTCCTCGGTCTCAACCGCAATTACTGCAAGATACCCGGGAGAACACACAGCAGTTCCAGTTCCTGACAGACCGAGCGCGATTCAGCAATTTCTCCAGTCTTCTACAGGGTGAGCCTGGTTTCTACTCTTCAGATCTCCTCCTTTCTTCTCACAGTCTGATCTGACGCTTGCAACGGCTGTAGGCTGAACCTCAGGGCCTCACACACGCTTCCCACGCGAAACTATACACTGCAGAAGCACAGAGCTCCTTCTTGCTTCACTGACACAACTGATCTAATCTTTCCAGTCCCAGAGCAGGGCATTTCCTTTAGCTCCACACTATTCTGTTGGCTGGTTCGGCTGTCACTCACAATAAGACTCCCTCTGTTGATGGAAAAAAGCGCCAAGGTCAAAATTACATTTCCCAGAGTCACTGGCCATACAATCCCCTTGTGGCTGGCTCAGATTAAGAGTCAAGTTCTGATTTGTCCAAAGGCTCCATTTTAGGGTTCCCTTAACCCAGATTGGCCCAACACAGTTTAGGTCCAAAATGGAGGGTAACATACAGAATCCAGCTGTAATAAGGCAGGTTAGACAAACTACAATTTTGCTAATGCTTTAAATGATTACAGACAAACAGTTACAGCTTTCAGATGGGCTCCCTTTGCTCCTTCAGCGACCGCAAAATGGAGCAATTACTCTGCAGCTCGGGTGGGATTCGAACATTAAATACACAGTCCCCCCATATAAACTGATTGTCTGCAAGCAGACAGCTCTTAAAGAGACAGTATGTGGAGGCTCAAATAGCACTCACTTGCAACCACATTTAAGCAGCTTAGACACTGAACACCACCCAGGCTTGGAGCATTCAGGCAAGCTCCTGGAAGACTTTTGGGAACCCCCATTTGCAGGGGAGTTACACCCTTCCTGGCCTGGCAAAACTTGGCGTCCGCATCAAGTAAGTACCCCCATAAGTTTCAATACAACCATATACATTTACATCAGTATCACATTAGGCATATACATGTAATCATCAGTCAACATATCATCTTACCAGAAACACATTTCTGAAACTTTTCAGTACGTCACTTTTTACACAATATTATACACATTGTACCATACCTCAGGTTATTACCTCCTGTACATGAAACCTGAAGAGAGGGGGCCCTTCCCTATCAGCTACCTTGGGGCTAGATGGGGCAGGGACACCATACCTAGAGGGCAACACAAGTAACTTGGAGTTAGCACTGATGTTTAGTTTGGGCAATGAGCTCGGGGATGCATGCACTCCTTTATGGGTAACATTGAGAGGGAAGTCCACAGGCCTCCCAGGGGAATCATAACTGAGGTGCACCAAAGGTTTTACAGCTTGACCAGTCTTTCAAGGGGGAACTATGACAGTCTCTGTACTCTGAGCCTCATTTTCAGCATTGTCCTCACTTGTCAGAGGAGTCTCCATTGGGGTACAGAGGCTAGAACTTGGGGCACTTTCAGCTCCAGGAGTTACAATCTCTGAGTCCACAACACTTGGCTCACATGGAGAGCTTTCGGACACTGGCAGTGGACCATCAGGGCACTTAAAATACTCTTCTTGTTCTGGTATATCACCAGTCTGTTCCTGTTCATCATTTTCCTCCTCTGAAAGCTCAAACAGTTCAACCATACACTATGATTCCATATCATCTGACTTAATGCTTTGCACTTCACTTTCTGGGAGCATTGGCTCCAGGGACAAAGCTGGGGGCTTAGACAGTCCAGAAGGCCCAGCTTCATCTCCAGGGTTGACTATGGGATTGCCCCAAAACAATCGACCCAGTTCGTAAGAAGGGTAGTATTCAAAGCCACACTCACTTTCCTCTGACGTGGACTGACAGTTATATTCAACTGGGACTTGTGGAGGGGAACACTTTAACTCAGCTTCTGTAGGTGCAGACTTTCTCGATTTTTTCTTAGCAGCAGCTCTAGTCACTGGTCCAGAGGGGGCATTTTCTGGGGCTCAGACTCAATCAAGACTTGTCAATGGGCAGTAAATGATTTCTATGCATTGTTTAACATCTTTGAATTATTCTCAGGCCTTACTTTGTACACAGGCAGATCATCCAGTTTCCCACTACAATGTGAGGAGATGGTGCCATCTGTCCAGCAATCTTATGTTTGCCATGCAGTCCCAGATTTCTTAGCAATACCCAATCTCCCTCCTGGAGTTCCTGTGCTTTCACCTTTTTATCATATCTTTCTTTGTTGGCCAGATTTATTTTGGCAGCCATGGTTTGAGCCAGTTGGTATGCATGATTTAGCTGGGCCTTTAACTTTTGCACATACTGTAAATAGACAAAGAACCTCTGTGTGCAAACACTGAGGCAAGGGTTACCCCAAAGGGCATTTGGCTGGGAAGCCAAGTTTCAAGAAAATACAAAATCACACATGCCCACACAATGCAAAGCATCATGGGCTGCACAAGCAAATCACCGCAGAATATTATGCTGGTTCAACTTTAAGCAGAATTGCATGGTGCCGAAAGGCCTCTCACACAGTTTGCAAAGGGTGCTAACAGATGACATAGACACGTGTTTCATCCTACCAGGACTCATCAGTATGCCTCGTCTATTTGACACCCCAGTGGTATGAACCAGCTACCCTAAGACGGTCTGTCTGGGTTATGTTGTAGTGAACCCATTAAAATAAAAAACTATTTAAAGACAAGAACACTCATGCGCAAACACTGAGGCAAAGGGTTACCCAAAGGGCATTTGGCTGGAAGCCAAGCTTCAAGAAAATACAAAATCACACATGCCCACACAATACAAAGCATCATGGGCTGCACATGCAAATCACCATGCATGGTGCTGAAAGGTTTCTGCACCATGCAATTCTGCTGAAGTTGAACCAGCATAATATTCTGTGGTGATTTGCATGTGCAGCCCATGATGCTTTGCATTGTGTGGGCATGTGTGATTTTGTATTTTCTTGAAACTTGACTTCCCAGCCAAATGCCCTTTGGGGTAACCCTTGCCTCAGTGTTTGTGCACAGAGGTTCTTTTGTCTTTAAATAGTTTTTATTTTAATGGGTTCACCACAACATAACCCAGACAGACCATCTTAGGGTAGCTGGTTCATTCCACTGGGGTGTCAAACAGACGAGGCATACTGATGAGTCCTGGTAGGATGAAACACGTGTCTATGTCATCTGTTAGCACCCTTTGCAAACTGTGTGAGAGGCTTTTCGGCACCATGCAATTCTGCTTAAAGTTGAACCAGCATAATATTCTGTGGTGATTTGCATGTGCAGCCCATGATGCTTTGCATTGTGTGGGCATGTGTTATTTTGTATTTACTGTAAACAGTTGTCAGCTCAAGCCTCATCAGGAGAAACTCCAAAACATACATCTACCGGCAGTCGAGCTTCTCTTTCAAACATCAGGCGGTAGGGGGAGAACCCAGTGGCATCACTTTTGGAGCAGTTGTAGGCATGTACCAGGGTGCTAATTTGTTGGCTCCATCTAGGCTGGTCCTTTGGGTGGAGGGTGCCTAGCATATCTAGCAAAGTGCGGTTGAAACGTTCAGACTGTGGGTCCCCCTGGGGGTGGTAAGGGGTGGTTCTGGACTTTAGCACTCCCCACAGAGAAAGCATCTCTTTGATCAAATGACTCTCAAAGTCTCTCCCTTGATCAGAATGGATTCTTTGTGGAGCCCCATAATGAATAAAAAAGTTTTCTACAAGTACTTTTGCCACAGTGGATACCTTCTGGTCCTTGGCGGGGAAAGCTTGGGCATATCTCGTAAAATGGTCAGTGACCACCAGCACATTACTAATATTTCTTTGATCTGACTCCAAACTTGGAAAATCAATACAGACCAGCTCTATGGGGGCACTGCTGGTGATGTTAACAAGGGGGCAGCCCTCTGGGGCAAAGCTTTCCTCTGTAAGCAGCGACTACAAGTTCGAATGTGTTGCTCAACATTAGCCCCCACCTTAGGCCAATAGAATCTGGATCTCACTAAGTCAAGTATTCTGTCTATACCAAGGTGCCCCATGTGGTTGTGTAAGGACCTCAGTACTGAGTCTCAAAAGGCAGTGGGCAGCACTAGTTGTTATTTGTCTATTTGTCCCCCTCTGTCTACTGTTTCTCTGTACAACAGTCTATTGATCAGTTTCACCTTAAGACCTTCCTTGTATAACAATGCAGTTCTCAAATCAGTGGAGTGTAATTTGGACACATCTTTCCCTGCATAGAGGGCTTCTAAAGCTGATTTGATCATGGGCAGGGACACTGGTTTACCATGACTGCGAAAGGGCAAATTCCATTTTGCACATGGTAAAAACTGGTATTGCCACCGGTGTCTGCCAAGCCAAAATCCGTTTTTACCAGTGTTTTGTTTTGTGCACTTTATTTAACAATTTTTAACTGTGTTAACATGCATTTTAGCAATTTTTACCTCCACTATTATACATCTATCCATCCTTGTACCAATTAAAGTTATTGTAGGTACAAGATGTGATGGCAGCAGCAGCACTATGGCCCCCATCCCTCAGGTTCAGTAGTAGCAACAACACTACGGCCCCCCTCCCTCCGGTGTGACAGAAGCAGCAGCACTGCAGTCTCCCATCCTCAGGTGTGACAGCAACAGTACCATGTTCCCCATCCATCAGGTGTGATGGCAGTGCATCAGCACTGCAGGCCCTTTCCCTCAGGGGTGATGGTGGCAGTACCACCAATACATCCAGCTTCCTCCAACACAGTGAATACAGTCAGCCCTGGAAAAAAAAACACTGCCAGTATGCCACCACACCTAAATAAATTCTGGCTGAATGTACCATTATTTTGTACTGTGTGTCAATGCTACATTATGGAAAGGAGCATAGGGCATTGCCAATGCTGGCTCTGTATGCCTTTTCATGTCACCAGGTACTTAGATAAAAAGAGACAAGCTAAATTAAATAAAATACTGTTTATAAATGTGCAGAAAGTGGTGCAAAAAGTAGAAACAGTACAAAAGCATATACATTAAAATGTGCAAAATGTATAATCAGCAAAAAATTAAATACGATAAGGATGAACCAAATACTGTAAGAAATATAATTTTAAAATGTATATAAAAATAGTAAAAGAGTGTAGAAACAGTGGAGAAAACTAACATTTTGGACTAAAATCCACATACAATAAAATGTGCAAAACGTGGAACATAAAGTAAACTGTGCAAAAGAATCAGTTAATCTAAAGCCCTAACAAAATGTTCAATTAAATTGTAAACTAACAAAAATGAAACAGTACTGTACACTAAAGAATATGAAACAAAATATCAGAATTCAGCAACGCCACACTGACTTCAAATAAAAGGGAGCTAAGCAGCGGCAACCAATACATAACGTAACCTGTTTATTGAACATCAACATTGAAAACAATCGCAAATTGTCCACCCACAGGTTTCTCCTTTGATCCATATGGATCTGACCATATAGAGAAAATGACCTTTCAGCATCAGCACTGGACACTGGGACCCAAATTGCCTGCTGGGCAGCTCTAGCCAGCACTGGTAGCTGAGGCTCCACAGACTTCCAGAACTGACCCAGATAAGAGTCCAACTTTTCTGGCAAGTCACTGAGGTCTTGTCTTATGTAGAGATCCCAATCCTTTTCCAAAGCTGCTGTGTTGTGTAGTCCAAACATTGGAATGCCCTCTGCAGATTGATTGTAGTCCTTGTTCAGTTTAGGCAGATTGAATGGGTCTAGTATGCGACATGCCTTGAAAAACTGTAGCAAAGGATTTGACCCCATATGCTTGCTGAGTTTGTTTAGCGCTACACTGTAAGCTTTTTGAAATACCAAAACTTGATCCTGCTTGGCCCAGCCTCTAAGCTGATGAAGCTGCTCATTAGTTTTCTCTCCAAAGCCATCGATCTTTAACACATCAGCCTCAAGTCTGTTCTTGATTGCCATTAGTGTATCATAGATAGACCAGCCAGTGGTTTATCTTTCAGTTGCAGCATGTGTATTGTCTCTATTATGTCCATACTATTTTCTGCAATTAATGTAGTCTGAATTTGGAGCTCTCCCATCCATTCGGTAAATAAGTAGCATAGCGATTTCAGTGAATTCGCATCACTCTGGTCTTCCTGCAAGAAATTTCGTAAATATTGCAAGTGGGTGGCATGGTATTTTACAGCCTCAAACCATGTGTTCCAGCATGTCAGTACTGGGACAGGGGGTAAAGTGTTGTTCTTCACCCCCACCTCTGTGAGGAATGCCAGGTACTCCCTTTTTCATTTTGGGGACTGCTGGAACACATATTTAATCTCCGCAACCAGTTTGTTCACCAACTCAAAATGGTCGATCCATGTGTCACCTACAAGTGACAGGACATGTGCCCAGCAACCGACATGGATGACATGGTCCCCCAATAACTCCCTGTAATGCATCATTGAAACATTTAATCATGTATCTGGCATTGTCACTGACAAAACCCACAACTGGTTCCATCTCCATCTCCACCTCACATTTCTGCAGAGTTTTTAAAATGGTTTGCGCAACAGTTGAATGGTTCACTGCGACCAACTCCATGGCATTTGCAATGTAAGATTTACCCACCATTGATAACAAAAACAATGTTCAGTACACACCGAGGATCTGAATCTGTGGATTCATCACACATTACTGTGATGCTCTTTCCTTTCACTTGTTGGCGAATTGTCTCCTCCATCTCGTTCTGCAGTTTTGGCAGGTAGTTCTAAAAGGAGAGTGTCTGCCTTTGGAAGTGCACCTATACTCTTAATATACTTTCCCATCCAGTCTCTGAGGCAGGGTTGATCAAGTTTTTCAATGGGAATATTGGCCCCACACCAAGCCCTCAACGTGTCGAGAACTGTTTCTTCCCTTGAAGCAGCAGCAGAAGTGGTGGCGTTGAAACTCGTATGTAATGTCACCTGTCTGTTCTCACTTTTCTCTTTCTGGCTTGTGTTTTATAAATGCTTCTTGCTGTTGCAGTGGTCTACAATGGTATCCTTCCGGATGTGGTCCACTGGATGGGCAACCAACCGGCAGAACATTTTCCCTCCATCTTCATACATTCCCATTGCCTTGAACTGTAGTGCACGGTCTTTCATAGCAATGCTGGAGATTTTGGCCATCTTTCATGGGGGTGGTGTTGCCATCTTGATGGTGTAGTGATGCAATATTTCCAAAGAACTAAAAGCGACAAAGCAGCAGATCACTAACACCACTTTCACAGATTGACCTACAAAAAAAACAAACAAAAAAAAAACATAATAAGGACTAATTCTGCAACACCAACAAAGCATTCACAATTTTAGCATGGAAGGCCCACTAGTGGGCAAAAAGAAAGCAAACTGTACCTTTTACAGTGGTCTTGGATAGACTTGCAGCAGATCACGTCCAACAGCAGTTCAAGGCCTGAAATCATAATTGAAATGTTTACATGTGGCCCACAGAAAAATGTACACATAGCATAACTGTTAGAAAGACCATCATCCACATCCTCTTCAATGCATTCTCCAATCACAGCTTGTCACCAACACCCACACCTACTTACTTGAAGAGTGGCGCAAAGGAATAAGCATGACTGCATGAGGTGCTGGTAGCAGTGTTGGCAGGTGGTTCAACATCAGCATGAATTTGCAGCAGTGCACAGGCATGGTGTTCATGAAGACTTCACCTTCAGACTCCCAGCAAGATGGCAACAGCAGTCTTTCAATGATTCTTCAGGTTAGACAGCAGCAGCAGTGTAGCCCCCAACCCTCAGGTGTGATGGCAGCAGGTGCAGCACTGCAACCCCCAACCCTCAGGCGTGACGGCAGCAAGTGCAGCCCCCACCCCAGGTGTGATGGCAGCACTGCAACCCCCAACCCCTCAGGCGTGACAGCAGCAAGTGCAGCCCCCACTCCTCAGGCATGATGGGAGCAAGTGCAGCCCACACCCCTCAGATGTGAACGCAGCAAGTGCAGCCCCCACCCCTCAGGTATGACAGCAGCAAGTGCAGCCCCCACCCCTCAGGCGTGATGGCAGCAAGTGCAGCCCCCACCCCTCAGGCATGATGGGAGCAAGTACAGCCCCTACCCCCAGGTGTGGTGGTAGCACTGCAACCCCCCCTCAGGTGTGACGGCAGCAAGTGCAGCCCCCACCCCTCAGGCATGACGGCAGCAAGTGCAGCCCCCACCCCTAAGGCGTGATGGCAGCAGAGGCAGAATGACAGTACTCACCCAATGCCATGTACCAAAGCTTGACAGAGCTCAGACATGAATTAAGCCGAACCACCAGACGCCAAGGTGGACTCCATCGGTTCAGTCCCTAACAACTAGCTGCCTGCATTGGTTTATATATAAACAAAGTGCATCCAATTAAAACAAATCCAGAAATGATTAATGAGGATTGAGGAGGCTAATGGAGAGATCAACAATCTGTACCAAACAATAAACCAATCAGGAATTGCACCCACAGTAAATTGGGCACTTTCTAACTTGGTCCTCATGAAAATGGAGCCTCTTAGTTTTCATGTCAGAGCTCAAACTCATGAAAGGTGTTCTACCAGCAGAGGTAAAGCCATAACCACTGTGCAGCTTGTGGCTTCATCTCTCCTATCCCCCCCTGCAGTCAACAGAAATAAATTGATCTTTGCACCCAATCACCAGTTTGAGTGATCACTCAGGTGCAAAGATTATTTTTTAATATAGTGCCTGCAGGGGGGAACAGAGAGGTGAAGCCCCAATCCATACAGTGGTCAGGGCTTCACCTCTGCTGGTAGTTCAACTCTAAGAACTGATCAATTCTCTGTAGTTCCCCAACACTTCCAAAAATATTCCACTAGACATTCCTGCAAAACTCCAACTTAAAAGTGGTAAGATTATTATTAACATGCAGTTATACAGTTTATCATCTTGTCTTTGTTTACCCCCTAAGTAATCCGATGCCTACATCCTCCACAATTGATCAAGGAAACCAAGGAGGAAAATCTGCAGTTGACAGTTTTGAAGGGCACAGATTAGACATGGTTTATTCAGTTTGATGTGGCTTAATAAAGTTATTTTGTCTGACTGTGTCTCTATTATTCTACATGCACACACACAGACATGCACGCGCGAACACACACAGACACGCACGCACACACAGACACGCACGCACACACAGACACGCACGCACACACACACACACACACGCACGCACACACACAGACACGCACACACTCACACACACACACACACACACACACACACACACACACACACACACACACACTGACATGCACACAAGAAGACACATTCCCAGCAAACCACAACGGACTGGCACAGACACTCTCCCCACCCCGGTGGACAAGCACTATCACTTTCCACACCATGATGGACCGACAACTCTCCCCACTCTGAATGAACATCATCCAGGTCGGTGTGCCCCCACCCACACCCCAGGCACACAAAGATAATGACACATTTTATACACATTTTGTACTGTATTTCTTTCATGGAGCGTACGACCAACAAAATCTAAAACATTTTTCTACTTTATTTCTTTGTGGACTCCCCACCCCACCTCTGTTTCTTATCACTCTGACCACAAGCCCACCACCCCACAGATCAGTCAAGCAAACCACAGATGTACAATGCAAGGTGTGCAAAAAAAAAAATAAAAAACACAACAAAAAAAAGACCAACCACTGGAGCGTGGCGCGGACTCGCCAGACTGGCATACATGTTGGAAAAATGATTCTGTGCCACTCTGCCCGTTTACCCCTCCCTCCGAGGCCAGAACCATTTTTTTTTCCATCATGTGAACCAGTCCGCCCAGCCTGCCCATCTGCCGACCATCAACCAACAAACCAATGGAGCGTGGCACGGACTCACCAGACTGGAATACATGTTGAAAAAATGGTTCTGTGCCACTCTGCCCATTTACCCCTTCCTCCGAGGCCAGAGCCTTTTCTTCCAGTCATGTGAACCAGTCCGCCCAGTCTGCCCATCTGCCGATCATCAACCAACAAACCAATGGAGCGTGGCACGCACCCGGCAGACTGGAATACATGTTGGAAAAATGATTCTGTGCCACTCTGCCCATTTACCCCTTTCTCCGAGGCTAGAACCATTTTTCCCAGCATGTGAACCAGTCCGCCCAGCCTGCCCATCTGACGACCTTCAACCAACAAAAATGGAGTGTGGCACAGACCTGGCAGACTGGCATGCATGCTGGGAAAAATGGTCCTGTGCCACTCTGTCCATCCTCCCCTTCCCAGAATAATTTTTTTCACCATGTCTGCCATTTTGCAAATACATTCATTTTTCGGTACATTAAGCATACCATCTCATGCCCCCCCCCCCCAACATCTTCCCTCCCTTGTTTTCCCATTCAAATAAAAGCAGCAGGGCTATCTGAAACACAAAAAACTTACCAGACTACGTCAGCACACAGAAAGGCAGTAGTCCTGTGGCAGTAGATGGCAAGGCAGGTCTAGTATAGCATAAGGCAGACAAAAGTGCAGGTCAGGAGCACCAGGCTGCTAGTACAGTAGGGCAGTTGAGCAGCATAACGTTTGCAGGGCAGTTGAGCACGACCACTCTTCCCAACCCGACAGACCAGCTTGGACACTCACTAGTCTGTCCCCTCCGACAGACCAGCCCAGTCACTATCCCCACCCTAATGGACCACCACAGCCACTCTCACCCACAAGAAGCTGCATGGCGCTATCCCAATCCAGATGCTGATGCACGGCCACTCTGCTTACCCAGAGTGGACACTATCCCCACCCCGAAGGGCTGGCATGACTACTTTCCCCACTCTGACAGACCACCAGGGCCACTCTCCCCACTGCAGTTTACCAGCAGGGTCACTCTCCCCATCCCGATGGACCACCAGAGCAGAATCCCAATCCAGATGCTGATGCACGGCAACTCTGCTTACTCAGATAGACTAGCCCAGCCACTCTCCTAGCACAGATGGGCCAGCACAGCCACTATCCCCCACTCCCAACCCTGATGAACCACCAGGGTCACTCTCCCCACTCCAACATACCAAAGGGCCACTCTCCCCATCCTGGACCACCAGGGCCACTTTCTCCTCCCTGACGTGCCAGTATGGCCACTCCCCCCACCCTGATGGACCACCAGGGCCATTTTCCCCCACCCCAACAGACCAGGGCCACTGCCCCCACCAAGATGGACCACAAGGGCCACTCTCCCCTCCCCGACATGCCAGCAAGGCCACTCCCTCCACCCCGACAGATCACCAAGGCCACTCCCCCCACCCCTATGGATGACCAGGGCCACTCCCCCACCCCGACGGACCACCAGGGCCACTCCCCCCCAGACCACCAGGTCCACTCTGTCTACTCAGACGAACCAGCCCAGCCACTCTCTCCTCCTCTACAGACCATCCATGGCACTATCCCAATCTCAATGCTGATGCACAGCTTACCCAGATAAACCAGCCCAGCTCTCCCCACCCTGATAGACCAGTGCAGACACTTTCCCATCCCCAATGTACCAGAGCAGACACTATCCCCACCCCGATGGACTAGCCCAGCCACTGTCTTTTACCCTGATGGTGATGCACAGCCACTCCGCCCACCCAGACTGATCCTTACATGGATGAGCCACACCCCAATGATTCAGCCTCGACACTATCCACACCATGGCTAGCCTGACCAATAACCCCAGATCAGACCAGTCACTATCTCCACCCCAATGGACCAGTTCAGCACAGCCACTTTCCTCACTGTCACTCTTCCCACCTCACTAGCACATCCAGGCTCAACCTCCCCCCCCCCACATTGATCCCAGGCATCCAGATCAGTTTCTTCTCACCTCAAATCAAAATCAGTGCCCAAAAATTCCCTTTAGAGAGTAGCAAATTTGGCTAGCCCAGACAAGGAGCAGTTAAAAAAAAAAAAACAGGCAGCAAACACCAAACTTTTTTTCTGTCCCCTAAAAAGATCCTCAGAGCTCTAGGCCAGTCCAGTCTAGACCATGGACAAGTTTAGTTCCCAGGAAACCAGCATAAAAAAAAAACACAGCAACCTAGGCAAGAAGAATACCATCCACGATGTTCTGACCAGTCCAGCCACTTGGTTCCCAAGCTGCGCCCACCCCCCCAGCCGTACCTAGGATTCGTGTTGCGGAAAGCATTTTGTTTCTCAGCAAGCTAAAAAAATTACATTTAAAATAAACAGTACACGTTTGCAGTTTTGTTTTAGCTCAAAACAACCGACAGATACTGCAGCCAGGAAAAATGAAATTGAGATTGAGGTGCAAAAGCTCTAGGCCAATCTAGACCATGGACAAGTTTAGGTCCCAGGAAACCAGCATAAAAAACACAGCAACCTAGGCAAAAAGAGAACAGAATACGAGGTTCTGACCAGTCCAGCCGCTTGGTTCCCAAGCTGCCCCTTCCCCGCCACATCTTGGATTCGTGATGTGGATCCAATAAAGGCGAATTTAGCTCACTGGCTCAGAAACAGAATCAGACTGATAATATGCAAGTAATGTTGGGAGTATTTGTGCTAAATGCACTGATTTTGTAATATATTTAGTGCAAATACTCCAGAGGTTACTTACTTACATATCGTCAGTTAGACTCTGAGCCCTCAGAATGCAGAAAGCATTTTTTTTTTTCCTCAGCGAGCTAAAACAACCGACAGATACTGCAGCCAGGAAAAAAGAACCTGCGATTGCGGTTCACATTGAAAACAAAATAAATATATTTAATCTTCCAACCAACAAATATTCACGAACAGAATGCAAATCACATTTCCCCAGGACTCCAGCAGCGAGACAATAATTGGAAAATTAGCAGGTCAGTTCAGGCACTAAGAAAAGACGCAAATCGAATTTTCCCAGGACTCCAGCAGCGAGACAATAATTGGAAAATTAGCAGGTCAGTTCAGGCACTAAGAAAAGACGCACGCTACCGCACTGACTTATAAAGCCTGCACATCACGGAAGGCCTGAGAACAAACGCTATTTCCATTTTGGTGCTGTTTTCCCATGGGCCAATCACAATTCCAGGTTTCCGGCCACGTCACTGTGAATGCGGTAAACCAGTGTCCCTGAGCATCACCGTTGAATATCACCTGGTCCTGGCCCCAGCACAGCCCAGTTGCACTGCGCCCAGGCTTGTGCCACTGCCCAGTGCAGTCTGAATATCTGGGCCTATGAGTACAAGAGCTTATTATCCTTAGAGTGGGCTATTCTATATTTGATATTTGACTTAGTTATTCTGATCAAGTGTTGTAACTGTCTTTGTTCCCTAATATAATCTTATTTGCTTCAGTTTTACTATTTTTAAATTTAGTATATACCTTATGCTTGATTTTAATTTGTCTCTTGACCCCTGGTGTTAGCCAATTTAGTACTCTTCCCTTGTTGTTGTATTTTTTCCTGACTAGGACAAATTAATTTTCTAAATGTAAGATCATATCTTTAAAAGCACTCCAGGCTACTTCCACAATTGCATCAGAAAATACACTATCCCAATTGATGTTTGATAGATACAACTTGATTAAAGTTTGCTCAGTTATAGTCTTTGATAACAGTATTGGTTCTGGTTTTATGATGATGGGCAGTCAGGCTGCATAAGACCATATTATGGTCACTTTTGCCTAATGGGCTGGTAACATGGATATCATTAATGTCTTCATTAGTATTAGTTAAAATTAGGACTAAGATGTTATCTCTAGTTGGCTCATACACTAACTGGTCCAAGCCGTAGTATACAAAGTCATTCACAAATGATTATTCAAACTCAGTTT
This sequence comes from Neoceratodus forsteri, assembly GCA_016271365.2. Taxonomy (NCBI): domain Eukaryota; kingdom Metazoa; phylum Chordata; order Ceratodontiformes; family Ceratodontidae; genus Neoceratodus; species Neoceratodus forsteri. The sequence goes on from CM028131.1 coordinate 112,568,106, forward strand.
TCCCTGATATGCTGTATGTGACCAGTTTATACCAGGAAGGTTGAAATTACCCAGTATAATTATATCACCAGTATTAGATGCTAATTTCATTTAATAATGCAGTATTATAGTCAACACTAGAGGAAGGTGATCAATAACATCCCATTAGTACAGATGGTCTTCCAGGGAATGAGAGTTTAACCCATAGACTTCCGGTTCCGGTGTGGCTGACTAAACACACAGAACGAGAGGCTCCCACCTGAATCAACAGAAAAGGGCATTTAATTCAATCAACTAAACCTAAGTCAGACTTTTAAGGGTGAAGGAGCTCCTTCAGATATTGCCCTTACCATTTATGATGGCAAAACAAAACTGGAATAGGTTTCAAGCATTTGCCAAAACAGCCGAGGGAGAAGACTGCATGTCAGACAAAGGCGAGCTGAATACCAGGCCTCCTCCAGCTACCGACACCAAAAGCCTTACATAAAAAACACTCAGAGACCAGTTCGGATGCTATCCTGCAGGTGATTGGGGAGTTTGGAGGGAAGTCCGTGAGTCACTGCAGGAGATTAAATCAGAACTAGGTGCACTCCAGAACCGCATGAACGAGGTTGACAACCAAATCTCCCTGAACTCCACCAGACTTGACGACCTCAAGGAGACATTACGATGCATAGCATCTGAACAACTGGCTATGTCAATGCAGCAGGAAGATGCCGAGAACAGAGGTAGAAGATGAAATATTAGGATTTTTGGCTTACCTGAAAACGAGGAGGGGAATGACCCTAGAGCTTTTGTGGATTATCTTTAAAGGTTGCTGCTAGATTTGGAGCCTGCCTTTCATTTGGATATTGAGAGGGCTCACAGAGCACTTGGCCCCAAGCCCTCATGACCGGAAGCAAGGCCACACTCCTTTGTCCTGAGATTCCTTAGCTTTCAAACCAAGGAAATTATTTTAAAAAGGCATGGCAGAAGGGGAAAGTTATGTGGGGACAACAAAGATTACTATTTGATAACGATTACGCCCCTTCCACACAGAAACAACGAAAGGACTATAGCCCTCTCTTCCTATTGCTCCGTACGCAGAAAATATGATTTAGCACTCCATACCCTGCAAAATTAATTGTTTTCCTCACGTCAGGTCAACACATGTACAATTCAGCCACAAAAGCAATGTCTGACCTTTTAACGAAGGGGGTAATAAACGAAAAAACATCTGAGTCTGTCAAATCTTGAATAGCCCAAAGTGATCAGTCGGATAAGCGAAGGCTCCAAGCATCACAGCTCCAGATGAACGACATCCTGAAACGGCTTCGACAATTCAGAAACCCCACCTTGCCCACCTAAAAAAGCATAAGGAGGTTAGACACTTGAACCTGTTCCCTCTCTTGGGCAATGATCTGTCCCAGTAATGGTGGTGGTGGTGGGGGCCTGGGGTTGGGTGGGGGATGAGGGACTCTGGGAGAGGGCGTCTCTATGAGGTCCAGGCAATCATAATCAACTCTAACCCTTACCAGTTAATTTGATTATTAGGCTCTGGGTTGCTATTTTGGACCACGAATAGCTCATTGATGGCAGGGGTATCCCCCCAGGCTAAGGAGCTAATTGAATGAGACTATGGCCTTCTTCCTGGTGGTTTCTCAGGCTGCTCCCTGTTCCCTGTGGGGCCTCCTCACTTTACCTCAGGGCAGACTTTTATAAGGCCTGGCCTCACCATTGCGAGGGTCTAGTTCATACTGAGAGGGTCTTTGATGTGACAGAGTCAGATCCACAAAGGATTACATTTTCTACAGTTCTTTGGCAGCTCTCAATGTACCAGCTGCTCTCTAGACTTAAACAGCAACAGACAAAGTCAATGGAAAGGACAGGACTACATGAAGGATTTTCCAGCACTTTGTATACATAAGGACTAGGTGGTTTTTTTGTTGTTGTTGTCAGTCTGTGTCTCTTTCTCTCAAAATACACAAAATAGCTACCTGCAGGTATATACCTTCTTAAAGGCATTTACTATATCCCTCCTTTCCCTTTCGTTCTGGGATTCCCAGTGAAAGGGAAGGGTTTCAGGGGGAATGAGAGGGTAGTGGGAACCCAGGAATAGACTTCTCTACTCAAACCTTAATCAAACACTAGAATAGTGGGTCTGGGGTTACCTAACTGGACCATGCAGGGCTGTCTGGAAGAGGGGATTTACCTTTAGACTGGATCCTGATAGGGAGATCTCAGGGTTTCCCCCTGGCGGGTACATAATGCTGTGCCCTCCTTTATGATTACAGGGGAAAGTTGAGGAATTTGTAAAATTATGGGATTTTCAAAGTATTGATTTATCTCAAACAAAATGTTGGGAGGATGGATAGAGATATAGTATTAAAATTCTTGGATAGTGAATGAAACCTAAACTGGGCTGTAATTCAGACATTGCCCACTAGAGGTTGTCTTCCCTCTTTCTTAAGGCAAAAGAGTAAAGTAAAGTCATATAATCAGTTCATTAGATAGGAAGCTTCTTGGATAAGGCATGAAAATGCCACCAGACATACTGTTACCTCTGCGGAATGGACTTTACTCCATTCTACTTGGGGCCATCGTACTCATACTGGGTACTACCATTGCCCAGATAGGGTATAACCAGGGCCCCTTGTGCTCTGCGGCAGAATGTTCTGATTTCTGTGGCAGGGCTTCTTGGTTTCTGAGGCAGCATTTTCTGATTTCTGAGGCACGATTTATTCATTTCTCTGGCAGAACGCAGTCCTACCATTGGTTAAATATGATGTGATGTCATCAATGACATCATATGCTGATCATAGAGGAGGGGCTTCAGGATAAACAAGATGGGAAAGAAAGCCTGACACTATGAAAAAACAGTATATTTAAATAAAAATTCACCAAAAAACATGAATTCTGCGGCACTATATACATTCTGCGGCATGATGCAAATTCTGCGGAAAATTCCCAACTCCAGAATCGCAGAATTACAGGGGCCTTGGGTATAACGCTCCAAACTCATCTCCTGCTTCAAATGAAGACAAAGACAGGGGGTTCCAGGGGGAGCTCCAGCTGAGCAACTCCCAAATAGGAGTAATTTTGTATAAAGTTTTTGTTAAAGTTAATAGGTTTAAGTATAGTTATTATGTACAAGTAGTTCAGTTATGCTACTTTATTAAAGAAGTAGTGTAAACTGCCATTTTCTGGCATTATTAGTAGTGGAGCAGTGAATTAGTGTGATTGGTGGTGTTTTTATGTGAGATTTAGCATGATAGCTAAGACCATTTTAATGCTGAATGTGCAGCTCCGTGGTGGATTTCTCCCTCGTTGAGTGAAGAGTGGCAGTCGCGCGCTGGTGCCAGCTTCGAGGTGGGAGGAAGGTTGTCAATCAGTTGTCTGGCATTATTTAAAGTGGCAATTCCATCGTTCTTTGTCAACAGTAAAGGTGTGTTTTCTGTGTGTGTGACTGATGAGGATTATGTGAAAGACATGTATAGTGGCCATGAGTTGAAGTGTGCATTTTTTTAATTATTAATGTTCTTGGAGATCGCAGTAGGTGCCGGGGGCTGGAAGCGAGAGATATAATTAGTCAGTGTAGTCGCTGGTGAAGAAACCTAAGTAGAATGTCACCATTACCACGAAACTCCTATTTTTAGTAAGACAACTGCTCATAAATATGAGTCTTGTGTGAAAATCGGCTGTTTTTCCAAATTTTATTTTACATGCCATTCTGTCAAAAGCTGCCGCGTGGATGGGTTCCATCTGTTTGCTTTCCCTTGACAGTACAGGACTTCCATTAATCAGGTTTGCAGCAAGGTGTATAAATTCAGTTCATCACAATATGGTCATGATACTTTTGGGCTATGTATTTTCAAATGTTATCTTAGTCCTTGGCCATGCTCCCCCTAAGAAACTGTCATTTAGTGAAAGGATCCATAAGTGGTGCAGTGCAGCGGCATTCACCGTTTTCGTTACAGCAATTAATTTACTTGTGTAGGGTACATAAGGGTAAGTCATCGTTACCACAAAAAAGTAATTCTTTGTACTACAAATGCCTCTCTTACCAAAGAAAATTGGAGAAGGACAAATGCTGTGACCACACGTGAGTCGTGTCACCCTGTGTCCCATGAAAGTAATGTCTGCTATGTAAAGTCATGCTGGAAAAAAATGCAGCAGCCAAAACAAAAGTTCATTCACAAACTGACTGTGCGAGATCTCGGCAGATTATTTCTCCGCTACGTATGAAGTGAGATTGGGAGATCCCAAGACAACGCCTTACAGTGGAGAGATGGTAGCATCTATGCATGAAAGATTAGCGACTAATCTAGCTTGACAAAGGTGAAACGGTGTGTTGTCTGGTTGCAGGCATCGGTTGCACTAGTTCCCCGAGTCATTCTGCTTAGAACAAGTGGTTGTGTGCTTATCCCCAATGCCTGCACTGAACTGATATATCGTGAGTGTAGCTTTTGCTCTGACAGGCATACCATGGCTGAAGTCAGTTCGCTGCGTGGTACCCTATTACTGATCCCTAGTATGTGCAGAGTTGTTATGTAGTCAAAGAATGTGTTCTCTCCTGTCATGGTAAAGCATCACAGAGTCCAGATGAGCATACTGCCTGTTAGGCATGTGAAGCACTCGTTCGCAGCTGTTACAGTTGATGGTCGATGTCCTAGTAATATTTTGCAGTATTTGGCTTGTGATCAGTGAATGTGTGAGTGCTTACATCATCCCTTATTTGTTTAAACTTTTTGGCTTGTCAGTTCATGGTATACTTACAGGGTGAGTTCGAGTTGAGTCTTGACACTGCATTAGTAGCCCTTGTTTCAGTAGTCTGTAGTGTGTGTGTGTGTGTGTGTGTGTGTTGGGGGTTTGTATTCACCATTGGCAGAAGCTGATATTCCTGCATGTTGGTGACTGAGTGTAAATAATGTCTTATGGTGAAGACAAATGGGTAGGGACAGTAATGTGAAGAAACAGTACTGTAAGAGTGGCAACGTGCTAATCAGGTTTTGTACAGCACTGTGGTTGTAGTAGCAGAGTCATCCCCATACTACCATACATAATAGATGCCAGCTGAGTAAGCGTATTGGTCTATCATGTTGACTCATGTTTTTGCACCCTGCGTGGTTATCGTAGTCCTCTGTCTGTCTGTCTGGTTCCGTTGTTACTCCATCCCCCTAGTCCAGTCCCCTCCTCTGGCAAAACAGCCTGTGCTTCACCCCTTGCCTATACCTGTCCCACTCTCTGTTGAATCCCTCCACCGTAGTTGCCACTCCAAGTATCCCTGCTGCACATTCCACGGTTCCACCACTGTCTTGGTGAAGTACCTCCTCCTCCTTGCCCTCCAATCCTACAACCGTCAGCCTTCCAAATGTGTCCTGTTGTGATTTCCCCTTTATTCAGCCAAAAGATCTTGGCTGACCTTACATGATCCCCGGAGGTATTTGAAGAACTCAAACATGTTCCCCTGGACCCGCTTCTCCTCCATCAAGATCAGGTTGATCACTCATACTCAATCCTCACATGTCATATCCCCAAGGCCTCGGATCATTGTGGTTGCTCTCCTCTGACCCCTCTCCAATAGTTGGATGTTCCTCACTAGATGCTGCTTCCACAAATGCACACGGTACTCAAGATGTGGTGTGATCAGGCTGCTGCACAGTGACAAAATCACCTCCCTGTTCAGTGAAGTAAAGCCCCGTAGTGATGCATCCTAGTGCTCTGAAATAATCACATTGACATCCAGCAAGACCCCAATGCTATTTCTTTCCTCAGTTGCCATGGTTTGCACCCCCACACACACACATGGTGTCCACATAGGCCGTACTAGATGGCTGCTCTTGTGCCTCATCTATTCCTCATTTCCTTTAGTAACAAGCAGCGGCACCCATTGAAATTCTTTATCTGTATAGGGAGCATGTGGAGAAGCTGGAAGGAGAAATTGTGTGATGGAATGCAGCATCTTTCTGGGAATGTTGCTGGTTCTGAAGCATTGGTGATACGCCGAGAGGGTGTTACAGTGTATAGCGGCTTGTTGCTCTGTATGGAATTCTATCCATTTCAAAAATGCTGTTCTACCACAGTTCCAAGGTCATGGAATGCTGTTCTACCCTTCTGGGGTTGAACAGCATTCTAGAACCTATAGAGACTGCATGAGCCAGTTTCATTTTGAAAGCAAAAGAACTCACAAAACACATTTTGCACACAGTACTATACAGTATAAAAAAATACAGGATGAGCAACTCTATGCACAACGAGTGTGCTTTGCCATCCTGGGGTTCTGATTCCCACGGACCTCTCGAGCTTTGCTCTTGCGGTTATAGGGAATCAGACTCCCTCTGTGTCAGAACACACTGGTTCTGCATAGTTGCCCTTCCAGTAGTCTCTATATCCTACACAATAACATGTATCACATATGTATGTGATAGAAATTGGGGCACTGTAGCAGTTTTTTTTTTTTTCCAAGGCCTAACATCAGCTTTGAAGGATTGTATGTTATTACGTATGCAAGGCAACTGTTATGTTTGTGACATGCAGTCTGGAATGGTCTTGGTTTCTTACAGCGAAAGGAGAGGTAGTATAAATAGAATATTCTGTGAAATAGATGTCAGAATAAGTTCAGAACTACGTCTTTGCGGAAGTAACATAGTATCCCATTGACATATGTGAACAGCCAATGAAATCATGAGACTGGCAGTTTACCACTGGTGTAAATCCTCTGATAACCAATGGCTGTTGTTGAGACTATCCATTTAATCATCTGCAGCATATGAATAAATACAATAAAAATTAAAAAACAAATCAATCTCTGTCATACTTGTATTTTGTAATAGTTAAAAAAACGAACCTTGGTATAATCGCAAAAGGCCACTCAGAGGATGTGGGTTATCAGGGGATTTTCCACGGCTGACGAGGATTTCCCCTCTCAGCAAACCACCCCAGCCATGGTAAATCCCCTGTTAACCCACACCCCCTAATGGCATATTGCTTAAGTAACACACTATGAACTCAGCAGAATATGCCAGCAGTAAGACACAGCGAGGTGTGGGTTATGGCCTTATAAGAGCACGCCCCAGGTGTGTTATGAGGCATGAGGTGCTTGCACCGAGTGCCTTTAGCACCTGGGAAGTGCCATAAGCCACACCTCAGAGTGTCTTATTTCACTTATAAAATGGGTCCCCCAAGTAAATATTCATAACAAAGAAACAAACAAGGAAAGCGTCCAACATTTTTTAAAAGGGAGCTTCATGGGGTATCCCCTGGTGGCCGCCGGATCCCTCAGCTGAAGTCTCTCCCCCCAAGGCTTACCCTATTAAACTCCATGAGATAATTGAGAACAGCTATAGTGTATGGTGGAAAGTTGTTGTGGATGGAAATCCACACCTTCAGAAACTGTTGTTATGCTGCAGTAGCTACGTCATTGTATCTGTTGTGCTGCACTAGCTGTGTGTTCTGCTTAGTCTAGATACTGCCCCTCCACACTGGTTCACTACCCTCAGGTGTCACGACATGATGATGATGCATAAGTCCCTTTACTTGTTCCATTATCTGTTTGGATCTTTCTACCTGCGAATAGTCAGTTCTTCCATAGCATAATATTACACTGAGATACAAATGTCTTTTTGTCATAGCAAAATTTTTATTACACTCATTAAAACCAAGAACAGGTGTGAACAGGGATACACCAATGTATGTGACATTAGGAGCAAAGAAACTCCAAAATCATACAGTTGTAAAACTATGTAGTTTGAAAATGGAACTGCAGTGATAAAAATGAGTCCTTCAGTACTGGTCTTGTCGGATGTCAATACAAAGGCAGAGAATGACAACTGTAAAGGAATAAACACATTACTTTTCTCTATAAGAGCAAGGATAAAGAAGTAACGAGGCTTAAACCCCATATGCAATTCCGAGTAAAAAGGGGGGAGGTGGTTCTCTTGTTCACCATCACGAAGAGGGGAGAGTCTATTCTGACATTTTATCTGTTATGTGACCTACCCATAGTCAAAGAAGGCTGGAGGTAAAAGGGGACTGAGAATTAGAAGAGGTGGAAGCCTAGAAGCTAATTGGAAGGGAGGAGTGCTTGTCAGAGGAGATGGTATCCTAAATAGATGTAACCCACTCTGTTTCCTCAAAACCCTAGGATGCACTCTTTGCAGGCCCATGAAGTTGTCAACTTTCAAGTTCCTAAGTTCCTTTATTACCTCCTCTTCCTGTAACAGGCTGTCACCCACTCCCTCCCACGTGGTTACTGCTATACTACAGAAGTTCCCGTCCCAGTCTACTTCCTTTGTGAAACCTGGGCAGAAGCAGTTATGCAGCAGCGTGCCCTTCTGCTGTCGCACATAAGCTGCAGTCATGACTGGCACTAAACTGACTCAGACCCTGCCCCCGTTCCCCAACAAGACGAAGCTAGTGTAACAAACTCCAGGAAGGAGAACTCGTTTTGTTTTTTGTGTCGCTATGTTCCGAGTACGTGCTTCAGCAGAATCCATAAGCATGAAGTCAACCTGGAGTGCAACAACATTTCAGCTGTTAATAAATTACCTACACACATTTGTCCTGGATAGCAGGAAATGAGAGTAAAATAGTAGAGTTAAGTATTACCTATTAATGAATGCAACCAATAAATACTGTGGCATAACAGTTATTATATAGGAAACGGTCAGATAGTGTTCCCATTGTCTCCATTTCATACGTGTATTTTAGGGAACTGTATGACTACTTGATAAGTTGTTAATACGGTATCATAGCATGCATCATGTCTGCCACTGTTTTGCTGTCTTGCAGTCCATTAATGTTTGTTGGACATTCGCTTTCAGCTTCATGGATGCCATCGAAGTTCACAGCAGTTCCACTGATGAGAGTGAGTCAAATGGGGAAAGTGACACATCCCTGTCAGATATGAAGGGCCACAGTAATGACCACTTCAACTCCGCTAATGTCAGCATAGGGATTTCACCATATCAGTTTGAGCCGTCAGGATCAGAGTCTGGAGATGAGCAAGCACCTGTGGGGCCAGAGCATAGAGAACAAAATTTGAGAATTGGAAATGTGGACTGGTACTTTTATTTTGCCATTGTATTTCTTAGATATCTATTTGGTTACCTACATTCAAAGTGACACTTGCATACAGTATCTCAGTTGCATGAAAAGCTGTGTTCACCTGGGCACCCACACACCTTCACAATTGCTGGCTGTTTTATCTATGTATGGAGCACGTCAGTGACATGGTTGGTAGCCGGGGAAGTATGTGGAGGACTGTGATGCAGGGTAATTGGAAGGGTCAGGGTATTGGGTGGGGGATTTTCTGCAGGCATGCGTGGGTGGCATAGCAATGGCAACCATGATTTTGTGCTGGCAGCAGTGGGCACTTGGATATGGTAGGTGGGTGTCTAGTTTACCTGCAGATAGGCATATGCATGTGGGAATGGCTGTGCATAAGTAGGTGTGTGGGGGGAGACAGGCATGTGTGGGTGGATGGTGCACCTCACCACGGACACTGCCAGCTGTGTGTAGGTGGGATGGCATGGGCCTCACAGCATGTTGATTTGGGGAACACTGAAATGTATGTCGGATTCGTAACTGAGATAAAGCTATCAAAAAGTACCAATAAGTAATGGGCAAAGAAAGTCCTGTGTCTTGCTTGGCTGAGACTTGGTTCTAGTCTTTACAGTAAGAGAATACTACCAGTGGCTAAAACAAGTTCCTGCCAACCAGGGCAAATCACAGAATGCAGTAGCCACCTATTTCCTAACTTCCATTCGAAACATGGCTTCAGCCATTAACCATATCTGGTGAAATGTATAAAATGAGTTCAGAATCTAATGGTAGTTGCACTCATGAGTACCCCTTATGCACATATACAAATGTAAGAATGAGATGTGGTTCAGAGTTTCAATAGCTGGTGTTTCTTTGGTAGCCATGAACAATCCTCTACCTATCCATGCCACTTTGCCACTGAACACCCTGCTCCTTATCTGGCAGCAGTTAAAATTGAGGGTCTGGATTCACTTCAGGTCTGTGTGTGTGTGCTATCTCTCATTCTGTATGTGTGTACGATGGTGGCGGGGGCCTTCTAGTAGCATAATAATGCAAAGCGTGGGTCTTGCACATCCGGCCCTGTGCGAAGTGTCAGTCAGCAACAAGTTATGTGTGCACAGAAAGCACTTGTGCTGTATTTCAGCAATAATGCATGACCAAGGGTTATGTTAATGGTCTGCTACTCACCTTCTAGGGGTGTACTGTAGCACGAGGTGTAGCCGAGTGCCACATGCCCCTAGAGGGTGATTAACTGACCATGAACATAACCATGGGAATGGCTTATTGCTATTGAAATAAATGTTTTTAAACAGTGTTAAACCTTGTTCAGCATATGGCTAAGCTGTACATGTATGTTTATAAAAGATTAACATAATGTTGTTAGAACGTTTGCAGCCAATCAGAAAGCTCAATTTCTCAGACCCTTTTAATAATGCTCACTGTAGTTTAGTGAAGCTGGTCAGTGTACTTCAACATACAATTGCAACGGTCTGGTCGACTGACCTCAGTCTTCAGTGGTGTTGGTGAGCTGGATAAACGATGTCATGCAGTGCAATGGGTTCTCTCTTACTTCATCATTGTCTCTTTAAAACAGATATATGAGAATAAGCATTGTGCATAGTCTGTGTAACATATTTATCCTGCTTTGTATTTTCATGTTGCAGGTGTACGTGTCTTCAATGTGTGTCAATGAGTACTGTGACTGAGAGTAAATGTTGTGCAACCCATGCTAACTGAAACCAGGTCCACCTGCATTACACAACATCCTGGATTCCACTCAATTTGTCTAGATGTTTGGAGTCTACAATTAGCCTGGAGTGAATTGCAATGACAGTATGCAAGTTCTTATGAGGGTACAACACACAAAAGATACAGACATGTGGCATATCATCGCTTTGTTAGATGGTGCTGGGGCATTTTAGGGAGGCACATATATGTACCCATTCCATCTTGTGTAGCTTATGTTATACGTGAACATTTTCCACCTGCACCTAATGATGGTGAGTTTGTAGGATTCCGTTGCCCAGCCTTACATTAGTAGTAAGATATGAAAGTACCTACATATGCGCCGAAAGGTGCCGATTGTATTTTTTTTAAGACTGCCATCCACCAGTAAAGTAAATGCTAACCTGAAAGAACAGGAAACAGAAAATACAGTAATTAGACACAACAGTAATATCTCTGTCCTGGTCTGCAGGGTAGGCAACAAGAACCGGGAAACTGATAAAAAACAAAACAGTAATTCTTAACTCATGTTACTCAGGACAGGCATAGAGGACCAGGAAACTGAAAACAAACTGGGCTGGCAGTTAGTCAAAGGAAGTACTGTACAGCAAAACAACTAAAAGCACAGTTGTGCTCATTTTCTTATTGAATTACTTTTGTTTTTGTAATCCTATACAGAAGTGACACATGTAGCCCTTTTTCTAAGCGCAATAATACCCTCCAAAGTGGGCAGTGTGGGCAACACCGGACCTTCCAGGGGCTATAAGGCCCTCCAGCTGTGGCGTCAGGCCTCAGTATGCCTATGGTAGGGCCGCAATTGCCCAATACCGCCCACCCTGTTGGGTATTATTTGCTTGCTTATCTTATTAATTGTTCAGAACATTGAGATGAAGTTGTTTTTCAGTATTATACATTGCTGTTAAATAGGTAAGATATAGACACTGTTTATATCCTCTGTCTGTGTTGCAATCCTGCTTATGTGACTTTAACTATTCTGTGTTACGCTTGCTTTTTCTCTAACTGTCATTCACTGGTTGTATGCTCTGTACATGTGGCTAGGAAATTCGAATTAAAAGCTCTGCACTTCACTGTGTTCAGATTTTGCAACATTCCCTGTTGTTGACGGTGTCTTACTGTGAATTAAACTTATTTGAACATCAGGACAAATACTCTGCATTTCCTGTATTTTTTCAAGTACCATGGTATTCACTGAGCAAATGAATAAATGTATTGCATACCTATTCCTCAGTGTATCGTGAATGCTTTTTCTGAATGGCTTCCTGCTTGTTGGGATGATCATAGGATGAATACAAGGGTGGCGGAATACATTCTTGAAATGTCTTGTCTTTCACCACGTTTGCCAGTTCATTGAAAAGCTTGTTAACATAATCTAGGTATGGGAATGGAACATGGCAAGTAAATATGTAGAGTTGAGTAACCACACATCATGTTTTTGAGTGCTTACATTTAATTTTTCACTTTCCAAAAGAACTAAACACATCCATGTGACTAAGTCTGTGTCATGAGGCACATTACCCTGACTTAGAAATGGGACAGTTTAATTGGTACACATGCTCCTCAGTAACACAAGTCAGCAGAATGTAACAGATATTGGTGACGAGGGAGAATATGGTGGAGAAATTCAAATATTTCAAGGGCAAAAGCAAGGTGATGGTCGATCACATTGTCAGAATGAGTAGGAATATTTGTGCTACAAGGCATGCCTTCACATTGGGAGGGGATACATTCAGAGGTGACATCAGGGGCAGTTTATTCACCGAGAGGTTGGTAAAGGCAGGGATCAGTCTACTGAACTTGTTGGTGGGATGGATATGATAGATAACTCCAAAGCAGCCTGGGATACACACGTGGCCATAACAGACAAGGGGCAAGATGGCAGCACAGTACGTTGAGATATGGTTCAGAACAGCGATGCTTAAAACCTATATGTCTTATTGTCCCCCCAAATTGTAATTTACTCTGAACCTGCACAATTTGGTTTTCTACCATGTAATCGCTGATTGTTTCTGTGACAATGCTGATGGTTACTGTCCCTTTTTGGGTTGAACAATGCCCCCTTTGCAATTTCCCTACCCGTACTATGAATCTTACCATAACTGCATTCAGAACGGACTTTCCGGGGGTCACGTGACCGCAAGATGGAGTGAAGACGTGCTTTCTCTTCGCTCCCTCCGTCGGGCTTAAATTTTGCTAAAAAACCGCCTTAAAGAGCTAGCTGATACCCGTACAGCGTTTCTGGAGTGCATCGAGAATGGGATGGGATTTACCGTGGTCACCACGCGACGAAACCAGAAAAACACCGGCAAAAAACAGCCGGAAGGCAGCGGCGGGACCTGCAATGAGCTACACAGGCCCGATCTCCCTCGCGGCAGAGATGTCGGCTTTGGGTCCACGAGCTGAAAGATCAGCTAATGGCGCTTTCGCGCCCAAGCTAGAAAGCCTCGAGAATAAAATAGAGGGAGGCTCACTTTGGTGGGAGGCGAGGTGGAGAGGCAGAATGAGCGGGTAGAGGAGCTGGAGGGACGAATCTCGACAGCAGAGGATGAGTTGAGCCCTCTTGGCAGACGGATCACTGAGCTGGAGAAACAGGTAGCAGAAATGAGGGAGACGCTTGATTACCAGGAGAACTACTAAAGAAGAGACAATTTAAGGCTGAGAGGATTACCGGAGGGAAAGGAAGGCCCTGATATCCTGGGCTTTTGTGCTAAAGTTCTGCCCAAGCTCCTGGAAATGTAGCCAAAAGGGGGAAGGCTGAAGTTAGAGCGGGCGCACCGGGCGGTCCTACCCAAACCACAGAATGGCCAGCCCCCTAGACAAGTGATCATACGCTTCCATAACTACCAGGATAGGCAGGAGATGTGGCGAGCATATAAAGCACTTCCTGAGCTTCAGTATGAGGGGACACGACTATTTCTATCTCAAGATTACTCGCCTCGAATTGGCAGAAAGAGGAGGGAATTCAACGATGTGATTGCGACCTGTCAGAGGCTGGGAGTGGACTGGTTCATGGTGTTCCCAGCCATATTGAAAATTAAGCATGAAGGAGCCACTTATAGCTTCTGGGAGGTGGAGAAGGCGAGGTGTTTTGTGGCGGAGCTCCAAAAAAAGATGGGGTAATCAGGGAAATGTCCAGTGTCCATCTGGTTTTTCTCTACGTCGCAAGTTTCTGGCAGATCGTGGTGTATAGCAGTGCACTACCAGAGGACGAGGGGTTGTCTTCCCGTTGCACGAGATTTATTCGGGTCAGGTACTCTTCAAGCAAAATGATTATGACTGTTTTCTATCCCATCACATGGAAATGATAATGAAACTGTGATTTTTGGACATGACTTTTGAAGGAACAGCACAGGGGCCTCCGGGGCGAGCGTGGATATTTGGTCTGTGCCTAACCTGGAGACCCTCATGGTGCAGCCCTGTCGTGGGTGGCTCAGCGGAGGAGTTTGGTGCACAAAAAGGAGCAATGGACTATTATGGACCTTCGGGGCCTGGGATTTGTGGGCTTTTAATCTTATTAGTCCCAGGAGACCCCAAAGAGTCGCGCCAGTCTTTCTCTTAATTAAGGTTGTCCCACAGCTTTGGGGAAGGAGGGACGGAGTCTTATATGTGCTGGGAATGGGATGAGGATTCACGTGGCGGAAAGCAGCATTTCAGGTGCCGGGGAAGGTTGAGCGTAGAGAATTTTCTATTCTTCTATGGTTCAAGCCCTACTTTGCTTTCTTGGGGGACATACTTGCAGCCTTGTATGGGTTCGAATTGGGGTATCTTGTAAATAAGTTGTGGGGGTTAAATGTTGATTGGGGGGGTTGTTATGTTAAAAATTGTTGCATCCGATCCACATGTCAAAAAGTGAAAAGATATCAGGTTACTGGACAGAGGGGGCTGAGAGTAAAGCGGAGAAAGGGAAGGAAAGGAGTAGAAAGTAGTTTACAGGATGATGGCTCTCAAAGCTAAAGTAAAAGTAGTGTCATGGAACGTTTGGGGGATTTCGTCCCCTATTAAGAGGACCCTGCTTCTCACTGCCTTAAGAAGGGCTGGAACACAGGTAGGCCTTCTGCAAGAAACTCATTTGACTGCAGCGGAGCATAGAAAGCTAGTCAGGAATTGGGTTGGGGAGGTGTATGCAGCCTCCTTCTCCTCGCATAAGAGGGGGGTGGCAGTTCTTATCCACAAAAATCTTCCTTTTCAGGTAACTAGAACTGTGTCTGATAGGAGGGAAGGCAGATATGTGTTTGTGGAGGGGGTGCTTGGAGGAACTCCGACTACGTTTGGTAGTGTATACGCCCCCGCAGTCACTGACCCCCAATTCTACAGACATTTACTAGCACTGATGGCCAAGGAACAATTCAAGGGGTTAATCTTGGGGGGGTTTTAATTGCACCCCTGACACGGTGATGGACCACTCGAAGGGTAGGGGCAAAGGGGGCAAATTTTTAAAGGAGTGGAGGGAAGGTCTATTGGATCTTGACTTAATAGACGTGTGGAGGACGGTGAACCCAAAAATAAGAGAATACACCTTTTTTTCTAACCCCATAAGAGTTGGTCGAGGATAGATCATATTTACACCGAAGGAGGGTGGTATCAAAAAGTAGTGGAGGTACGTCTTGAACCCATCCATATTTCTGACCATGCCATGGTCACTCTGACGGTAGAAATGGAAGGATCTGGGAGGGCTTAATATGTGGCGGTTCCCTCATACCTGATGGGAATGAGAAGTTTAGGAGTTTTGGATGAACAAATGAAGAGATATGTAGACCTGAATAAGGAAGCGGCTCCCTCTCCACAGATCTTATGGGACGCAGGGAAGGCATACCTAAGGGGGGCCATCATTGGCTCTGTGTCGGGGTATAAAAAAGAAAGGAACAGAAAATATGAGACCCTATTCCACAGGGTTAAGGAACTGGAGGGACAGGTACTTAAAGGAGATGCAGCTAGTGAGCCGGGGCTGGCGGCCGCCAGAGGAGAGCTGAATAATATGTTGGAGGAGCAGGCTGGGGGCATTTATGGCTAGTGAAGCAGAGATTCTATGAGTGGGGGAACAAGCCTGGCCCCCTTCTTGTTAACCTGATTAAAGGGAGAAGGGGAAAAACCAGAGTGCTGGAAATACGGAACAGTCATGGGAATATGACGAGAGACCCCCAGGTCATTAGGGAAAGATTTAGGGAATTTTATAGCAAGCTTTATCAAAGAGAAGCAGAAGGGAACAGGGACAGGATGGAACAGTTTCTCGATGGGATTCGGCTAAGGCAGTTATCTGAACAGCAAAGAACTGCCCTTGAGGCTAATATTACCAAGGAGGAAATAGGGAAGGCCATTAAGGGTATCAGGTCGGGCAAAGCGGCTGGCCCAGATGGACTCCCTATTGAATTTTATAAGACAGTGAGCCACCGGGTAGTGGATCTGCTCTGGGAAGTATATAGAGGCACTAGGGAGGGGGTGTCCCTACCACCATCTATGGAAATGGCGAACATATGTGTGATCCCTAAGCAGGGTAAAGATCCTAGGGAGTGCGCTGCCTACCGCCCTATTTCTTTATTGAATGTGGATGCTAAGATATATGCGAAGGTTTTGGCAGGCAGGCTTGAGATGTTGATGCCTAGTTTGGTGGACCCAGATCAAACTGGATTCATAAAAGGGAGGCATTCATATCACAACGTCAGGAGACTCTTGAATGTGGTTCATGTCTCCTCTCGGCGACCAGGAACCACTTTAGTGCTGGCACTGGACGCCGAGAAGGCGTTTGACCGGATTGAATGGGAATATATGATGGAGGCCTTAGGGCGCTATGGGTTTGGCCAGGGGTTTCTAAACATGGTGAGGGTCTTGTACTATTCACCAAAAGCCTCAGTTGTGGTTAACAGTGGCCTTTCACAAGTTTTGAATTATTTAGGGGACTCGGCAGGATGCCCTCTCTCTCCTCTGTTGTTTGACCTCACCTTGGAGCCGTTGGCTGTGGCCATCAGACAATGCGAGAGGGTGACGGGGGTTCTGGGGGTGGGGGGGGCGACAGCATAAATTATCTTTATATGCTGACGATATGATACTGTACTTGAGTCGGGTAGAGGAGTCCCTGCCTGCCGCCCTAGATCTAATTGAGTGCTTCTCAGTGTTTTCGGGTTACAAAATAAACTTGGCAAAATCAGAGGCAATGTGCCTGGGCGGAGAACAGTCAGTAGATCTACAAAATTGGGGGCTGCGGGAGGTGAAAGGGGCCTTGAAATACCTGGGGGTTCGTATTGGAAGAACATTGGCTGATCTATATCGACTGAATTATACGCCAATGATCGAGGAAGTGTTGAGGGACATGAAAAGATGGTGTCACGGCTAGGCCGAATTAATATTATAAAAATGAATATCCTGCCCAGGATTTTGTACTATTTACAGATGCTTCCTCTGGGTCTCACTAAAAAAGATATGAAGAGGTTGGATAGAGGGTTCTCCGGGTATCTTTGGCAAGGAAAGAAGCCCAGAATCAGCTTACAAAGATTGAAACTGGAGACGAGAAGAGGGGGGTTAGGCTTCCCAGATGTTAACAGTTATTTTCTGGCCTCGCAGGCAAGGATAATCAAGGACTGGGTGGCGCGATCGGAGGCAGCATGCTGGCTAGATTTAGAGGGGGAGGGGGTGAAAGGCCGGCTATCAGCCTTTTTGAGGAAGGGAGGCAGAAGGGCATACGCACACCAACCATATCCTAGCCCGATGGTAGTATGGACACTGGAGGGGTGGGAACAGATAAGGGCTGGGGTGGGGGGTGACAAGGTGGAGACGCTATTACTTCCTCTGAGTGGTAACCCCCTATTTCTACCTGGACTGGAGGACCAGGGCTTTCGGGTTTGGGACGGGAGGCATCCAATGTGTGAGAGACCTCTATAAGGGCCCGCATGTCTCCTCCTTAGAGGAATTAAGGATAAGATGTGGGTTCCCGGGTAGCCAGGCATTTAGATTTTTGCAGGCTAGAGATTTTGCTCGTAGGCTGGGGGAGCCAAGCTCTCAGCCAGCGCGGCAGATGAGCCTGGAAGGGGCAATTTGTAAGGCCCGGAGTAACCCTAAGGGAATAATTGGCGCCGTAGTGCGTATCTTGAGGGAAGGTCTGATAGAGGATAGCTCGAGCAGAAGAGCACGGTGGGAGAGGGACCTTGGGGTCGAGATCTCAGAATCGAATTGGGAGCTAATAATGGAAACACATGTGGGCCTACTGTTATCAAACAAATATAAGTCGGCCTATAAGTTTGTTCATAGGCTTTTCTTCCCTCGGTTATGGTTCACAAAAAGCCGCCCGGAGGTTTCACAAGTATGCCCTCGATGTAACAAGGAGGTGGGCACATATTTTCATTGTTTCTGGAAATGCCCCCGTCTACAGAGCTTTTGGGAGGAATTGGTAGAGTTCTTAAACGAGAGAGCGGAGGCCGGGTTATCCCTGCATCCGATTGAACTATTATTTGGAATTGAGTGGGGGGATGGAGGAGACGGGAGTATGCACAGGAAGTGGCTAAGGGTGGTGTTAGCAATTGACAGGCAGTGTATCTTAAACACTTGGATCTCTGCAAAAGATCCAACTCTTAATCAATGGAAAACTCTGTTGGCTTCGGCCTTGGCTATGGAGAGGAGGGCTTATCAGATTCAAGAAAGAGCTGAGATCTTTGGAGTTATATGGAATCCGCTCCTTTCGGCCCTCTCCCTGCAGGATTGGAGGGCATCGAGAAGGGAGGGTATGGATAAATGAAGATATTATGTTGGATGCCTGTGAAATGATTTCTAACCCTGAGTAGCTTCCCTAGGAACACACACACGCTCTGAGCCCATTGTTTAACACTTTGAGGGTTCCAGTAACCTAGTGAGGATTTATTAATAACTGCTTTGCAGTTTTCATGTATCGTAGAATGTGGATCATTGTAAATAGTTGATGGTTTTGTTTAGGATTAAGTTGGCTTCTGGTTTTGGGGAAGGGGGCGGGGGTTGGGTTTTTTTGTTTTTTAGAAATGGTGAGGCCTTCGCCACTGGGATTTGAGCCTTTAATGGAGTTTAAAAATGGCTAAATGTACACCAAATACTGTGATGAAGTAGAATTCATTTGAGCTTGCTTATGATACTTTGCCTGTGGCGAAATGAGACATTTACTTATTTTACTTGTTTGTTGTAAAAGTTTGGAAATGCAAATAAAAATTTTACACAAAAAAAAGAACGGACTTTCCTAACCGTGTGTCCTCCATGTTTAAATTTAGGGTACACGATGTTGAAGACATTCTCCCCTTTTTGATCTTTATATTGCTCTCTTGCAGCATTCTCATTGTAATGAAGAATAGCGAGCAGAAGTCTGGAAATAATTTTGTCACATAGGTTACTGTCTTGATGAATATGAAGAACTCAGCATACCATGCAAAATGCTGTTCTTTAAGCTCTGCAACTTCATTGGAGTTACGCAGCACGAGGTGATGCCCTAGGCAAACACCCTATGGAAATGTGATGATTCATACACTGATCATATCCATAGAAAGACAGTTCTTCATGAGAATAATGGTTTTCATGTGTCACTTGTATGAGGGCACAGTTATGGTAAAAAGACGCTGCATTTCATAGAAGATGTGTCACTATGGGAGAAGGGACCTACAGAGGAAGACAATACAGTGGAGTCATGAAAGGATGGGCCAGTGCAGAGGATGAGGTGGGATTGGTGGTTACACATGGTAATACTTGGAAACACCATATTGAAGGGGAAGACAATGAGGAGAGTACACATGCAATGAGGAACAGTAGGAGAACCAAGTAATTGTTTTGACGCATATGTACATCTACAAATCGCATTTGAAATGCACAGACCCATTGTATAAGCAAAATAATAATAAAGGAACGTTTTATAAGCGTAATGAGACACTCAGGGGATGTGCATTACGGTGTGATAAGCGCACTCAAAGGGACGACAGGCACTCGGCCTTCAGCCTCATGCCTTAGTACACCCGTAGAAGTGCAGTTATCACACTGTAATGCAACACGCCATCATGTCTTACTGCTTATCTGCCACTCACCTCGAGATGCCAAAATGTATACAGACTTCCCGCATTCAACTAAGTCGAACGAAACTCAGTATATTTGTAGGTTAATCAAGTAGCATTACTGTATCAATCTCTACCATTAAAAATTGCAATGAAATTCTTCCATAGGAAATACCTGCTTTTCATTCCCATGTATGAAAAATGATATAGTTTTGGAGCAAAGTAATTGACTATAATAATAATAATAATAATTTTATTTATATAGCGCCTTTCAATATATCAAGGCACTGAACAGGTTAAAATCATAAATCACCGGCCCGGTGGCGCTGAGGGTTGAGGTGCTGGACACCACATCTCGCGTCATGCGGCGACCGGGTTTGGGAATAGACTTGGGTCGCCAGGGGTCGGCAGGGGGAGGGAGGATTGAGCATCCCAGCGGATGCTCTCCTCCCTAGAGAGGAATGCCAACCCGAAATGCCAGTGGGGAGCACTGTGGCACTTTCGAGGGCTTGTGGCTCCATTTGCGGAGTCAGGAGGGACGTTGGAAGGCAGAGACATCGTATGCTCTCTGGAACTCTGCGTCCTTGTGCCGACGTCCCAGGGGCGGGCTATGGGGAGGACAGGAACGAAAAAACTCAGCCCCCAGATGAAGATGGCTCCATCTAATAGGGACCACCGATTCCCAGGACAGACCCCGCTGTGCAGGAGAGGAGGAAAGAGGCACTCTAGGGGCAGATCCGGGGGGGGTTCGAAAAATGGAATTGAGCGGTCTGAAGGAGGGGGGACCGAAGGCAGAGAAGGAGGATAAATAAAGAAAAAAAAAATCATAAATTCAAGTTTCAATACAAGACATCAAAACATATAAAAATACATCACAAAAACATAATAAATTACAATAAAATTCCAATCATATTACAACTAACTTAGTGTAACTATCCAAGAAGGCCATTTTCCATAAATATGATTTTAGTTTCTTAAATATCTCCATGGAGGTGCACTCCTGTAACTGGCATGTTAGAGAATTCCAAAGAGTGGGTGCAGCATGAGAAAATGCTCTGCCGCCTGAAGATTTTAAACTCACTCTTGGAATCTCCAACAACCCCATGTCGGACAAGCGGTGCGATTGGCCAGGGCAGTAAGGAACCAGTAGGTCTTTCAGATAGGACAGACTCTGATCGCGAAGGGTTTTAAAAGTCAATAAAATGACTCTGAAGGTGATCCGCCACCGTATAGGAAGCCAGTGCAGTTCGCGCAGCACCAGGGCAATATGACAGGACCTACTTGTCCCAGTCAAAACCCGAGCTGCAGTGTTCTGCACCAGCTGTAGGCAGCGGAATTCAACCCCAGAAAGCCCAAAGTAAAGGGTGTTGCAGTAGTTTAGGTGCGAGGACACAAAGGCGTGGACCAACGTTGGCAATGATTCAGACGGAACAAGGTGCTTAACCCTGGCAATATTCCTAAGATGATAAAAGGAAGTCCTGACGACGGCTGATACCTGAGATTGAAAAGTCAGCCTATCGTCAAGGATCACCCCAAGGTTGCGCACCTGTTCAGAGGTCGGTAGTGACACGCTGCCAAGAAAAATTCCAGAAGGTGTGCCAGTACACGACCTCTCAATCTGACCACCCAGGTCTACCACCAAAACCTCAGTCTTCTCTGAGTTCAACTTTAACCAACTAGAATCCAGCCAGTCTTGGATTTTCCCCAGACAGTTATTAAACACCGAGAGAGCTCCATCCTGGTCGAGTGCAAAAGACAGGTATAGCTGGGTATCATCTGCATAGCAGTGAAACCTCAGCCCATACCGTCTTTTAATGTTTCCGAGGGGCAGCATATACACTGCAAATAACATGGGTGACAGCACAGAACCCTGAGGCACTCCACACAACAAAGAGACTGGGCTAGAGGAAATAACCCCTGACACAACTCTTTGTGATCTCCCAGTAAGGAATGACCCGAACCATTGCAGAATGGCTCCCAACATTCCACAGATTTGCCTCAGGCATGCTAGCAACACCATGTGATCCACAGTGTCAAAAGCTGAAGAGAGATCAAGAAGAACCAAGATGGAATGTCTTCTTTGATCCCTCGCCCTCAGAAGATCATTTAGCACCTGAACCAGCGCAGTCTCGGTGCTATGTCTTTTATGGAAACCAGACTGGAAGGATTCGTAGATACTATAGATGGTTAAATGGTCATCCAATTGGGCTGCCACTACCTTCTCAATAACCTTCCCAATAAAGGGAAGGTTAGAGATAGGTTTGTAGTTAAAGAAACAGTCTGGGTCCAAGGAAGCTTTATTCAAGAGAGGTGTCACCACCGCCTCTTTCAGGGAGCTAGGAAACTCACCTGACTCCAAGGAGCACCAGACTATTTGCACCAAAACTGGACCAATGATATCAGCACAACCCAAAATGAGGGTAGTCGGTCCAGGATCCAAGCCACAGCTTGTGGGGCACACTATGGATGATCCTCATAATATCCACGAACTCAGGTTGACAAAAGGAACTCCAGGAAAAACAAGGAACTGTGTTCTCACACGCTCCCACAACATCACCCTTAGAGGTTGTCGGGCACAAGTCCGCCCTGATGTCCGCCACCTTAGTTGCAAAGTATCAAGCGAGCTCATCGCATTCTATTTGCGAAAAAGCTTTCTGAACTTGCAGACAGGCTGGGTTGCACAGTCTATCTACAGTTCGAAACAGCTGAGCCGGTCGATTCTGAACAACTGCAATCTCCCTGGACAGGAATTCTGCCTTCTTATGGGTGATTACAGATTGATAGCTAGCATGGGGCGTCATTTAGGGGTCGCCAGGGGTCGCATTTGCGACCCCTATGAAAATTATGCAACCCCTATGACAGGGCTTGCGACCCCTGCCTGCCCTTGCAATGGCTTAATTAAAATAGACGTGCTTGGCTATAGCTGGTCAGCTGAATTAAAAAAAACACTTTTTTTTGCTTCCCCAGCAGTGTTACAAGTCCGTGCGCCTGTGCTGTGAGTAGGTTTCAGGGAGTACTCTGTCTGCGCTGGCTTCATATTACTTAAAATTGGCACAGATCACGGGTGGTGCCTTCTGTCTGCTTGGTTTGCCCCCCCCCGAAAAATCATTCTGACTGGTTGGTTGGGGTTGGCAAGTCCCACTTACACCACTGTGATTGGCTGGGAGGGTAGCGCTTAATAGGTGCGATACACGTGCATCAACTCTGAGTGATTCCGTGAGTGAGGATGGATTCGGGAATCAAGCGAGGTGAGGGCACCAAGCAGTTTCATTGCATTGTCTGTCGGGAGTACGGCGGGATATATACACCACCAGGCAGCGCCAGCAAGCACGGGTTGCAAGTGGAGAAGGCCTGGCAGTGGTTCGGGGGGGGAGTTAAGTAGAGTGAGTGGACTGGGCTGGGTGGCGATTCGAGCACTCTAGGTGGGGTTAGGTTTGGGAGGGACAGAGGTTGGTTTATTATGCAGGCTGAGGCCTACATATGGCCGGACTCTCCGGGTGGTGTGGTGGCGTTTAAGTGTCCTCTTCAGTCTGGGCGGCGGCACGGCACTGCACCAGGCAGCAGAGCAGAGCAGCCAGCAGGAGCCTGGGAGGAGCAGGAGTGAGGTGAGTAGCTGCAGTAGCAGAAGAAAGCGTCCGTCAGCACAGCCAGCCAGCATCACCCATCAAAGGTAAGCAGCTGCCTGCTGGCAGGTTACAACACTTTTTCTCACTTGTTTTTCACAGTTGTGAGTCAGCCAATGGGAATTACCTTCAGTCCTTCACTTTCATTTATTTAAGGTGCACCTACTGAGTCTGCCAGTGTAACTAAGCTCCTCCTGCACCTCTTCTTACTCCTTGTAGTGATGTCTCAGGCTCAGCTGACTTTGCCAGCTCCTCTTCTTTGCTACCTTTCTAGTCTCCACTGAGTCTGCCAGCAAGAGTCAGTTTATTTTCTTAGTCCCAATTAAATAACATTAACTGAGTCTGCCTGTATCTTCATCTTAGTCCCAGCTGTATTTTATTTCCCTTGCTACAGTAAGTTTGTCTGTAGATCACAAATCCTCTCCTTGGTGATTAAACATCTGACCCTATTCACCTTTCTTAATTCAATCAATGTTTTTGCTTTAGAGAGCAGTCAGATATTTTATAAAGTGGAAAACAGTCATCTTGATGTGTAAACATTTTATTGTTAATAAAAAGAGGTAAATACAGTATTTTAAGAACTGATCATTAAATTATTTTATCATATCATTTAAAGTTTAAAAGATATGATAAAATAATTCTTAATAATCAACTCTTAAAATACTGTATTTCCCTCTCTTTTATTAACAAATTTTAAAGTTTGGTGACTAGATCAAAATGGTAAAAAATTTAAATTCCAATATTATTTCAGCCAGTCCTACTTGGGCTCAAGAGTTTGTGTGTGTGTGGGGAGCACTTTTGAAAAAAAAGAATTAATACCAGGACAGGATCTAATAAGAGTTTTGGGAGTCTCAAAATGGCTGATAAAGGGCAGATACTGTTGATGGGGGACCTGAATATGCCAGATGTTAACTGGGCAACATGGACTGCAGCCACATCCAAGAGCAGGGTCATTCTCGATGCCCTACAGGGAGCATGCCTTAGACAGCTAGTGGTGGAACCCACTTGGGAGGGAGCAACATTAGACTTGGTACTCTCAAATGAAGAGAGGATCACAAACTTAGAAGTCAGTAGGCACCTGGGAACAAGCGACCACTGCACAGTGTGCTTCACAATAAACACAACCATGGAGACAAGCCATACAAATACAAGGATACTGGACTTTAGAAGGCTGACTTTGGCATAATGGGTGAATACCTGAGAATGCATTAGCAAATGGCCAGAAAGGAGGGTGGAAGAACAATGGAGAAAATCAAAACTGCCATCATAGGCAACAAGCCTTGTGTGAAACAAATAAAGAAAACAAAGTGGAATAAAAAACCACTACAGCTCTCAAAAGAAGTGTCAGGGAAGGTTTAGGAGAAAAAGGCTGCATTCAAAAAGTATAAGGAATCACAGGCCAGACACGACAGAACTGTATCAATTAAAGCAGAAAGAAGTGGGAAGGCAGTCAGAAAAGCAAAGCCCAAACCGAGGAAAGGATAGCCAACTCAGTTAAGAAGGGGATAAAACCTTTTATAGGTACATTAGGGAACATAGAAAGGTTAAGGGAGGAATAGTGAAGATTAATAAAGGAGAGGGAGGTGGGCAGAGGAGACAGTGAAAAGGCAGAGATAATGAATGAATACTTTGCTCAGTATTCACAAAAGAAGATGAGGAGGAGTTACCTAAACCAAACAGTAGAAGCACTCTGGATAGTGGGGTTGATACCAGTCCATTTAAAGAAGAAAGAGTACTGAAGAACTTCTAAAAACTCAAGGTGGACAAAGCAATGGGGCCTGGCAGGATTCACCTAGAATCCTAAAAGAGCTAAGGGAGGACCTAGTGACACCACTAACCACACTTTTTAACAAATCATGGGAAGATGGGGTGGTACCTGAGGACTGGAGGAGGGCAGATGTGATTCCCCTTCACAAAAGTGGGAGCAAGGCAGAAGCAGGAAACTACAGACCTGTTAGTTTGACCTCAGTGGTGGGGAAAATGATGGAATCACTTCTGAAAGAAAGAATTGTTGAGTACCTAGAGGCCAGCGGGGCACTGGACCCAAAGCAGCATGGATTCACAGCAGGAAGGTCATGTCAGACAAATCTAATCAATTTCTTTGACTAGGTGATCAAAGTAATAGACCAGGGAGGGGCTGTGGATATGGTCTCCCTAGACTTTAGCAAGGCATTTGACACAGTCTCACACAAAAGATTAATAATCAAGTTAGCCAGCCTGGGAGTGGGTCCCAGGGTGGTAGCCTGGGTAGAAAACTGGCTGCACAACAGGACACAGAAGGTAATAGTGAATGGAACACATTCTGAAGAAAGGGGGGTAACTAGTGGAGTACCTCAGGGCTCAGTACTGGGTCCAGTCCTCTTTAACGTCTTTATAGGTGACATTGCAGAGGGTCTGGAAGGAGAGGTATGCCTCTTTGTGAATGACACAAAGATCTGTAACAGAGTTGATACACAAGGGGGGGTAGAAAGGATGAGAAGGGACTTGGCAAGGTTGGAGGAATGGTCAGACATATGGCAACTTAGGTTCAATGCAAAGAGGTGCAAAGTAATGCACCTGGAAATAAAAATCCAGGAGAAGAGTACACAATAGCAGGAGGTACTAACAGCAACAATAATGGAAAGGGATCTGGGTGTAGTCATATCAGATGATCTAAAGGTGGGTATGCAATGTGAGAAGTCAGTAGGGAAAGCCAGGGGATACTGAGATGCATGGGAGGGCATCAGAAGTAGAAAAAGAGTGGTTATCCCTCTATACAGACAGTTGGTGAGACCCCATCTGGAGTACTGCGTGCAGTTTGGAGACCTCATCTACGCAAGGACATAGACAGAATGGAAGCAGTCCAGAGGAGGGCAACTAAAATGGTGCAGGGTCTACATCAGAAACTATATGAAGAGAGACTGAGAGAGCTTAATATGTACCCTTGATGAAAAGGAGGGACGGGGGACATGATAGAAACTTTTGAGTACTTCAAGGAATCAACAAAGTCCAGGAGGTAGCATCTTTCAGAAAAAGAGATGTGTAAGAACAAGGGGCATAATTTAAGTTAGAGGAGCGGCTCAGGGGTAATGAGGAAATTCTTTTTCACGGAGAGAGTGTTGGACGCATGGAACCGCCTTCCTGGAGAGGTTGTGGGGTCTAAAACAGTGGAGGAATTCAAACATGCATGGGACAGACATAAGGCAATTATAGTGGGGGGTTGCAGGAAATAGGCTGTTGGTTAACTAGAAATTGCAGCTTATCCAGTAGGTAGGGAAATGGGCAGACTGGGTGGGCCAAGTGGTCCTTATCTGCCGTCGAAGTCTATGTTTCTATGTTTCTTTTTCTTTTTAGTACATAGCAAGATCAACAGAGGGAGTAAGGTTGCTTCTGTGCTTGGTGGCACCTGGTTCCACTGCATCTTGGCACCACGTCAATACAGTGCCAGATTTCAGCAACTGTCACTAATGGTGACCTCTCTGTTTGTGGCTGACTCTGCTCCTCCCCTTCTACACCTCCCTTGAGGGTGGCTGTGCCCCCAACACTTCTCCATACTAAATATACCAACTCCAGAGGTACAGACCTCAGGAAGGGAGCACAGAGAGCTTGTCATAAATGATATTCACCGAAATCTGGTGCTCTACTGACACAGAATTGTAAAGGTGGTGGTGTACTGATGGTATATGGTGGCACCCCACCAGTCTGTAGTATACTATCCTTAACTAATCATCTTTTGTCTTGCTTAACTTGATTAGTTTCTCTTGCCAGGAAAAACAACAATTTTTGAAGTGATCATATTCAGCTTAAGCCAATTTATATCCACTCCAAACAGCATTTGCTCCAGAAATCCTGATCATTCTGCTGTCATTAACTACACCATTGCTCTCTCAAAAATAGTCCAAACATAATTGGCCTAAAAAGAGAGAGTCTCTAAATTAAGGATGGAAGAACCAGTTCAGGTATGATCAGAACCTTCAGAGGAACCTGTGCTAGTTTCTGTAAAGATTCATATCAGCACTTTTTTCAGGTTCTGATCATTTCTAAAACATAGCTTTTGAGCTTAATATCCCCAACAGGTCTTGATCTAGAAAGAAGGCTGGTGGTACGCAAATTACCCATAATTAAGGCAGGAGGTGTAGAAACGAACCAGTGGGCCAGGTCCTTTATTAAGTGGTCATATTCACAGTGGTGTTACACAAAGGGTACTAACTAGCTGTATGGCACAAATTACATTTACTGTAGTAGTACTACTCCAGTTTGCCTTTACAGTGGATACATTTGCCAACACTGACAAATCAACAAACCCTCACAATTTTATCTTATTTAGTTACCAACTTCAAAGGCCCATTATCCCATCAAATTCTCATGTAATAATTGTCATATTTAGCAGCTGTGACTGTGTCACCTGTGCCTAATCCTACTGTTATTGATAGCTTATCTGTCCTACATAGCATCAGTCCCCCCCCCACTTCCTCCCCTGCCTGGTGTGACCCCACTGAGCACTTACCCCCATGTCCCCTCTTTATCCCTCCCACCTTCCTACTTTCTCTTCACAAATATTAATCCCCAGTATTCACCCTTCCCCGTTTCCCTCACCTCACCCCCCAACTTAAAACCCTTCCCTTTTCCTCTCTCCCCACATTACCCAGCCCTGTCCTATCATCTACTTATGTAACCCTGAGTAGATTCCTATCAATCCCACCCTCTGACTACTCAACCCCTCATTCTGTCACTCCTTTATCTTTGCCCCCACTCCCCTGCTCTCCTCTATTCTGTCCTCCCCTCATTTGGTCTTCACCATACTGAACCTCCATAACTTTACCTGCACTCTGTAAAGCTCAGCTACCACTATAAATTGCTTGTCCATCTTAGGTGTGCTCTTAGTACTGTTGCAAGAAAGTTGACCTCTCCCATCTGATGTATTTTAACTGTACTTACTTGAATCTGTATCTATATGTATCATAAGGTACTTGCCTGCTATATATACCCCCCTATCTGTTTTGTAATGTCTGCATACCTTGTCTATTGCCTAACAACGTGGAACCTTTGTAAATGAGCTTTTAGCTCAAAGGTGTTAGCTGAGATTCCAATAAATAAATAAATACTTTGATCAGTAAAACATAATTCAATTTTGTATTCTAGGAGACATATCTTCAAAGGCTGGTATCATATGCTGTGCATGTTTGTGTGATGACAGAATTAGCTAATTTAATTTTAATGGTGGTTTTCTAAAAGCTGGGTTCAAAAATATAAATTGTAATAGCAATTTGCTCTCACGTTTCTGTAATTTATATCTAAATTTCATATATTTTCAAAGTGGCACAAACCCTTAAAGGCAGGTCTCAAAACTTCAATCATTTTGCTCATTATAAATAAAAGTTTCCTGCTGCTTCTATCATTCTGTCTGTTTTTTTTCTCACTGGCAATAGGCCAAAGAGATGTGCAAGTGTTAACTGCATAAGGTTAAACCAGGAGCATAGCCAGGATTTGTTGGGGGATTCCAAATATTTCTAGGGGTCCAGGGCATGCTCCCCATAAAGTTTGAAAATTTAGGAGTTAAATGGTGCAGTTTAGTGTATTTTTAGGCAATAATTCTCCCTAGCACAGGGCTGCTTATATCAGAACAGAAATTACTTTATTTTCTTGACGTTTGTTCTGTGCCTTAACAGGTAACCCTTGTTCTAGTCATCTTTGCCTTCCCAATATGTGTCCTTCCAAATACATTGATTCACATTTCTGTCATTTGTCTGACCCAAATATTCTCTTTCCTCTGAGCTGCCAGGCATTTCTACATTATTAGGACACACGGACAGAATGACAGCGGGCCAGAATAGCACCAGAGTTAGAATCTCTATCAGACATAGTGATTGCTAGACTCAGTAACAGTTAACTGTGACAACTGGAATGTTATTTGAATACTGTACTGAGACTAACAATCACATTCTGGGTGTGAATACTGAATTACACTGAAATTCCGTTTTGTAAACCCACTGCTATAACATAGATGTGATAGGTTTATAAGGTTCTGACATCACAACAGTAGGATTACAAGGTTGTAATCTGTTTGATTTCAGTGGGTAATAAGGGCTACCCATACATTGTATAGAGGATAATGTATGGTCATCGATGGTTAACCAGTTTGTTAACCATCGAGAGGTTGCTAGGGCGACAATGTAAACCTCGAAGCGAAGCTTCGAGAGGTTAATCGCCATAGCCTCAAGATTGAATTAAAAATGGTTAATCATCAATGTACCATGCATTATATTTGAGTGTATGGTACCATTTAGGTTTTTAAGAAAAGAAAGCAGTTCCTTACTGCAGTTTTGTTTCAGTCACCGCCGCTGTGCCGTCACCGCTGCGGCCATTTCAAGGCCGTCCGATCCAATTGTGCACATGCCCAGACTGTCCCCAGTTCTTAACCTATTGATGTGACGTACCATCGATGGGTTAACAAGATCGTTACATCACATCGATGGTAAAACGTTGTTATAAAAAGGTAGATTTCTACCTATTACAACGTTCTGCCATACATTATAGTATTGTTTAGTTTTTGTACAGTTGAGGAATGGGACTCATTATACTGATTCCATAATTTGATGAAAACTAGCTATTTAATTTGAATCAACATCTGTTATGACCCATTTCAGATTTATATTCAAACGTTACTATCCAGTTCATACCCATTTTTAAATTACTTGGTAACTAGCTCTATGTCACATTGACAAATGCCACCCTGTCTGGCCCTGCCCGCCTCGTACCCCACCTCACCTTGCTACCCCTATGATTTTGCTGAAATGACGCCCCTGTAGCTAGCATAGTGTTCTATCAATCTAAGGCGGTCCGCTTCAAGGGCAGACATACGTCAACAACGCTCTAACCTTTGCCCTTGTCTCCACATCTCCCTCAGAGTCCCATCAAACCAAGGGGCCCTGGGGTGAAGGGATAGGGGGCGCTCACAAACAGGAGCAATAGAATCCAGGGCAACCGTGATGGTCTCATTATAGGCCAGCACCACTGCCTCTGGACTACTGCCCACCAACACGAGGGATGATAGGTCAAGGACCGCCGCTAGGCCTTGTGAAGTAACATTCCGTAATGGGCAGTACCTGACCATCTCCACAGGGGCTGGCCTTCTCAGTGGGGTGCAAAAATTGAACCTCACGGTGTAGTGGTCAGACCAAGCGACTGGTTCCACTCCCACGTCAGATGCATCAATCCCTAGAAGAAAGACTAAGTCCAGAGAGTGTCCCGATTTGTGCGTAGCAGTGGAAACTACCTGTGTAAGGCCCAAAGAAGACATTAATTGGAGGAAGTAGTTACCAGATTGTGAGAGTTCGTCGTTGACCCAGGCGCTGAAGTCACCCAGCACCATCAATCTGGGTGACTCAAACGACATGTCGACGAGGAAGTCTGCCACTTCCTGTAGGAAGTGTTTCCCATCTCCGGGTGGACGGTAGATGAGAACGATTCAAGCCCCTACACCTGCTAGAACTGTACACTCAAAGGACTCAGCCTCACCTACTACTACAAGGTTTTAAATACCTGGTATCGCATCGCATTTTGTGATGCAAACCAGCTTTCCATGCGACTCATTTCTTTTTCGGATCGCAAAAAAGTGCGATCCACTGACTGTGAGCCTCCTTAGCCACCCGTATAGCCTCCTTAGCTACCCATATATTAAAAGTCTCACCGCCGTGGCCCCAGGTGTTGGCAATTGCTCCCAGTAGTGCTTTGCAGTATAACAATATTGCAAAGCACTACTGGAAAGACACGCAGTGATGAGCATTCTATCTATTATGGGCATAACTTTTCGAGGGGATTTAAACACCAGTCCCCCCCCGGCTCTCCAGTGGTTGTTCTGCACAGACAGTGCACTCCCTGCCGCACTTCCTCTGCATCTGTCGATTCTGCATTTTGGCGCAAAGCTGCTTGTTGCTGCTCGGAGTCACACAGTATGCAGTGGAGATTGTGGGACTCAAACCATTGTCCGCTGGAGTGGGGACTCTTTCTTTGGCAACCACCAGGTATGGCCCAATACAAGTGTCTGTTTTTAAGGGAAGCTTTGCTTAGAGTCACACAGTATGCAGTGGAGGTTGTGGGAATCAGACCCAGGTAGGTCTGCTGGAGTGGGGAGTGTGGGGACTCTTTCTTTGGCAGCCAGGTATGGGCCAATACAAGTGCCTGCTTTTAGGGGAGGTTTTGCTCAGAGTTGCACAGTATGCAGCGGAGGCTGTGGGAATCAAACTTAGGTCTGCTGGAGTGAGGACTCTTCCTCTGGCAGCCAGGTATGGGCCAATACAAGTGCCTGTTTTTAGGGGAGGTTTTGCTAAGAGTTGCACAGTATGCAGTGGAGGTTATGGGAATCAAACTTAGGTCTGCTGGAGTGAGGAGTCTTCATTTGGCAGCCAGATATGGCCCAATACAAATGCCTGTTTTTAAGGGAGGTTTTGCTCAGAGTCACAGAATACGCAGTGGAGGTTGTGGTAATCAAACCCAGGTCTGCTGGATGTTGTACCAAGCTCATTCACAGCTCATTACATTACTTTAACCTAGGCTATACTGCCAATTAGGCCTGTGTCTGTAGTGTGTACTGAAACAGATCACACAAAGACAGAGCTAATTTTTTTTTTTTTACTTTCTATTTTTTCTCCCTCCTCTAGGTGCCCACTCCTTCCATCCTACTCCTTCCCACCTCACTCTACCTTCCTGGGATCTGCCCCTAGAGTGCCTCCTTCCCTTACCTCCTGCACAGCGGGGTCTGTCCCTCTTCCGTGGTCTCTTGGATGGATCTGGAGCGGATTTCATCTAGGGCAGCCGAGAGGTGTATTTTTACGTTTTTCTCCCCCCCAATCCCCTGCCCCCCGGGACGTCCAGCGCTAGGATGTACGTCCCAAGAGAAGGCGTGCTCATGCCGCCAGACCTCATCTTGCGCCGACACCCCCTTCCCGACTCGGCCGAGCGGGCCGCCTCACCTTCAGCTGTCGGTGCTCCCACCGGCTGTCAGGGGATGCAGAGCACGAATCGTTCTTGGTTCCCACCCCTGAGAGAGGAAAGCATCCATTGGGGTGCTCAATCCTCACTCCCCCTGCCGAGACAGAGCTAATTTTAATGCAAATTTTTATTCAGAATACTTTTTTTTAACTGTATGTATATACAGTCATTTTTAGTATTTTTAGTTTTGCTAATCAAACTGAGGCAAGTGCTATGCATCTTCACAACTGATTAGCACAAAGTGCTAATCAATTTTCACAGCTTATTTAAAACCCTGTACTACATTTGTGAGGCCCAATTCAGCCTTGAAACAGACTGCAACCCCCGCTCCCCTGCAGTCCAGTCTCAGGCAGTGTATCACTGAGTACCCGGCCAGCATCATGGCCTCCACTATAGGGCCAGAATTTTCATCCAGACAGGTCTTGGTGATGCAAGCCAGGTCAGCCGAGCCAACAAGATCGGCAATAATGGTGATCTTATTCCTAACGGACCTGGCATTGCATAACACCTCCCAAGTTGAACAAACCTCAGAGGTTGTCGGGCCTATCTGCCCACTGAAATAAGTAGTGCCCTTGGGTATGGATACCAGACAAGGCGAACCCCTATCTGGATTCCATTTCGCCCCAGGGCACCTTCTGGACTTAATAACCCTAATATGATGGCCCCGCTCGTTCATCCTCCCTTGTTCGCAAACTTCCGCCCCTTTCGCTCTCCCACGAGCAATCCCTAATGCTCTACAATGCTGATAGATATCAAATTGTAGGGGAGGAGTATAAAAGGGGCGGAGGGCACAGAGAGAGGAAGATGAATAGTGCACCACCATGGGGAATAGAGGCCAGCACATGTCGCTACTTAACTAAATAATAAACACTAAAACACAAAAACACAATCTTATTACAATAAAAATTATCAAATAACACCTAAACATATCCAAAATTAAACAGAAACAAAACAAAACCCAACCTCACAAAAATATTCAAACTAGCCTAAACTAACAATCCTACTAGATAATAAACAAAATTAAATATACAATTACAATAACATACAAATTTAAACAAAAATAAATAATTAGTTCCTGTATAATCCCCTCCCCCCAGTCCTCTCACCACCGAGGAAAGAGGGTACAGTGGCACTATCACTGCCAAACTAATATGGAAACATACAATTTTAAACAAAAAGGGATAGGAACTCCCCGCAAATTCTCTCACAACTGGGGAGGAATAATATTAGTCTTTCTCACTGCCGGGAGAAAGACACAGACTGTAAAGTCAAATAAACGAAAGGAAATTAAAAAACAAACAGAAGTTTATGGACCTAGGGTCCTCTCACCACCCGAATGTCCAAAACAGAATCCAGGAAGGAGACAGCAGTCAGCAACCTCTCAAAACAAATCCAAAAATCCACGTAGATTCAGAAAGTTCAAGTCCAAGGAAGGCGGCCAAATAAACCCAAAAAGGGAAAACAATCCAAGAAGGAGATCCACAAAAACTCTATCCAGCAGGTTCAGAATGGAAAGCCTCCACAGACAAAGTTTGCCCATATGGAGAAAGTTTCCTTATATCCCTCACTAGTCCTTTCCTCAGTAATGTGTCATTTAGTTTGTTAGATGCCTTAGATCCTTTGGAATACAGAAGAATTGTACAACAGTGTTAGCGAATACAGTATTACAGAATAACACTGTTCATTGTAGTTTGTTAGAGCCAAGGGAAAATGGTAGCATGTCAGACATACCAACTTCAGTCATTGCCATGCGATACATACTTTATGGAATATCTACTGTGCTTGCGTGTTCAGCATATCAGTCCATTATGCCGCAGATGCCCTCCCAACCTCCACCTCCTCCCTCCACCCACCCTGCCACCTCCCGGTCTGTACTTTATCCCTGAATATGTCCCTCTCCCTTTTCAAGCTCCCCACATTCTGCCAGGATATGAGTAGCTCAGTCACTGCATTCCACCCTCCTACAACCCTTTCAGTGAAGTCGTGTCTCCTCATTTTCCTTCTGAATCTGCCCCCCTTCAACTTCAGAGAGTGCCCTCTGATATGTACTTCACTCACGAGAGGAAGCACACCCCTTAAGCCTACTCTGTTCATCCCCTTTATGTACTTGAAGGTCTTGGTCATGTCACCCCTCTCTCTATTTTATCCTCCAGGATGTACCTGTTGATTGTCTTAGTCTTTCCTCGTGAGGTGTGTCCCCCAACGCTCACTGAAATGTAGCCTGTCCCATGCATATAGATGAGGCTTCTAATTCTAAGTATTGGAAAATCATCTGTATGTACACACCCGGGGATATCCACTTCCGAGTTGCAGCAGAACCCTCCAAAGGGCCATGCTCACATTTACTGAAGGGTTCCCCATGGCCACTGTGCACATTTGTCACATGATTTAGTACGCTTGTCCACTTAGCTTCAGCCATGTCCCCATTGCCTCCTGATGAACTTGCTAACCAATAAACATGTTTATTAATTGACTGCTTCCATCTGCCGAGTATGTCGCATTCTTTAAACGTTGCCAACTTCTCAGTTGATTTGGTAATACCTGAGGCAACGAATTCAAAACATAGTTATTTATACAGAGCATCCAGTTTATAGTACACATTACACAATACAGGCTGTATGCAGTACTGTACAGTGAAAGTAACCATGATTGCCTTTTGCAGTGTGCCACGCATCGACGTAATGTCGAAAAGAAGACACCCATGTATCTTTCAGGTAGTTCTCTACTTGCCGATGATGATCACTAACCCATGCCTCAATTGGACCTCATTGAGTTACTTCAGAAAGACATTTCTTCAGTCCTCCGAGTCCATGTAATAACTACTTCCAGTCTCATTACTCTGTTATTGGAATCAACATTGGTTAGTGTTTACACTGTACTGTACCAGTAGTATTGAAATTCACACACACTCACACACACACACAGATGCACACACAGACACAGACACACACACAGAGGACAATCTGGCTATCAGGGAAGCATGCTACCAACTGGTCACATAGTCTATCAGGGGGATAATACGCTTGATGTGGTCTTGATAAATGGATAGAATGTTGAGATGGAGGTGATATGAGACGCAGTACGCAAACAGTCCAACTAACTATATGGATCAAGGTGAGGATGGTAGAAAGGGGAATAAAACCAGTACAATGGTGCTGGACTTGTGACTGACAAACTTTGGCCAATTAAGAGTGGTGGTGGAGAGGGGAGGCGTTGAAATGATTTGCAGGATTCAAGTGATGTCGACAAATCTTGGGTAGCTATCAGTGCCAGCAATGGTAAATCATTTCATAACCCACACCCTCTCATGGTTTACTGCTGAATCAATGTACTGTTAGCATCTTCTCACTTACCACAGGTACACATCCACCACAGGAAATGCTGCAATTAACTTTTCACTAACCTGGAGGAGTTCTATATGGAGAATTTTACTATTACATATATCCATCATGGTGTAACTTCCATATTTGGCACTGAAGCCTGGACTGTAACACCTTGCATCCCCTGCTAACAGCATTGGCTTTCGCTGTTGAGACATTTCCAGTTTAAGCAATCCCCACTCATGTCACCATACGTTCAGAACTGTAGTATGTACAGTAGATATTTTCATCGGTGTTTGAAAAAGGAAGACCTGCTGATGGTGGCTATGTCGCAAATTTCATTACTTTGAGCACTTTGGAAGGCACTTCACCGGCGAATAAAACAGCGGCAGACAGACATAGATTAAAGTTAGGAAGTCCAGCTGACATGTTCTTTCCTCTTACCAATTGTAAACTTGCCTAGCATACAGAGGAATGAAATGTCAGAGGTGGTAATCTGCAAGCACCTGAACAGTATGTCATGTTTGAAACCCCACCCTCCACCAATACCACCCTGTGGAATTCTTATCCACAGGGTGTCGATTATGCTGTGAGTGAAAAAATGCCTTTTGAGCTTCTGAAACAGAAGACGGTAAATCTCAGAATTACCATCTGTCTGAACTGCTTTATTGCAATTACATCTTATAACACAAAACACTGTGATAACAGTGAAACAAGAGTAATCAGACAGATGTCTTTCTCTTCCAAACCAGTAACATTACCTGCAGGTTTGACAAGTCTGTTTCACTAGTACCATGGTTCCAAACAGCTTGACTATTCCAGCAACTGTATGAGGCATAAAGCAGTAGATAGAGAATGTAAAGAGCTGCAGGAGGCATGATTCAGCAACAATGTAGTATCTGTTATGCTCACTGGTATCATGTGATGAGCTGGAAGCACTGCAAGTAAATGGTACACCAGTATGATCATAACAAACCACTAATTAGGCAATACAAGGTACATTGTACTGGTACTCTTGTCCATTTCTGGTCGTTCTGTCTGCCTGACAATGTTTATACAACACACACCAGTATACTGCAATGTGCACTCTCTATAATTCCGTAGCATTCAATGAATGTCAATAATCACTATTATATATCTGATTATTTATGGCGGCAGTGACCTCCGTGATTGGAGGCCGTGCCACCCTGAAATGTCTAAAAAGTTTCTCATAACAAGTGAAACACTTTTTTAAGAAAAGGCGGACCCCCACAAAAAAAATCAAGTCAGTAAAACGGGGGGTGGTGGTACGGTGCGGATAGCCATGACCATGACAACCAGATGAGGCTCTACTGGAGCAATCACATGCTCCTACCTTTAAAAAAAAAAAAAAGACATTCTAATGCAGGTGGATGGATATTTTTTTATCGCAATATAGATGAAACATTTAATAGTTTTAACATGTGAACATTGAAATTATTTTTTGGAGCACATATTAGTAAGCATTAAGGCATAACAGGGGTTGCGTTATGGTGGGATAACAGCCCACCTCGGGTGGGCTGAAGCACGAGGCACAGTATTCTTTCTACCCATTTCATAAGACAGTTTAAACATTTTCTAAGTGCAATAATACCCTCCATGGTGGTCAGTATTAGGCTATACTGGATCTTCCAGGGACAATAATGCAATCCTACTGCGGCATTGGGCAACATTACATCCCTGGGCGGTCTGGTATAGCCCAATACCACACACCCTGTTGGGTATGACTGCTTATGGAGATGACCGGCTCTTTGCTCATTATTACTTCAGTCAATAGTACAGGGACATCAAGCAATTTCCTTAGGTTAGTAAACTTGGACAGTTTGACCTGTTAACCTCTGCCTCTAGAACGACATCAAGGTGAACACCCCAAAAGCAGTTAAGGAAGCAGTTCCACTGGGTCAAACAATAAGCCACGTTGAACCATCAGAATGTCCAGTAGGCCACAGCACAAGGAGGGAGTAACCATAACTTGTGGATAAAATAACTTATTTAGTAGCTATGGACTGTACTGTAACAACAGGAAGTTGATAAAGGTTACTGAGTAACAGACTAGATAATTATTTCCCTTCATTTGAATACATCACTTCCTCAGTGCACCATAGTTAACTGTTTCATAAGTCTTGCCTACCACAGACAGATGCATACTGCTAGACAATGAAGTAATACCTAATGTCAGATTCAACATCCGTATCACTGCCAGGATGGTAATCAACATCTTTTGGATCATCCACAAACTCCAAGTCATCAGAAGACTTGCCACTCGCATCGCTTAACACTTTATCATAATGCTTAGGTAGCATACATGGCTTCACGTGTGTTCCTACAGAGCGTGTCCATACAGAAATCTGAACACCTGATGAGAATTTATAGTAGCAACATGTGTCAACATAATACTGAAGTCATATATTAGTATTCCGTTTACTATCTCACATTACAGTTGCAGAACATATTTATAGTTTATGGTGAAGTTTTGTTCTGTATAGACCTTCATCCCTGACCTAATCATGGCTCTGTCTCTTGTAAAACTAGGAAAATCAACAGCGATAGTGATCGGTGTAGCACTGGCAGGAAGTTAAAAGACATAGTTGTATGTTACCAGCAAAATACCTCTCACACAGTGCATTGCTTCCTAGTAGTAGATAACTTCGTACAGGGACTGCTTTACCCCCCGCCAAAACTAAACACTGACAGATGCTGACAGGTTATAGTGTAGCACCGAAACACTGGAGAATATAACACAATGTCTCAATAACACATCTACCCTGACTGCACCACAGACTACAGAGACTAAGTGATCATCAAAGAGGTGTGAAAAACAGTATCCTGTTACACACAAACTGTATATTATATTCAAGACTTGAACAGTACTGTAACAATAATGTTTATAAAATGGGTAGGCTAAATCAAGGAAAGTGATTGGCTAGCTACCCATGCATGAAATCTGTTCCATGCATGGGTAAAAAAAAGAGCTGGCAGTAAAAAGGCCAAGATTCTGGAGCCATAGAATGTTGGCATTTTTACTGGCAAACATTCTTTTTTACCGAATGCAAGAGAAAGCAGCTAGATTACTTCTCATTTCCCATCCCAAATGAAAAGCGACACCACTATAAAACACCAAACCCACAGATGACTTGCCTGAAGTAGGCGGCTCAGTGACCAGCACTAATGTAACAGTTCCGACATACTCCACTGATCTGGTACCCTGCGTAAAAAGAGACAAAACAGGCAAAGAATAGCTAGAAGCCAGACCGTGTGGTGGCGGTCGATTACACTAAAATGCAGTACTAATGACTCAAATGGCATCCTTGTCTCAACACAACTTGTGGAAGAAAGATAAATGCAGACAGAAAAACAGCACAGTTAGCAAGCAGTTGCTCAATCCCGATTCCTTTGTGCAAAACAACAGACCACCTAGCCGCACCACCCGGAACAGAGAAGTAGTGTGAAGGGCGCCAAAAGTTGATGTGCTGTACGAGAAGCAAGCAATACGACAGAAAGGTGTCCACAAAAACTAAAATTGCTAATAGGTGTCATGAAAGGTGCTTAGAATGCAGCTCAGAGCCATCCTTACCTGACAAATAACATTTTCCCTGGTTATTTTCGTCACTACACTACGCTATTGGCAACCACTGCAGTCGTGCTATCTGCTTTCATGGCGCTTTGGTCTTGTAGTAACAACAACATAAACAGATCTATTCTCTCCTATGCCTCATTTAGAAATGGCAATACTAGGACGATAAAAGTACAGTGCTACATGCCAAATCAGCTACTGAATATTAACACAAAACTCAAGCGGAAGGACTATTTTATCGTAGATTTGCAAAACAATATATTTTTTCCATATAAGCATTATTTTCTAACTATGAAAAGCAAAATAAAAATAGTAGGCCATTTTATAAGCGCAATAAGACACTCCAGGATGTGCATGTAACATATTTTACCGCATGCCAGGGGCTAAAGGCACTCGGCCAAGGCCTCGTGCCTTATTACGCCTCTGGCCATGCAGTAAAATATGTTCCATGCACACCCTGTCATGTCTTATTGCTTACGTATTGCACATAATGCATACATGTCCCACGTACTGTATCTGTTAACTAACCTTTGGATACAACATGGCTAGACGTCTGAGTAGCCTTGCTTGACAGTCTCACAGCAGATGTTCATGTTACATAACTGTGATCATGCATCACATCCATAAATCCAGGTCTGTTACCCTCACAAATATAATCATAGTAATTTACGGAACATTCCTCGTAAACGTCATTATCATTCAAGTTCAGGGGAACACCCGTCTCGACTACTTGAAGCTCATCATCCACTGACTGAGCAATACACCTTAGGTCATCATGACAACTGTCCTGCATCCATATATAATTCTCACCGAGCTGCTCTGCAAGCCCAACATTTTCTGAGTCTGACAAGCCTTCGAGAGTAGATATACAGGCTTCCACTACAGCACGCTTATTACTATCAGAAGAGACAGCCTAAAAGGAGACAGTAAAAATATCTTTCCATTCCAGTGTGGAACATGTTATACACTGGTTAACATACAAACACTAAGCTAGAATGTAGAACTATATCATATGAGTGTTTGGCACAGGGACAAAATGTACCCTGCACATTGTAATTTGTTTTTCCATTGATTCTCATTGCAGTCCCTTCAAATGGACACTAGATAAAATGGAGAGCCATAATACAGTCACAACAAAGTCAGTACACTGTCAAGGCACTTTATTACATTACCACAGAATCTGACAACAAATGACAGTGGATAGGTCCATCTAGGCTGCAAATTTATTGATAACAGACTGCTGGAGTCACAGACCTGACTTCAGCACTGGCCTTCTCGATCCAATCCGTTGGATTCCCTCCTGTATCCCACACACTTACAGTTTATTCGGCTGCTTACCAGACTAATGTCACAGCCAGTGCTCCCTGGAACAGTGAGCCAAGAGTCCGTTACCCTTTCAGACAAACATTACTTAGAGACATAGCACATGAGGTGGCCACCATTCAGCATCATATAATGCCCTCTTGTTGTTGTGTACAGTTGCAGATGACATGTGTAATCCCTCTAAAAATTTGGAGTGCACTATACTGTCATCTAGGACTCCTAACTGCCCATTGCCATCCTGGTGTCATACCTTTTGTAGTGCGGTCCACTTGTGTGAGACTGCCCTACCTAGCCTCTGCCCCTCCCTATTTAAGTTAGGAAGGAGTTCTACAATTCTTGTATTTTTAACTATTGGTGCCAAAACTAGCATGGAGCGAGAGCACAGAGAGCGATACTGAAGAAATTATGCTACCGCAATACCATTCCTCTGACTGGAGACACCCATTCACATAACTCAGGACTCTCAACATGTGCACAACCATACAAGCCGGGGTAGTATCCTATAGGGTAGTGCCACGTGGGGGTTACATATGCTTTGCCCATGTTCCCTGTTTATTCCCAAAGTGCCTAATGAAGATACTGAATCAGATCGGCCACAACATGAACTGCGATCCCCCATTCATAAGTCATAATTCCTCCCCCTTCCCCTCCCCTTCCCTGATGATTACTTAGCAAAGGTGATTGTTCTGCATCTCAGCATTTACTGACTCATGTTTCACCCTTTCTCATACCATCCAAGCACCTACTTCGTCTGTCCAGAGTTGTACGGTTACAGCTATTTTCCCATGTAAATGTACAGACTATGTAATACAGGACATGATGACCATGATAAAGATTTATAAAGACACTACTATGGTAAGCATGACTACAGTTACCTGTCCACTTTCCATTTCCACAGCTGAACACCTCGTTTTCTTCACTGGTGGCTCATAACCTGGGACAGAAATGCATTGCACTGCTGCCTTGTTTAGACGTCTCCTGCCAAAGTTTGCATGTAACATCTCATCACAAACAGCATAACATGCACATAAAATATATCAGTAACAGGTAGAGGAGTACACAGTGATTGTTGGCATGTGTTGTACACTGCATAAAACACTATAGTACAATTCAGTATAAAGGAAGACACTGTGCATCCTTATCACAGAACAGGTACAGACAAAGCCAAGAGTCATTACATGTATGACAGTTTTCTTACATGTATTCATTTCTTTAAAAAGTCACTGAAAACTTCACTGCTGCGATAAATTACTTTGGTTAAACTTCACTCACGGACAAAGTGAATGCCAGACTGACTCCGAATTGATCATTAGAACTACAACGCACTGAAGGGACACAAGGCCCCAAAAATCTGCTAATTTGCAATACTTACAGGATGATTCACTAACCTTATCTAACTACACTCTCTCCACATACCTTCACCAGTGATACAGTTCACTGGTGTATTTGCCATGCATACTGTTATTCACACCTATGACATCATCCTCCATCATTGCTGCACACGGGCAAAACCTGGCATCTACCACCCGTCCCACAGAGCGTATCCTCTTAATATTACATGCTACACAATGGGGCTACAGATCAAAATACTTGGAATGAAATGAGGATTTGCCATTGTCATCAAAGAAACATCCGCAATTAAATATGTAAGGCATACCACCTTTTTTTCTTACTTATCCTTCTTTGTCACAGCCCACCTCCCCCACCCTTCCCGGTAATGGAGCTTAGTCAATGCCACAAAATGCCAATCCACCATGGCCATCCCACCCACCCAGTGATGTGAAATGGAATCTCCCCTTCCTTATATGACAAAATATCAATCAGTGGCTGACAACTAACATCAGGGTTACAAGTGCAATCTCACCACTGCCAACTCTGCTGGCAGAATAAATTGTGGCAAAACTTCCCATAAAAACACAGGTGCCTCTCACACACTGCATCATACTCCACCAAGACCTCCCCAACCCCGCTGCCATATACCTGCTTTTTACAAACTGTCCCTTTGTGTAAGGACACAGCTGCCCAAATCATGACAGTCCTGCAAAAAACAGGACATCTGGTAACTCTAGTAGCTACTGAGTTGTATGACATGACATCCTTGACAGGGCTTTGCTTTTATCAACTGGTGCTGCTCTACTACTGCCATGATTAGGACGTTGTATCACCTCACTGATAAGTTGAACACACTCAAATACTAGCCAGATTACATAGGAACTCGATTCATGTAAGAGAATTACTGACATGATGCCTGAAATGCTGCTAAAGAACACACACAACATACACACACACACACACACACTTGTATTACAGCACATTGCAGCCCATAACACAGGGACAGGTTACCATACATAGAATAGTACAGTACCACTGTTTCAGAAAAAATATTCCTCGGACAAAGCAAAACTAATTCTACTGGCAAGTGAAAACACACAATATTTCAAAAGCAACAGCAAGGAACGATCACTACAAAATTATCCAACCTTCTTCTGCTTGGTTATACTATCACCAGCCTGACATGACCACAACTGATACCTGCTGCCTGACAACCCAGTCGCATTAGCTGAATGGAGCTCGACATTACCATGCCTATAACAAAACGTTTCCATGCCAATCTCCCAACATCACTGCCTAAAAACGCAGCTTATACAACAGAGGACAACAACCAGATACTAATGTAGGTCCCTACCTCGCCCCCAAACCCCCACCACTACAGGGTACCTTCATCAGTCTATCAGAAATACTGTGTATAGCATCTGTGGAGCAAAGTCAACCGACAAGATCTGAATGAAAAGCAACAAAAGATACTTGCTCACATCACAATAGTTAACCTACCTGGAGACACATAACGTCACATTTAAATACGGACACACACCAGCCTACTTGTGCTGCTGACCCGTAACTTGCACCAGCCATGCAAGAAGAAAGCATACAGTGCAATACTGAGAACAGGGCAGACTGCACACAGACCATACATCTTTTACGTGCCAAATTACAGGAGTATTTCAATGGCAAAAACATGCACAAAAATAATTAAACAAAAAAAGCAGGCACAAGTCAGATATTCACACTCTGTTATGACATGACAGCTTAATAGGTGGCAGTCAATCTCCCACCTCTCACATATCGGTATGCTGTGTGCAGCTGCACCGCATGTTAGCACTGCCCTTCTTTCAAGCAATTCAGTCCTTACGCTATCATACTCTAACTCACCTAGGACTGCCTTTAAATCCAAAAGCTATTTTGAAATGAGACACTTCCACAGAATCATTAGGAACGAAATGTGCACTACATATTACAGAGTGCCTGGACCAGGAAAAATTACACCGGGTACTATGGACAAAGGATATCCACATCTGCTTCAGTTTGTCTTCAGCTGGAAAAAAATGTAAAGATGCATTATTGGCTGCAGTATTACTGCAGCCATAGACATCACATCTCTTTGGCATTTTTTATCCCTCTCGCATGTACAGATGAGGGCAGCACTGTGCCACACAGCAACAACGGGAGGTTTCTACTAAAATCAATACAGACAAAGTCACACAACGAGCGTCTAAAACATTACCTATACAGCGGCAAAACAAAAAATGTGGGAACCACGTAACCATCCACCGAATAAAAAAACATGGAGAAATTGGGGGGGGCATATACTACATCTCTCTCTATGGGAACTCCGGCCAAGGAAAGGAAAATCTCCACGACTAACACAGCCGAGGAGCACACAACTGAACACCTTACAATGCCAACACCGCGGAGAACCAGAACACACACTGAGAAGAGTGAGTGGCGCGTGGCACACATGAACACAACTGGCATAATTATGAATGATGGACG
Organism: Neoceratodus forsteri; assembly: GCA_016271365.2. Taxonomy (NCBI): domain Eukaryota; kingdom Metazoa; phylum Chordata; order Ceratodontiformes; family Ceratodontidae; genus Neoceratodus; species Neoceratodus forsteri. The sequence goes on from CM028131.1 coordinate 112,612,498, forward strand.
TGGTGCCTCACATAACGTCACTCGCATAGACTTTCACTGTACATGGCGGGGAAGATTTTTAAAACAAGCCTGGTTCGAAATTGCTAGGAAACATCCACTAACACAACCGCAGATCACATAGAGGAACACTTTCTCACTGATTCCTATGATAACTGTGCAGCAGCTAAAACGCAGCGAGATCCCGCTTCCTTCTCTGTACGCTAGCTCTTTAAGGGAGTTAAAAGAACTGGGGCGGCGGTATTCTGGTTTTTAGTTACTGATCTTAGGTTACTATAGTACTGAATAGCCTAACCATAAGTCAGTTAATTCATTTGATATGTAATATGGTATACTTTAGAGTAAACATGCTTAATAAGAGATAATTGGATGGCTGGATACCACATAGGGGAGAGGGGTGGGCGAAGGGATAAAAATACACAAGTCCAGAGTTTATCCAGATTAAACTATGTTTATTGTTATATTGCATATATACAGGAGAGTGGAATTTTCACACTGATTTTTGGACTGCCAACCCTTGCAGGGGAATGGTCTGGAAAGCACAAATCTACCACCTAGAGGAAGGGAAAAAAATGGAAATTACCTACTTACCGTAATTATTGCTCTTCTTGGACAGTCTCCATCACTCATTCACACTAGTGAAATGGCGCTGGAGCACTAGAACCAAGCAGGAGCCAAAATTTTCAGAGGGGTTGGCGCTGAGACAGGACCCTTGTCTTGCCTTTCTCACGAGAGACTGCGCCTGTGTAGGCTATCTCGGCATTGATCCTCCAACCGCCTCAGTACCTTTTCGACCAAGGAGGTGCAGCGTAACTAATGAAAATAACTTGTCCTGCCGTTCTGGACCCGAGAGGGCCCAGATGGTGTTTGCAAGAAAAGTCAAAGAACAATGTCTTCACAGCCTGAACCACAGGACCATGAAGACCTGGAAAGAAAATGAGTGAACCCAGGGGATGGTGGCTGGGCGTGTGAATGAGTGATGGAGACTGTCCATGAAGATCAACAATTACGGTAAGTACGTAATTTCCATATCTTCCTGGACTAAGTCTCCATCACTGATTCACACTAGTGGGAGAGTACCAAGCTAAAACAACAACCCTGAGTAGAGTGGTAGGAGATAGGGTTCACTCAGAAAGGACAGCCAGGGACTGTCCTGCTAATAAAAAGAGCCATCTTGAAGAGCATCTAGAACATAGTGCTTACAAGACAAGCGCTCGAATTGTAACTCACCATTTTGCAGACGACTGCAATGGACACAAAATGAAACTTTGCCAGAAAGCCGCAACCACTCGCGGAGCGCAACGAGAGCCAGGACACACAATTTGGTCTAGGACCAAAAATAATAGTGTCAAAGACATGTATAAATCTAATGTAAAAGGACCTCAGGAACTGAAAAAGCTGGGGGTAAAGTCTACTGGTGCATGGTAGACCGAAAAGTGCAGATGGAAACCCCCCACTATCAAGTATGGCTGACCTGCGAACAACAGGTCCTGGAGCACTTGAACCCCTTACTTGGTGAACAAAAGAAGGTCCTGGTGGGATTAGCCCATCAAGGAGAATGGTTTTCACTTAGTCACTGAAACCTTCCTGATGGCAGCCCAAAGCATGACTTAGAAGCCTCTTGTGGTGGTCTAATAGAACCAGATCCTAACCACTTTATAGTCCAAAAGGAATCATCCTATCCTTGTGTGTACAACTGCAGTACCAGTCTCTGAACTCAAAGAAGAGATGAAAAGTGTACAGGAGGACGTGTCCACTGCAGAAAAACATTCCAAAGGAAAAACACAGGGCTGGATTTGTAAGGCAAATAGAGGCAGATGTGCATCAAGGAGGGATGCAGCAGGACCAAGTTAGGGCTAACCCATTCATTGAAAGTGACTGAATAGCGGCAGAAGTGACTCAATGCAGTGAGGCACTACTAACTCCGGCCTCCCTGAAGGGGGTAGGAAAGGACTCTAGTTTGTTTGCCTAAAAACAAACATCACAGCTCTGTCATGCACTCGGAGAGGATAGCTTCATGAGCGACTGGGACGGAATCAGTGCGTAGGAACCGAAGGTGTGAATATTTGCCTGCTGTTTCACAAGGATTGCCCGATACAAAAATGATGAAGATGTCCTTCATCTGAGAGGCAGAAGGAGCCTGAGCATCCATACCGAATCATGACTGGACTAATAATCACAGCTGGAGAGATGTTAACCACCTGAGCCTAAGAAGCCACCAAAGGGGCAATATCACAAGGGGGCCATATACCCCTATCAAAGGAGTGGAAGAGCTTGAGCGAATCCCGACCATTGAATTAGAATGTTCCACAGAGTGTGATTATCTTGACGGCTGAAAAAGTCTAGACACAGAAGTGTATCGTCCACGGATGCAGTGTGAAATACTATAGTGGACCCCATCATTGAGGAACTACTGAAAAGATCTTCCATCACAGACTCTGATGATAGAGAGGGCGTGCCCTTCAGTATATAAAATAAGTCATCCACTGTATTACTGACCAGAAGGACAGGGAGAGACTCATCTAGATGCACTTCTACCCAAGAAGGACCACAAAGGGAGGTCTAGGTCAGAGCCACTAGAGACTCCGCCACCAGGAAGGATGTCAAGGAGCTTGGCACCACGTAGGGAGCCGGAAAAGTGCTGAGCAGAATGAGAGATTCCGCTAGCAGAACAGTACAGAAGATTTTCCATCAACGGAAGACCGCTGGATATCACAAGATCCCTCGTAAACCGCCACTCACTAAGATGTGTGGAAAAAAATAATCCGCAGAACAGGACTCCATTGTGCGGAAAACATCCTGCCACAAGTTCTGCGGAGAAGAAGTCTGAAGAAGGACAGTTTGTCACTAGCTCTGCCAGACAGCACCCACTAGCACCCCTGCGGCACCAGCATCACTCGTGGCACAGGAGGGCACCAAGCAGTGCCCATGCAACCTGGGCGACACCCGAGGGCACCCACAGTGTTACCCGCAGGCACCCCTGCACCCATGCAGCAATGGCACTCTAGGGCAACCCGACACCCATGGCACCCATGGTACCATGGCACTCATGACACCATGGAACCCATGACACCCATGAACTCATGGTACCTATGGTATGCATGGCACTCATGGGTGCCCCTGGCAGCACCCATGGGTGCTCAGTGCCACCCACGGCACCTCCGGTGCTCAGCGCCACCCATGGCTCCATGAGACACCCACAGCACCAGCAGTGCCAGCAGCCAGTGGCAGCAAGAACAGCACCTGTGGTGCCACACAGAATGATGGCGCTGACCTACGGCACCGACCAAGGCACCGAGGCATGGCACTGACCAAGACACTGAGCCATGGTGCCATCCGTGGCACCAAAGGAAAATACCAATGGAAATCCTGAGAAGAAAGGGAGAAGGAAAAAGGTGGTGCCCGTGCCGGCCCCTGCATAGAAAAGGAGAGGGGGGTAGGCACGAGGGGTCAACCTGATGGCGAAGGCACCAAGAGGGCACCATGCTTATCCTGATCCAGTCAACCTGGCTGCAATCCAGTGGCTTCGAGGCCCTGAAATCAGGAACATAGGCCAGGAAAACTGGAAGAAGTCAAACCCCCTGCTCCACAGGAGTAACCCAGAGGTGAAACTGCTCACCGGAGCTCCAATGAGGACAGAGATGGAGTCCAGAGTCAAGAATTTGGCCATTAGGAGCGGAGCCAAGGGGAACCCACCAAAGGCGGTTCAGGCCTATCACCCCTCCCGACGAACAATCCTCGTGCAGTCGTACCAAAGGGCAACCTCAAGCGGCACCGATTCTTCTTCCCCCGACAAGGAAAAAGAGCTCGAGGTTAAGTGGAGCCGGATCCCCAGAACTGCTAGATTTGTGCTTCGGTGGACTGTCCTCCCCCCAAGCACAGGACTGTCCATAGTCGGACTGCCCCCCCTCCCGTTTATCAAGGGCAGCCCCTCTGCCATAACTTTCAAACAAAGTCTTCCTACTGTCACTGCTACCAACTAAGGACAACTCCGTTGATGGCAGGAAATAATTTATTTTTCTTCGTCTTCATAATCTTCTTTTCTTGTTCGTAAAATAAGAAATAACTACTAAAATATTAAATTAAATGCTAAAAGCTGCTGTCGTATAGACGAGAACTTTGACTCCGGCAGACGAGCGACATCGACATCCAAGCGCACTCGACGGTGGGAGAAAAGGAACTGAGGCTGTTGGAGGGTCGATGCTGAGATAGCCCACACAGGCGTGAGCTAGTCTCGCAGAGCTGCGCATGCGTGGTCCTGTCTCGGCGCTGACTCTTCTGAAAATTTTTGGCTCCCGCTTAGTCCTAGCACCTCTGGTGCTATCCCACTAGTGTGAATGAGTGATGGAGACTCAGTCCAGGAAGATCAGATAGTTAGTTTCCAAAGAAATAATGACGTCAGTTGACCCAATCAAAATTATTTCACTAAATATAAATGGGCTCCTTGACCCTATAAAAAGGTCCTGCCTTAAACAATACCTGAACAAACAGAAGGCAGACCTCATTTACCTTCAGGAAACCCATCTCTCTGAATTAGAGCACAAGAAATTGGCCTGGGGTGATAGATATAAGGTCCTAGCCTCCTGTCACCCAAGGGGCAGGAAACGAGGGGCCAAAATTTTAATTCCATCAACAACCCCTTTGGAAGTACAAAAAACCAATATCGATGCCCAGGGTTGTTATGTAATTGTACAGGGCCTTTTACATGGCCATAGAATTACCTTGGCTAATGTTTATTTTCCCCCTCAGACAAGATTCCCAATACTGAAGGGCTTCTTGTCCACATTGTTAGATAACCTTCAGGGTCAATTAATTATGGGAAGTGATATCAATATGACCGTATCCCCATATTTAGATAGCGCTAATCAACAAACTTATAGGAAAAATGCTACAGTAAAAAATTAAAAAAAAACACTAGAACACTAGGGTACTGTTGATGTGTGGAGACACTTATTTCCCTCTACTTCTGGTTATACATATTATTCACCACAGTTTAAATCATACTCCCGACTAGATTATTTCATAATGACATGCGAGCTTTTCACATCAGTCCAGGATATGACAATAGGTTTAAAATTACTATCTGACCACCATCCCTTAATCTTGAAAATAGACTTGGGCCTGGAAATGACGAGGACCTTATGGAGATTAAACCCATTAACATTAAAAGATAAAGAATTCCAGGAGACAAAAAAAGAATACACCAATTTTGTACAGAAAATGAATCATAGGAAATTACAGAGGCGATACAACGGGACGTAATGAAGGCAACGCTGTGGGGGGAGATCATAGTGTACACCTAAAAAAAAAAATAAAGAGAGGGAGGGTGGCGAAACAAGTCTTGAACTATCTGAACAGCTACTGAATTACCAGATGTTATGTAGAGAAGGAGATACTGAATTATATCAAAAAACTAGGGATACAAAGGCAGAATTACAGAAAATTATAGATAAGAAAATACAACAATCATTAATATATTTAAGACAAATTGTCCATGAGGGTGGAGCTAGGGGGGCTCGGAGATTGGCTCAGAAACATAGAGCTAGGAAAAATACTTCCACAATATTGAAACTTAGAAATCCTTATACTGGTACAACACACCATTCAGATGCTCATATTTTGCAGACTTTTTCAGAGTACTACACTAATCTGTATTCACCGGAAACAACTCCCGAACTGTCAGAAATATCAAATTTTCTGAACCAAATAACCCTGCCCACCCTCTTCTCTTCTCAAATTCGTAGTTTGGAAGTTCCCATAACGCAACTGGAAACTCAGGAAGGTGTCCAGGGCCTGATGGTTTTATACCCGAGTGGTACAAGATATTTAAAAAAGAATTAACCCCAAAACTACATACTTTAGTTGCTGAGATAGCCCAAGAGGGAGTTCCTCCACCATTGTTGGATTATGCCACCATAGCCTCAATACCTAAACCAAATAAAGATAATTCGGACCCGGCTTCTTATAGACCTATTTCAATTTTAGATGTTGTCTATAAGATTTATACAGCTATTTGGGTGTCTAGACTCAAATCTATACTGCCAAAGATTATATCATTGGATAAATCAGGGTTTATTAAGAACAGGAGTACTACGGATAATGCTCACAGGACCCTAATACCACAGGAATATGTAAGACTAGGAAAAATCCCATCTGTTTTCATTAGTTTAGATGCTGAAAAGGCTTTCAATTGAGTCCATTTGCCAGTTTTGTGGAGGACTCTTGAGGCCTTTCACTTTCCAGCTTCATTCATCACTTCTCTTAACAAACTATATAGTTCCCCAAGGGCCTACGTGTGAGTAAATGGGAACCTATCCTGACCATTTAAATTAAGTAGGGGCACAAGACAAGAGTGTCCCCTATCACCCTATCTATTTGCACTATATTTGGAACCACTTGCAGCAAGGTTGAGGAATACAATCCCCGTAGAAGGGATTCCAATAGCACAACAAGAACATAAAATAAATATGTTTGCTGATGATATTCTTTTAACCCTGGTGTCTCCATCTCAATCAATTCCAGCAGCTTGGCAAATATTGAAACAATATGAGAAACTGTCGGGTTTTAAGTTAAATACTACAAAAACAGAGATCCTGGCCTTTAATTGTACCCCCACCCAAAAATTGAAAAAATAATATCAATTTAAATGGCACACTACAAAAATAAAATACCTAGGAATTAACATCACTCTTAACCCAGAAGTACTGGAGATTTTAAATTATGAACCCCTCACAACTATTATCCAAAATGACCTGGAAAGATGGTCCACCTTTCTTACCCCCTTCCACCAATGGATAGAAATAGTGCGAATTAATATATCACCTAGATTACTTTATCTGATTCAGAATATCCCCCATTAACCGGCAACATATTATTTTAAATCATGGGATAAGTTAATCTCCACGTTTATCTGGGGTAAAGGACATCCTAAGATACGACTGTCGGTTCTTACATTGTCCCTGGCTCGGGGGGGATTACACCTTCCAGATTTTAAATTGTACTCTAAGGCATCGTTCCTTAGGATAGTCCTAATATGGCTGACGGAATCCCACTCGACCCCTTGGAAGGATATCAAATTTCATCTAAATGATTTATTTGATATCAAAAAAATTCTTCTCTCTTCAGAGGAAAGGTCTCTGTTACCTACTACCTTAACAGGTATTACAGCTCAAATGTATAAATGTTGAAGACATTCTGGGCAAATGAGGCCACTCCGTACTATATATGAATATACTAAATTATTATCAGAAAATGATTCATTTGCACCCATACATATGGACTCCACATTCCAGGAATGGAGAAGATTAGGCCTTTCACATCTTTTCCAGTTTATGTCCCCTCAGGGGATACTCCCCTTTGAAAAATTACAATCCCAATATGCCTTCGCAGATCAGACTTATTGTTATTTCCAGGTTAGGAACCATATACTCAGAAATCGAATTATACAACCCAAGATCCAATATCCAACCTCGGAACTTCTCAAATTATTTATGGAGGCCATAAAGGGGAACTTGGGTAAGCATTTAATTGGAATAATATATAGGGAATTGAGAAATGAACAAAAGGAATCAACTGAATCCATATTACAGGAATGAAACAAGGATCTCCACCTAGAAATAACCATGGAGGAGCGGAGGGGATCAGCTATGAGTGCGGTTAAGATCACGTCCTCTCCATTTTAGAGAGAATTTGCGAGGAAGTGTCGTTCTCGCTTTTTTAGAGCTCCGGCAGTTCTGATTAAATTTCTTCCGGAAGAATACGGAGTCTGCTGGTGAAAGTGTGGATGCCTGAGGGTGACACTAGGACACATATTCTGGCAGTGTCCTTGTCTGATGCCCTTTTGGCTATCCCTACAAACAGAATTAACCAAATTAACAGAACAAGGGGTAGAATTAACAGCCGAGCAGGTACTGCTGGGGATCTTTCCAGACCATTCCCCTCCATGGGAACAAACTCTTTTACCTCCCAGTCTTTTGGCGACCAAAAAGTCTATTACTCATAGATGAATGACCAGCACAATTCCAACAGTATCAGAATGGAGATCTACCATGTCCGAATTGTATGAAATAGAAAATCTTAATGCTAAACTTCAGGGTAAAGCTCCAATATACGTGATGAGATGGCAGAAGTGGGTTTTCTAGCAAGCCGAGGTGGCTCCACACTTTTGTCCCTAAGTTTGGTGGAGTTGATGGGGGAGGTAACGAGGGGAGGATCGAACAATTATTAAAGAGCTGAGAGAAAAGAGAATTTAATCAAGGAGGGAGGACCTATCCGAGAAGAGGAAATTCCTCAACTGGTTATATTAGATATGAATGAATAAACAAAACATAAGGGGTAAACAAGGTGTGATCTATATAAAAAGGAGTTTGAGCTTTACCTTTTGAATGGTCTCTGACCAAAAGGATGCAAAATTTTTTATATCAAACATTTAAACGTCAGGGTGAATTACAAAAAACTGTCAATAACATAACAGGACTCAAGATATGTGGCAATATAATGAAATGTACTCTTGACACAAGTGTAACAAAAACCTTTTAATAAAAAAGACATTTTTAAAAAAGAGAGTTTAACCCATAATGATTCAAGTGTGGAATCCGTTTCGGTAAAAAACAGTGTGAGTAGGAAGAAATGGAATTGTGTGTGTAAAGACATACACCACCTCCAATTTTGTTTCCCCTGTTTTTATGAAATAGTTTGTACCCAGGAATATCTTTAGTCCAATCAGCAGATGAATCCCACCAGGTTTCATTAATTGCTGCAATGCTGATATTATTTTGCAAAGTAAAAGCTTTTAATTGTGCTTTTTTAAGGCAATTTAAGCTTCTAGCGTTAGCCATAAGGATTTTACATCCATGTTATTACTCTTTGCAATGGGTATCCTAACTATGTGAATTATATTGTTCCAACCCCAAGAATTCACTAATATTATTACTCTAGCAGTAATCCTTTAAATCAGCACTGCCCCAGAGCCAAATAGAATGCTATGCTAATGATGGAATCTTTAGCTGGTGCATCCAGTTTCAAACTGCCTACATTCTGACCTCAGGTTTCTTCTCTCTGCTGCAAAGTTCAGATGCCCTTGAGATCTCTCTCAATCAAGACAGATTCCTGTACTGCATAAAACAAATAAACCTTAAGCATTTTGTTTTATTTTTGCATTACTGCCTATTGTAATTGTTTGTACTGTAAGTGTTTTTTACCTCATGGGTTTAAACTTAGTTTTATTTCCCAGTTTCTCGCGGTTCCCTTGAACCGAGGGGTAACCGATTATTTTCTTGTTTAAATCGGACCTTTTTTTTTTTTTTAGGGTTCTGGTTACTTATTTTATTTTTATTTAAAATTTAACCGCATTTGAACCGAGGTTTATTGGTTCCCTCTGTGGTTTTCATGGTTCCGGAGCCAATTGGAACTGCTAGTCTCTGGCTTCATCACTTCCTGATCTGACCGCTATTTCTTTTGGAACCGACCGCAGATATTTAAATTTAACCTGTTTTTTTTGTCGGTTCCTGGCTCCTGTTTTCTAAAATGTCAGATAAGCCAAAAAAGAAAACAGGACCCCCTTGGTTTAAGAATTGCTTGAAGTGTGCAGAGGAATTTGCCAAGGCAAATAAGCATGATCTATGCTTGATTTGCCTTGGGCAAAAGCATTTCACTGAAAATTGTGATATTTGTAAGTCTTTCCTGACGAGACAGTGGAAAAAAACAGGGAGAGGCCTAAAAGAAGACTAGAGGAGGGGTCTATGGGCTCTAACCAGTCCACCCCCTCTAAGACTAAAAATACCACCAACAGCTTAATCTTGTTCAAGGTCAGTTGGCATTCATCTGTATCCCCCTCCCCCGGGTCGTGCCTGAAAATAGGCAGGATTTGTCTAGTGCACTTACCCGGTCAACAAAAGCTAAATAAATAAAAATAAAATAAATAAAGACTGTGGCTGTTCCTTCCAGAGCCTCCAAATCCACCCCCAATATGGGTGAGGGCTCTGGCAAGAGAGGCAGTGAACCAGATGACTCCCCGGTGCCTGCCAAAAAATTGAAGAAAACAAAGCACACTGAAACCCCGGCTGAAATGCCCCAAGGGGTCCTTCATGTGCCTATTCCTGCTCCTTCTCCTGCTGATTTGACTCAGGCCTTAGCCTTACTCCAGGTGCTGCAGGGCTTAATACCCCTTCAGCAGCCTGTGCTTACTACTGCTGAAAAAGCTACTGTTGTTACACAGAAACGTAGAGGTTGATGGCAGATAAGGACCGCAAGGCCCATCCAGTCTGCCCATTTCTTTTTCTACCTTATAAATGTGCCATCGGCCTCCGCTCTGTCAGTGGCCTATCTATTCGTACTTATCTGTATTGCTCCCTTATGCCTATCCCATGCCTGTTTAAAGCCCTGCACTGTATTCATAGCCACCACTTCCTGAGGTAGGCAGTTCCATGCATCCACCACTCTTTTTGTGAAAATGAATTTCCTCACATTCCCCTTAATCGGCCTCCCTCTAATCTCATGCTGTGTCCTCTTGTCCTGCTATTTTTCTTACATTGAAACATGTTAGACTCTTTCACCTTGTTAATGCCCTTAAGGTGTTTGAATGTTTCGATCATATCACCTCTCTCCCGCTTTTGCTCAACGGTATACATATTGAGCTCTGTTAATCTGTCCTCATGTCTTCTGATGCAGTCCCTGCACCATTTTGGTTGCCCTTCTCTGGACTGACTCGATTTGGTTAATGTCTTTGTGAAGGTGTGGCCTCCAGTACTGCATGCAGTACTCCAGATGGGGCCTAACCAGTGTCTTGTAAAGAGAGATTATTACCTCCCTCTTACGACTTGTGTTACCCATACTAATACACCCTAACATCCCCTTAGCCTTACCTACTGCTTTAGAGGTCTGCTTGTATGATTTCAGGTCATTGGTGATGATGATGATGATGCCCAAGTCTCTTTCTTCCCTTGTGACTGCCAGCAACTCCCCTCCCAGCCGATAGGTGGCTTCAGGGTTTCTCTTCCATATGTGCATGATCTTGCACTTCATTGCATTAAATCCCAGTTGCCACTCGTCTGACCATTTTGCTAGTTTATCCAGATCTCTTCTCATTCTGCCCACCCCATCTGGATCATCTACTCTGTTGCAGATCTTGGTGTCATCTGCAAACAGACAAGCCTTACCTCTAGTCCATCTGCAATGTCACTAATGAAGATATTGAAGAGGACTGGCCAGAACTGATCCTAAGTACCCACTTGTGACTTGCATCTCTTCTGACTGTATACCATTTACCACCACTCTCTTTTCTGCCCATCAACCAGTTTGCCACCCAGTTGACCAACTTCTGACCCACCCCGAGCCTACCCAGCTTATTTATCAATCTTCTATGTGGAACAGTGTTGAAAGCTTTGCTGAGGTCAAGGTAGGTGACATCAACTGCTCCCCCTTGGTCCACCACTCTGGTTACCCAGTCAAAAAAATCTATGAGATTAGTTTGACAGGACCTTCCTTTTGTAAACCCATGCTGTCTTGGATCCTGTGCTCCTATGGGTTCCAGGTGTTTCACTATCCTTTCCTTAAGGAGTGCCTCCATAATCTTGCCCACTACTGAGGTAAGACTGACTGGTCTGTAGTTCCCTGCCTCCTCCCTGCTACCACTCTTGTGGAGCGGGATCACATGAGCCCTTCTCCAGTCTTCTGGGACCTCTCCTGCATTCAGAGGCTCGCTAAACAGTTCTGATAATGGCTCTGCTAATTCCACCCTTAGCTCCTTAAGTACCCTGGGATGTATGCCATCAGGTCCCATTGCCTTGTCCACCCTGAGCTTAGTGAGCTCTTGTAGGACCCTTTCTTTTGTGAAGGAAGTAGTGCTCACCTCCCTCCCCTATGTCCATGGTGTCGAGCTGTGGACCCTGCCCTACCTTCTCTTCAGTAAATACTGAGCAAAAGTATCTATTTAGGATAGATGCTTTTACAGGGTCCTCCTCCTCACATGCCCCCTTTTCTCCTTTGAGCTTAGCAATACCCCCTCTGGACTTTCTCCTTTCACTAATGTATCTATGGAAAGTCTCGTCACCTTTTACTGTTCGTGCTAGTGTTTCCTCAGTTTGGGACTTTGCCTGCCTTACTGCCTTCCTTGCTTCCCTAAGGGCAGTTTGGTATGCCTCCCTATCTTCACCCTGCTGTGTTCCCTTATATTTCTTGAAGGCCAGCCTTTTGGCTCTGACCTTTTCTGCTACTGTATTTGAGAACCAAAGTGGTTTCCTTCTTCTTTTGCACTTCCTTTTCTGTCTAACACAATGGGATGCTGCTTCAAGTATTGCATCCTTAATGCTTGCCCACCTTGCCTGTACCCCCTCACCTGTGTTTCTTTTTGCCAGGGCTAGCTTAACTCTGTTGGCCATCTTATCAAAGTCAGCTCCTTCTTTTGCCCACTACCACAGTGGCATATGAGAAGGATGATCAGGATGAGGAAGGTACTGAACCTGAGGTCTCACCAGAGCAATATTTTGGTTCTCCTCCCAGACCCACAGAGGATTTCTCATCCCATTTTTCTTTTGCTAAAAAATGGTAGAAACCCTGGATCTGCAAACAGCTGAAGAAATGTAGGATGAAGAAGAGGCACAATATATGGAGCTCATGGGGCTGATACCCACTAAAAGGCTCCTCCTACCTAGTTACAAATTCTTTAAAAAGGATGTTTTGGAAATCCTCAAGTCTCCCAATACTGCCACACCCACTGATAAAAAGTGTGACAAGAAATACCAGCTTGAAAGGTCTGGGGCTGAGTTTCTGTTCAGCCACCCAGACCACCAAGGTATTGTTCAGCAGGCTGCCTGTGAAAAGGCTAAAACTCCCTTATCCTCTCACCCCCCCCCAAGAAGGATTCGAGGAAGATGGACAGCATGGAAAAAAAAGGGGTACCTTTCGGCATCCCTGGCAGTATGCCAAGCCAGCTACCAGGCTTAGGCAGCCCTCTATCAGAAGGCTCTATGGCAATCAGTGGTAGACAATGCTGAGGCAAACCTCTCTTTGACAGTGTCAAAACTGCTGGACACAGCAAGACTTGGCTTGGAGGATTCCAAGTACCAGTTTCAAATGGCAGCTGACACAAATGATACAGCTGCTAGATGGATGGCTGGTACCACAGCATTAAGGAGATTTGCCTGGCTGAGGGCTACAGATTTCCCAGTCGAAGGCCACTCTCTTTTTGGTGCCCAGACTGAGGCATATATGAAAAAAGTAGATGAATACAAAGCTACTTTTAGGAGCAATTCTACCAGAGAGAGAGAGAGAGAGCCTCTCCTTCCACTTTGTCCTATACTAGGGTTGGCAGGGTAGGTCCTCTTTTAGGAGGCCTTTCTTTCAAGTACAGGCTGTTTCCCAGCAGCAGTACCAACCACAGCAGGGTGGGTTTTACAGAGCTAGAAGCAGAAGGGATTCTTGGAGAGGATCCCAATCTGTCTAGCCTCAGCAGCAAGCAAAACAGAATCCTTGACTTCTCCCCTCAGGCTGCCTCTGCATCTCCTGTAGGGGGCAGACTCACCCATTATTTTCAGGAGTGGTTGAAAATAACCACAGACAAGTGGGTCCTGGAAACAGTGTGTCAGGGTCTCTCCCTTTATTTTAAGTCCTTCCCTCCTCCAAGGTTAAAACAGTTTATACCAGCTCCTTTCTCAGAAAGAAAAACTACTGGAGCAGGAGGTGCAGGCTTTACTGCTGGCAAAAGCAGTGGACCCCGTTCCTTTCAACCAAAGATGGCAAGGATTTTATTCAAGATACTTCCTAACAACAAAAAAGAATGGGGAGTGGTGGCCTATACTAGACCTCAGACTGCTAAACAAGTACCTGGTAAAACCCATGTTCAAGATGGTCACAATGGCCATGATTTTGCCAACTCTTCAAAAAGGGGACTGGCTAGCCTCCTTGGATTTAAAGGATGCATATTTCTATGACCTCATAAGGGAGTCACACATTAAGTATCTCAGATTCAAACTCCCCTCAGGCCACTATCAGTTCTCAACACTTCTCTTCGGCCTCACCTCTGCACCAAGGGTCTTTACCAAGTGCATAGCAGTAGTAGTGGCACACCTAAGAAGGTTGGGTGCCACAGTTTGCCTTTATTTTGACGATTGGCTAATCATAGGAAAATCCCACCAAGTGTCAGACCACCTTCAGGTAACCCAGGATCTGCTGCTCTCCCTGGGATTCCTCCTCAACACCAAAAAGTCAGTCTTGACCCCCTGTGCAGTTTCTGCAGCTCATAGGTGCAGAACTGAATACAGCAGTGGGAAGAGCCTTTCTCCCTCAGGAGAGGGCAGAAAGCATTCAGCTTTTGGTAGGCTCATTTGCCCTGGGCAGCCCAAAGCCAGCAAAATAGTTTCTTCAACTGTTAGGGCACATGGCTTCAGCAACAAGCACAGTCATAGGTGTCAGGTTTCAGATGAGAGATGTTCAGTTCCACCTCAGAGCACATTGCTGCCAAAGGCAGGACTCCCTCTCAAAGCCAGTACCAGTCGCAAAAACATTACTACAGGCCCTCCAATGGTGGAGGGAGCTGGAAAATTTAAGTGAAGGGGTTCCATTTCTGCAGTAGCCTCCCTCTCTGATTCTCACAACAGGTGCTTCCCTGCTAGGATGGGGTGCTCATTTAGGGGAACACACCACCAATGGTACCTGGGAGAGTGCAGACTCACTCCTGTACATAAACTTGCTGGAGTTAAGAGCTGTTTATCTGGCTTTTCAGACTTTCTCTCATCTCATACAGGGAGAGGTGGTACAAGTCAGAACAGTCTATACCACAACAATGTATTACATCAACAAACAAGGAGGGACAAGGTCCACTCCACTGTGTACAGAGGATATGATGATATGGAGCCTTGCTTACTCCCTAAATGCCTCTGTGCAGTCAATTCATCTGCCTGGCAAGGACAACACCTTGGCAGGTGCCTTGAGCCAGATAAACCAGGTCCATCACGAATGGGCACTGAACAAGCAAGTGGTGAATGCTCTATTCAGGAGGTGGGGGACCCCAGAAATAGATCTCTTTGCTTCCCACCAAAAATACAACTTACCTCTCTATTGCTGAAGGGCCCCAGTGAAAGGGACAGTTCCCATGGCTGCCCTGATCCTGGATTGGACAGGCAGGCATCTTTATGCTTTTCCTCCTTTTCCATTGATATTCAGGGTGCTCATCAAGCTCAGGTCCCAACCAGCTTCAATGATTCTGGTAGCCCCAGATTGGTCAGACAGCCTTGGTGTCACAAATACACTCAGCAGGTCAGGCCCTTTGCTCCCACAGTGACAACCTCCGAGCACAGTAATGTGAACAGGTAACAGACAGGGTAACCCTCCTGTCTTCTTTCGGGTCCAAATCACCTTTAGGCTCAAGTTCTGGGGGGATGCAAACTGTGAACCTTATGCTAGTGTACCCAATGTACAGGCTCAGATATGTACCCTGTTCGGGATTGTGGTACAATCTTTCACCAGAGGCACCAAGCCAGGCTTCCAAAATGAACCCTTAAATCTCTATAAAAGCCCTTAGGTATATTCTTACCTTTTCCCAGTTTAGTAACACCATCAAGGTTTTGAACGTTTTTTGTCAGTCTTAACCCTCTACACATCACATGCAAAAAAATATCTGGCAGACACCCATGCAGTCTTTCAAATAATAGGTACTTTACTAAAAGATGATAAAAATATGAAAAATGTAAACACAGAACAATATATCAGACAGCATACAATCACTTAAAAGAAACACAAGGAAAACTACAGAACAAACTCCTACCAAAGTACATTTAGATATTTTCTATCTAATGTATTACCTCTATACAGTGCTTACATTATATCAGAGAGCCCTGTCTCTCTTGAGTCCCAAAAAGATAGGTCATATTCCCCAGTTACAAGGATACATTTCAACTCCATCACCCCACCCCCTTGGTGAGTCATCTAGCTCCTCCTTTTTAACTATATAAAAGAATACAAACAGGATGTCCTATCAGGAGGTATATTAAATAAGGTGACATCAGCAAAAACTCATTTCCCAAATTAAGTCTTTAATCAAGCCTTTCCTTTGAACTGGTGGCTAGTTCCCATTTTCCCAAGGAACACCAAAGGTTTTTACAACTCTGCAGTTTGTCAGCTAGATGCGAGATAGTCATGTCCTGTCCTGTAATAAAATGTATATTTTAGCTTCCGCAGCTTCAAAGCATGAGGTCAAAAAAGGCCATAAAATGCAATGTCTCAAGGAAGTTAATTACATTACAGAAATCTCCTGGTCAGTTATATACAGTATTTTAGTTTCACTGAAACCTGGGGGCCCATGGAGCACAGGCTGTCTTATGAGAGAATCACACTATATTTTATATTACAAGTAGCATACAATATCATAACCAGCTGGCCAAAGGTCACAATCCTCCCCACCTAGACTGAATTTGGGGGCTCTATCCCATGCATGGGATGAGTTTCCCAAATCAGTTCACTCCTCATACAGATGCAACAAGCCATCTGTGTTTTGATTGGTCACTGCAGCCCTATGTAAGATCATCATGTCATACCCTTGCAAGGCAAGACTCCAGCTTTATAGTCTACCATTAGTTTTTCCCATTTGTGTCAGCCAAACCAGGGGGTTGTGGTCAGTGTGTACCTCAAAATGCTGCCCATATAAGTATGTCTCTAACTTCTTTAGGGCCCACACTATGGCAAGACACTCTTTTTTCACAGTAGAGTAAGTCTGCTCCCTGGGAAGTAACTATTCCCTCAGGTACACTACGAGGTGATCTTTCCCTTGGTTGGATGTTTGACTCAGTACTGCCCCAATACCCACATCCGAGGCATCAGTCTGGACTATAAACGGTTTGCTATAGTCAGGACTTGTCAACACAGGAGCACTGCACAGCACCTCCTTCAGTCTAGTAAAGGCTTTTTTACAGGCTGGTCCCAAGTAATTTTTTTAGGCATCTTTTTCTTTACCAGGTCAGATAGGGGAGCAGCCAGGGCACTGTAATTGGGTACAAATTTCCTATAGTACTCTGCTGTCCCTAGAAAACTCCTGACCTACTTCTGCATTTCTGGTCTGGGCCATGCCTTGATCACCTCTATTTTTATCTGGTTAGGACGGAGCTGTCCCCGGCCTACAACATGCCAGAGGTATGCTTCAGCCATGGCCACCTGGCACTTCTCAGCTTTGACAGTGCCCAGCCCTCTGTATCCTGCCCAGCACTTCCCTAAGGTGGGACAGGTGTTCCTCCCAGCTGGCACTAAAGATAGCAATGTCATCCAGATACCCCACAGCATACTCCTCAGCACCATTTAACACCTGGTTCACCAACTTTTGGGAAGTGGCCAGGGCGTTCTTCATTCCGGAAGGCATTTACTTTAAATTCAAATAAGCTTATTGGAGTGATGAAGGCCGACCTCGACCTAGCTCTGTCAGTTAACTCTACCTGCCAATACCCCTTTGTCAGGTCAATAGTCGTATGGTATGTCGCCCCTCCCAATTTGTCCAGGAGTTCATCCGTCTGGGGCATCGAGTGGGCATCTGACTTCGTGACTGCATTCAGTCCATGATAGTCCACACAGAAACGAGTAGAGCCATCTGGCTTGGGCACAAGGACTACAGGTGAGGCCCAGGGACTGTGGGATCTCTGGATTACCCCTAAATCCAGCATTTCCTCCACCTCCCTCCTAATGTCCTTTTGGACAGCCTCAGACACCCGACATGCTGTCAGCTGTATGGGAGTCTGTGTCCCCGTCTCCACATCGTGTGTCACCAAGGGGGTTAGTCCAGGCTTGGTGCTAAACAGTGGTGCAAAGTCTGCTAAAGCCTCCCTTACTTCCTGGATCTTGTCCAGGGCCAGCTGGGGTGACAGTTTAACAGCCTCCACAGAGGACTCCCGCTTGCTTTCTTCCAGCAAGTCCAGAAGGGGATCTCCTTAGTCCGTCCCCTCCCCAGGACTACATACTGAAAAATTCATCAGCCCTATTAGTATGTGGCTTCATCATGTTGACATGGTACATTCTTTCTGTATGTCTTCTGTCAGGTAACTCTGTGATACAGTTCACGTCATTTACCTTTCTAACTATTTTGTACGGTCCTGCCCATTCAGCCTGCAGCTTGTCTTTCTGGACTGGAATAAGGACCATGACTTCCTGACCTACTGTGTACATTCAAGCTCTGGCTCTGCAGTCGTACCATACTTTTTGTTTCTGTTGGATGACTGCCAGATTGCTCTGGGCTGTTCCCATAAGCTCCTACACCTAAGGACGTAATCCACTATGGAAGTTCCCTGGGTAGTGTGCTTGCCTTCCCAGTCCTCCTGGATCAAGTCTAGGGGCCCACGTACCCAGTGTCCATATAAGAACTAGAAGGGAGAAAACCCTGTCGACTCTTGGGGCACCTCCCTGTATGCAAACAACAGGTGGGGAAAGTATTTCTCCCAGTCCCTCCCATGCTGTTCAGCAAACGCTTGGAGCATTGACTTCAGGGTACTGTTAAATCTTTCCACAAGCCCACTGGCTTGTGGGTGATAAGGTGTTGTGCACCTCTGCACCACCCCACACTTCTCCCACAAACATTTCATCGGGTCCGACATGAAGGAACCTCCTCGAACAGTGATAACCTCCTGAGGAAACCCAACACAGGAGAAAATCCCAAGTAAGGCATCTGCCACTCTGTCTGTCCTCAGTGAGGATTAGAAGACTGCCTCTGGATACTGGGTGGCATAATCCATCACAGTCAGGATGAACCTCTTCCCAGAGGAGCTGGAGGTATTTAAAGGCCCCACAATATCCATTCCCACCCTCGGGAATGGCTCCTCCACTATGGGCAATAGAATTAGGGAGGCTTGGGTTTTCTTACCCGCCTTCCCTATTTCTTGGCACAGGAGGCAAGACCTGCAATACTCCTTCACCTGCTGGGTGAAGTTGGACCAACAGAAATTCTGGGCCAACCGCTGCATAGTGCACGTGATTTCCGGATGATCAGACAAGGGAATATCATGTGCAATCTTGAGCAACTGCTCATGGTACCCCTGGGGAACGACAAGCTGCCTGCCTATCACTCCTCCCTCTGTCTTCACAGCCCGAATATACATCAGTCCATTTTCCCAATAAACTTTATGTTTACGGTCACCTCCTTGTGCTCCATCAGAGTCTGCCCAAGCCCTCAGCTTCTCTAAACTAGGGTCACTTTTTGGAGCAGCTGCAAACTCCTTACATATTCTCCAAGGCATGGGACAGGTCCCCTTCTGTCTCTAAATTAGAATCCCTAGCACTAGCGTCAGGGCACTCAGGATCACTGTTATCCCTAACCCTCTGACAATGGGTCACCCCTTCTTCTTTGGAGTAACCCTCCATAGCTGTGTGGTTAACTGCTACTGGGGAAATTTCTACCCCCTTTCATTAGTCTCCATATCAGGAGACTAAGGCTGGGGAACCAGCCTCCCAGTGGTTTCCACAATGGCTTCTGTGGGGTCCAGGGAACTACAATTTTCCCTTCCCACTTGGCTACGGGTAATTACATAGACCATCCCATTTGAGACTGTTGCCAAGGATGACATCAACTGCTAACATTTTGGCTACAGCCACCTGTTGCACAGTTCCCCATTTCACCCCTGTCTAGGAGAACACTAGTAAGTGACAATGTTTTCTCCTCACCAGTGAAGTCTTGTACAGTTATAAATTCATTGGGTATAAGCTGACCAGGCTCTACCAGATCCCCTTTTACCAATGTCAGGGATGCCACTGTGTCCCTTAACACATGTGTCTGTACACCATTCACCATGACTGGTTGCATGTGTTCCTTCATGTTCACAGGTATGCTTCCAAGGACACACAAACAACCTACATCTTTCCTAGCACCATATTGCGTATTGCTCGTCCTTTTGGTACACTATCTGGCAATATGTCCAGTTTCTTTACAAACCCAACATTCATTTCTTTTCTCAGAAAAATCTTTTCTTTGAAACCTTTGGCTAACTGGTTTCGGTGGAGGCAGTAAGGGGTTTTAGCTACCCTGAAGGTGCACTTTTCCCTTTCTGCACTGTCACGCCCACCCCATTCGCTCTCAGAGCAGGTGTGCTCTTGGCATAGCGGTCCGAGAGTACAGCAGCCTCTCACACTGTTTTGGGATCCCAGTCCTCCAATCAGGTTTTCAGCTCTGCTGGGCATGCCCCCAAAAACTGCTCTAACAATATAGCATTTTCAATTTTAGCTACAGAGTTTGCTTCAGTTTCTTCCCACCAACGTTTTAAACACTGACGTTTCGTGGCTAGCTCCTCATAGCTCATGTCAGGGCTTCTCCTAAACTTATGGAATTTAGCTCTGTATGTTTCTGCAGTTAAATCAAACTTCTTTAAAAGTGCAGCTTTAAGTTTGCTGTAGTCATTACTGTCCTCATTGTCCATTTGACCCAATGCATACCAAGCTTTCCCGGAAAGTTGCGGGGATAGCTGGAAGCTCCAGGACCCTCTAGGAATATTTGCCTGACTGCAAACTTTTTCAAAGGAATTTAAAAAGGCATCTATATCCTCCCCTCTTTAAATTCAGCTATCAATTTGGAATTTAATTTGTAATGCAGTCCTGTAGTTCTAGTTAAACCCAAGCCACTTACCTACTCTGGTGCTGGTGGTTGGAGTCATAGCTTCACCAGTTCATGTTGCCTCTGGTGCTCACGCTCCTCATGGTCTGGCTCTTGCTGTTCATGTTCAGCTTCTCGCTCCCTCTTCTCCTCTGCAGCTCACTTCTCTCTGTTCTTGCTCCCTCTTCTCCTCTGCAGCTCGTTTCTCTCACTCCACTTCTCTCCATTCCTGCTCAGCCTCCCTCTGGAACTCCAGCTCCATTCTGAGCAACTCAATCTGCAACCTGATTGCTTCTGGCTCCAGAATGCTGGTGACCTTCCCTTGCTGCAGTGGCCCTTTGCTTGCACTGGCGCTGCTGCCCTCCTCACTGGATCTGGACATTACACTGGCCACTGGCCCCTTCATGCCCAAGGTTTGGTACTTTACAGTCACAGTCTGTGACTCAGTGCTCTGGGCATCTGCTGCCATCTTCTTCCCTAACTACGGCTACTCTAACTTGCACGTTAAAAAAAAAAAAAAAAAAACAGGTAGGAACTTGATCGTAAGCAAAATGATATAGTTCTGTTTCCTTTTTAAAAATAAACCACTGCCTTATTTTGCAAATGAGCTGTACAGTATTAAGCTGACACACTGAACAATTAAAACTTGTGTTATCAATTTTTTCACACTGCTGTCAACCAAATCTGTCAAAAATGCACTCAGCAGGTCAGACCCTCTGCTCCCACAGTGCCAACCTCAGAGCGCAGTAATGTGAACAGGTAACAGACATGGTAACCCTCCTGTCTGCTTTTGGGTCTGAATCACCTTTAGTCTCAAGTTCTGGGGGGAATTCAAATTGTGAGCCTTATGTTAGTGTATACAATGTACAGGCTCAGATATATACCCTCTTCGGGGACTGCGGTACAATCTTTCGCCAAGGGCATCAAGCCAGGCTTCCAAAATGAACCCTTAAATCTCTATAAAAGCCCTTGGGTATATTCTTACATTTTCCCAGTTTAGTAACACCATCAAGCTTTTGAACAGTTTTTGTCAGTCTTAACCCTCTATACGTCATGTGCAAAAAAAGAACTGGCAGACACCAAAGCAGTCTTTCAAATAATAGGTACTTTACTAAAAGATGGTAAAAATATGAAAAATATAA
The DNA here is from genome assembly GCA_016271365.2 of Neoceratodus forsteri. Taxonomy (NCBI): domain Eukaryota; kingdom Metazoa; phylum Chordata; order Ceratodontiformes; family Ceratodontidae; genus Neoceratodus; species Neoceratodus forsteri. The sequence goes on from CM028131.1 coordinate 112,634,188, forward strand.
ACACAGAACAATATATCAGAGAGTATACAATCACTTAAAAGAAACACAAGGAAAACTACAGAACAAACTCCTACCAAAGTACATTCAGATATTTTCTATCTAATGTATTAGCTCTATACAGTGCTTAAATTATATCAGAGAGCCCGTCTCTCGAGTCCCAAAAAGATATGTCATATTCCCCAGTTACAAGGATACATTTCAACTCCATCTCCCCACCCCCTTGGTGAGTCATCTAGCTCCTCCTTTTTTAATGTAAAATAAAAATAGAAACATGAGGTATATTAAATAAGGTGACATCAGCAAAAACTCATTTCCCAAATTAAGCCTTTTATCAAGCCTTTCCTTTGAACTGGTGGCTAGTTTCTGTTTTCCCAAGGAACACCAAAGGTTTTTACAACTCTGCAGTTTGTCACCTAGATGCGAGATAGCCATGTCCTGTTCTGTAATAAAATGTATATTTTAGCTTCCCCAACTTTAAAGCATGAGGTCATAAAAAGGCCATAAAATACAATGTCTCAAGGAAGTTAATTATATTACAGAGATCTCCTGGTCAGTTATATATTTTAGTTTCACTGAAACCTGGGGGGAGGGGGGCACCCATGGAGCACAGGCTGTCTTATGTGAGACAATCACATACTATATTTTTATGTTACAAGTAGCATACAATAATAATAACCAGCTGACCAAGCGTCACACATCCTTGGTACCCCCTATTGCTGTCAATGTTGGTGAGCAAGCTGATTCCCCTCCCTCAGAGGTACAATCTGCTGACTTCCTTTCAGGGGAAGGTAGTGTACCCCAATCTCATGTCTCTCAAGCTCAAGGCTTGGCTCTTGAAGACTTGTAATATGCAGATTGGCAGTTCTCTGAAGGAGTTTTGGAAGTCCTTAGGGGCTACAGGAAACCTTCCACTAAGAAAACATATGTCTCTAAATAGAAAAGATTTTCCATTTGGTGCACTGATAAGGATATAGTCCAAGCCCAAGCTGGAATCCCAACTGTTCTGGATTACTTGTCTCGCCTGCATGCCCAAGAGCTGCAGAACTCAACTCTGAAGGTGCACCTGGCTTTAGTTTCAGCATACCTTTCAGCTGGAAAAGGATACCTGCCTGGCATCAAATTCTACATTCAAAAGGTTCTTTAAAGGGCTCTCTCATTTGTTTCCCTCTCACAGGGAACCAGTGCCAGCATGGGACCTTAATATTTGCATTGCCCAGCTTATGCTTCCATCCTTTGAGCCCATGGCATCTGCAGAGAGCCTAAATGTGTTACCTTGACGGTGGTCTTTCTGGTAGCAATCACTTCTGCCAGAAGGATAAGTGAGCTCCAGGCCCTTTGTGTGGAAAAGGACTATGTTTCTTTTCACAGGGACAAGGCAGTGTTGAGAACTAATAAAAAGTTCCTCCCCAAGGTGGTTTCTGACTTCCATTTGAAGCAGTCTATAATATTGCCAGTTTTCTTTGCATGAACACTTTAGCTCAGGTGAGCATAGATTGCACAGCTTGGATGTAAAAAGAGCACTGAGTTATTAAATGACTCATACCAAAAGCCATAGGCAGGACAGACAGCAACTGTTCCTCGCCCATGGGGAAGTAGGTAAAGGTACTCCTGCTTCAAAGAGAACTATCTCTTGATGGATAGTTCAGTGTATTTAGTTTTGCTACTCAAAAGCAGGTAAGGTACCACTCTCTGGTCTTATGGCCCACTCTACAAGGGGCACAGCTGCCACTACTGCAGCTGCCTGAGAGGTACCACTGATGGAAATATGTAAAGCAGCTACCTGGAGGTCAGTCCACACCTTCACTAAGCATTATGGCCTGGACACTTAGTCCAGGAGTGATGCCAGATTTGGTACAGCAGTTCTGCAGAGTCTTTTTCCTAAATAGATTCTTGCTCACCTCCTTGAGGTACTGCTGCACAGTCTGCAAGATTTATAATATTAATGGATTCTTGGGGTTAGAAAAAAAAGTTACTCACCTGTAGTAATCTCGTTTCTTCCAAAGGGATCCATTAATATCATTACTCCCTGCCCTTGCCTCCCTTTCAGAATCAGTAACTAGGAAAATCCTCTCCACAGCTGATATGTATAGTTGGAGTGGCATGCCACCTACTGGCACTTTCTAGTAATGTATTTTAAAATCATAGGTTCTTTTTCTAAGGCATATCTGACTTTAAGAAAAAGGGAACATTTATTTTTTCTGGTCCTCTGGTTAATGTTTATTTGTTGCCCCAGCTGGGGCAACATTTTTTCCTATAGTTATTTATTTATCTATTTATATGTTGTTATGGCCTCCTTGCAGCCTTCTAAGAAATCTGAGGTTAGAATGTAGGCAGTTACAATGGACAGTTTGAAACTGGATGTACCAGCTAAGGATTACATTGTTAGCATAGCATTCTATCTGGCTTCGGGGCAGTGCTGATTTAAAAGAGCACTGCTAGAGTAATAATATCAGTGGATCCCTTTGGAAGAAACAAGATTACTACAGGTGAGTAATTTTTTCTTTTGGGTTGACAAACCACCATCCTCCCACCCCTGTAACTAGTTTAAATGATCGGAAATAAATGTCTCAAAACTCTTTTGCCCATTAAAATACTTCCACACGTGTTTAGGGGTAACCCGTCCCATGAGAAAAGATGTGGCCTTTTGTCAAAATTCTCCTAGTGATTGACACAGCTAAAGTCTTTGGACAAACACCACCTTCTTAACCAGCTGTTAATAGTTTTACGTTCTGCTGTCATAGCAGTGGTAGTTCTAGGGACTGGGAGTATCTCAGAAAAACATATCTCACAGTTTCCAGCAATAAGGAGTTCAATGAGCACAGTGAATTCATTTTTAATATTATCTAATGTGGTTCTGTTAGCATTACTAGTTTCAGCGTGGATTTTTTTTTGTCAATTACATTTTTATTAAAATAATGATATAACAAAAAACATCAGTTACATACATCTTTTATAGACCATAAAGAAACAAATAAACGTTCAACACATTTTCTAAGTAACTAAAATAGTACTAAACAGTGAGCAAAAATAAGACAGCAACTGTTAATACCAAGAAGTGCTGTACTATTAATAGCATACTACCATGCATTTGAAAGAGACATAACAAAATTTTCATACCTGCAAAACTGTAGATTTTTAAGGCATATTAGCACACAGGTTGAGTAAGGGTAAAGCAAGTGCCTATATTTCCCCTGATGATAGTAAAGCAAAGATCACAATTAGAAAAGAAAGACAGTGTAGAAAAGAGAGAGTAAAGATGGAAACAATAGAGGGAGTAGAGAAAGTTACAGGATGTCTATAGACATGTTTAAAAAATGTGGTAGGCACAGTGAGGAAGAACATCTCAAACAGAATGACATCTTAGAGATACTATCACTCTGAGGTAGGGGACACAATGTATTTTATTGCCCATTGGGAGTGGTATCCACATTACTACAGTCTTATATAAAACACCCCACCTGTTGAAAAACTGGTGGCCTTGATCACGCATACAAAGGGCCAGTTTTTCTGTGCTCAGAATCTTCAAAATACAATGCTTCCAATCCAATAAAGATGGGGCAGTGTTGGACAACCAGTTACGTAAAATAACGTTCTTGGTTGACATGCCAATTAGCATCAGGGAATACTTTTGCTCTAGCGTCCAGGCCTGATGTTCACTGAAATGCCCCACTATACATGTTTCTTTATTAATGAAAATTGACAAGGCTGAAGCGCTTGAAAGCATGTTTTTGATTTCCCTACCATAAGCTTTGTACATAGGGGCAATCCCAGAACATATGAATTAAAGACCCACTGGATTGATTACACTTACTGTAGAGCAGGTTGGAGAACTGCGTAGGCCCATCTTATGCATTAAATAAGTGGTATAGTAAAAGATTATGCAAGGTTTTGAATTATATCGATTTCAAGTTTACAGCACTAAAGGCCTTAGTACTAAGATTCCATATCCTGCCCCATTTCCATCCCTGAGTAGGAGTGTTAAGAACCTCAGACCACACGTTCGGAAGCATTCCCCCTATCATTCTCTAAAAGTAAATTATAGAAATTAGAGATCTTAGGTGAAGGATAGATACAGCCAAGAAATTAATTGGTATTACAGTTCAAATAATCTGTTGGGGACACTACTTTAATAATTATTTGTCTAATAACCTCATAAAATGTGAAGTCTATAACCAGTATGTTATTTATGTACACGCTGTTTTAAAGAATCTGTAATCCGCTTATTTGGTTTGAATAGTTTAGCTTTAGCAAACAGCTGTGCATTAATATTAATACCATGTCTTGCCAAAATCTCAGCATGGATTATTACAAGTGGATGGTCGCCTCCATTATTAAGGATACTGTTTATCATAGCAGTTAAATCCAAATTACAGCAACCCTGTAACTGCTGTAAGTTTGATTTGCTTTGTCTGGGTTACAATGTGATCAACCGGTCCTATGCATGAATTGGGCAGAGTAACTATGTGCGCGTATCTGGGTATAGCCACTCCATATCCTGTGCCCCCAACACGGCATGCTCAAAGGGGGTCGCAGACTACCGCCGCGTGATCGCCCACGCCTGCAGAAAGCTCTGCGCTGGGGGCATGCCAGCACTACACGGTATTCACTAACCGGCACAGTGCAAGCCGCATGGGTGTGGAGGGTGGTGCAGGGTATACCCTACCATAACCCACTGCATGCCCCCATGGACACAGGCCTTCAGTTGCCGGGGCACTGGGACAGGGCACACCTTGCTGCTCCCGACTGCTGGGCAGCAGGAGGTGGCAGGGGCAGCTGGAAGGGCAAGCGTTCAGCAATTTCAGAGCAGTGGCACCAGGACAGAATGGCACCGTACAGGTCCGGGTGCCTGCATTTGGCATGCACAGCCCTAGACTCATGCCTCCCAATGCCTGGGCTCCACCACGGGTCCCAGGGGGCATATCCATATCTACTAGATGAAGTTGTGTTGTATTTTCAACAGTAGAGGAGGGAGCATCAACATTAAGTTAGGTAACATTCACAGAGTGTGGGAGTGGCAGTCACTGGGATTCATACCCGGATTACTCTGGGCTAATGTAGAGGAGGTGCTTCAACAATTAAAGGAATGCCATCATCAAAGGGGGGGGGGATGTGGTGCAGTTATCGGCAAAATCACCAGAATTACTATTCTGTGCTAGAGTAGTGAAATGTTTGCTCAGTGGGAGGGTAAAATGCACTGCCCTTCACCCTTTTTTAGAATTATTCCCCACTACTAAGGTCCACACCTCAGTAGAGTTATCACTATCATTCAGCTCTTTTGCTCTTCTTTGTGAGGCTCCTTGTCCCACTGTAGTCTGCAAAAGATTTATTTCAGAAGTAATCAGAATTACAACCCTTTGAGTCAGGGACTTGTTTACAAAGGCTCCTCGTCAGGAAGACACATACATTAATAGCAAGCAACAGAAAAAGCAAATGAGCTCAAATAAAAGCAAACCATCAAAATTAAGGGATGGTTACAAAGGCCCCACATCAAGGTATATTAGCAATAATCAACAGTAATGTGGGCCATAATGAGTCAAATGAAAGGCAGAGTCAAAAATAGGCAGACAGAGAAGTAAAGGCAGGGGAAACCTCAGTCAGGGCAGTCACAGCGGTGAGAGGAGGTGGTTCTTGACAGCAGTTTTAAAAGGCACCAATCTTGTCAGGGAGGTGACAGCAATAGGCAGGGAACTGTACCAGGACGGGGCACGGTAACGGAATGACCTCTGTGTAAGGAAGGTACTAACTCTGGGGACTTGCAGAGGGGAGCGGACAGCGCTGTGGGTAGGGAGGGAGAGGGTAGAAAACAGACCAGGGGGAGTCAGACCTGCAGTGATTTTTTGGGTTAAGAGGCAAGATTGATAGATAAGCCTTTCCTACAGATTAAGGAAGTTAGAGAGGGAATACAGTGTGCAAGTATGGGTAAGACATGGGGACCCTGTAAGCAGTCGGCTCATCTTATTGAGGGATAGCTTAATTTTGTGCAGAGCAGTGTTGTCAGCAGCACCATAAATAAGTAGACCATAATCCATGAGGGACAATACTGAGGATGAGATGGCCAGCCTTAGTGCTTCAGTTGGGAGACAGCCTAATGGCGATACAGTAGGCCTATCCTAGAGGTGATGGCGGAGCAAAGGGAGTGGAAGTGGTCTTGAAAGGATAGGGAGAGATCAAAGAGAATGCCAAGAAATTTGAAGGAGGAGGTTTGTTCAAGGGGAAGAGGGTACTAGATAAAACCTGGAGTTGATAATCTTTATGTATACTCTGGTCATGCGTAAAAATCATGGTTTTAGTTTTAAGTTCAAAACCAGCCTGTGGTCAGAGAACCAGCGTTCAGCCTGGGTGAAGGAGTCCTGCAGGGTGTTTTGTAGGAAGAGAGGGTCAGCATGAGTCAAACAGGACAGCGTCATCTGCATAAAGTAGAAGGTTTCCATTACAAGCGGAGGGGACAGAAGTCAGATAAAGGCTGAAAAGCAAGGGCCTTAGGATGGAGCTCTGGGGAACATCAGAATGAACCTGTCGGGGGCAGGAGATGGTAGAACTGATTTTGACATACTGGGTGCGGGAGGAAAGATAGCTGGAGAACCAATTCAACACACCCTGCGAGAGGCCGAGGGGTTGGAGAGAAAAGAGGAGAAGGGAGTGGTGGACAGTGTCGAAAGCTTTTGACAAATCAATGAAGACAGAGCCAGCAACATGACCTTTGTCAAGAGCAGTGTGAAGGAAACTGGAGAATTCAATAAGGGCGGTAGTGATGCTGTGTGCGCGATGAAAACCATGTTGTTCATGGCAGAGGAGGTTATAGGTGGAGGGGCAGTCAGAGCGCTGATCAGCCATGATTTTTTTTTTCCAGAGCCTGGGGGGGGGGGTGGAGATCGGGTGAGTTGCTGGGGGAGGTCCGGTCTCCAGATTTATGAAGAGGGGTGATCACTGCTGTTTTCTCGACAAAGGGGAACTGACTGAGGCAGAGGGAGCGGTTCAGTAGTTTGGTAAGGGGCTGAGGACAGCATCTAGGACCCTTTTAAGCAGTTTGGTATTGAGGGAGTCACTGCTATGACCTGTGCCCTTAAGTGATCTGAGCAGGTAGGGCCTTGCTTCATGAGGGCAGAGGGCCTTGAAGTAGAACGGGGGATGAGCAACTGGATCAAAGGGGGTGGGACTGGTTTGAAAAAAGTTTGAGGGAGGACAGCCGAGAGGTCAGAGAAGGAACTATTTAAGCAGTCAGCAACAGCCAGAGGATCCGTAGACAAGGCACTGTCAAAGAGATGGGGGGGGGGGGGTCACAGCCTTGCCATTAAGTTCCTTGATATTGTTCCAGAAATTATGGGATGAGCCCCAGGAGGAGGCAAGGGTGGACCTGTAGTGTTCAGCCTTGGCTTTATGGATAGCCCAGGTACATTTATTTCTAGCAGTACGGAAAGCTTGCCTGTCCGCAGTCCTACTGGATTCAACAGCCCTGTGCCAAAGGTTGTCTCTGTGGTGCATGAGACCAAGCAGAGATGGAGTGACCCAGGGAGATTCATGGTCCTTGGAGACAACTTTGGAAAGGGGAGCAAAGGTGTCGCAGTCCTTGTTGAAAACTTGGATAAAATAGAGAAGGGCGGAGTCAATGTCAGGGTCATGATCAATGGGGGCCAATCACAACCAACAAGGTACTCTTTTAGTTGGGCAAGTTTACCAGGGTGTAACAGACGATGAGTGGACAGTTTGGGTGGATGCTTAAGTATCATGCACGACCAAGAGAAAGTGATAGGGGAATGATCACTGAGCACATCAGAGAGCACAGCGAGGTTGGAGATCTTGGGTTTGTTGGATAGAACAAGATCCAGTAAGGTAGAGGTACCAGTGACCAGGTTAGATCTGGTGGGCAGAGTAACAAGTTGAGTAAGGTCTAGGGTGGCAGCAGCATATCTAGTCTGGGAGGCGGAGTCAGCAAGCCAGTTACCGTTTAGGTTGCCAAGTAAGAATTGCTCCATCTTGGGAGGCAAGGAGGTAAGATGATCAAGGAGGGATTGGAAGGCAAGGTGTTGGTGCCTAGAAGGAATGTAGGGTGCAGTAAGATATAAAGGGGCTCTGGAGGGGTCAGGGATAAGTTTGAGGGAGATGGCTTGGGTGCCATGACTGAGCTGAGGGATGGGGAGGGCATGCCCTTGGACTGAGTTGCTGAGGTATATGGCACAACCCCTGCCACGCTTAGAGATCCGGTTCTCCCTAAAAAGCGTATACCCAGGGAGGGCAACAGCAGCATCAGGAGTGGCCTTGGTAAGCCAGGTTTTAACAATGGCCAAGATATCAGGCTGATGTAGAGCAGTCCGACCCTGTAAGTCAGGGAATTTCTTTAGCAAACTGCATATGTTTATGGATGCAAAGCACAGCAAATGGGGCACTGGAGTGTGAGGGGGGTTAATAGAAGGGGCTCAGGATTAGGGTGAACATTTGCAGAGAGCATGAGGAGAAGAGCAAGGACCCTTAGAGTGGCTAGGTATTGCATGCAGCAGGAAGGGGAAGGGCAAGAGGAGAGGGTTGCTGAGGTAGTAACAGGGATAGGAAGGGAGCAAAGCACAGGGAAGGCAAGGAAGGTGGGCATGGGGGGCAGTGACAGAGGTTGGGGGGTGGGTGAGACAGTAGGGGGTAGGGAGTAGGGAGACCGGGAGTGGAACACATTTAGTTTTTATTTACCGGGTAGGTGTGCTAGACATAGGGACGACTCTTTTCAGGCATGACCTGGGAGAATTACAGAGATGACAAGCAGCAGCAAAAATACAGAAGATTCAAAACATAATAGACAAACATCAGGGTTGCATCATAGAACAAGGGTACAATGCACAGAGCGGTTACATAAAACAAAGTTGCATTATTAGGTACAAAAGGTTTACAAAAACATGGTAAAATGTCAGCTTAATGCAATTTGTGAAAGAATGGCATGTCAGAGGTAGGTTACAGTACAAGAAATTCAGTCTTCAGCAGTTTATATTGAACTATTTACAAGTAGGGCACAACCAGCAAATCCAGGGAGGGAGAGAGAGAGCCAGTATGGCTCTAGAAAACACGTAAGGCTGATAAGTGCAAATGGGAGGGCAGCAGGGGATGAGGAATGGATATAGTTTGAGTTTGGACTGGTAAAGTTCAGAGAGAGGGAATTTATTTTGAGAAAGAGAGAGTGGTAGAAAAGTTACGGGAGGAGAGGGTAACGGTAAGTGAGGAAAGAAATCATAGCCCTACAGTATCTAGGCATTTTGCAGGTTAATCAGTGCAGTGGGAGGACACAGTGCTAAGGCAGTTTAAAGCAGGAGCACTGACTAGATGAGATGAGGTGAGGTGACAACAGACTGCTTTTTAAAGGCATCACAGGAGGGTGCCAGACGTACTTCATATTAACATCAATATTGCAGCCGACTCCAAAAGATTCACAATTAGGTGTAGTAACAACTGGGCTAGCCGTTAGTGAAGCCTGAGAATATAGGAACACACTACAATTTACAGAGGATGTGTAATCTGAAGCTCAAAGGGTTCTCAATGTAACCCCCACCCCGGTATGCCGTTTCTATCAGACAGCTCTACCTGGTGGGCTGGGTTCGGGGAGGAATATGTCACTCGGCACACTGGCTAGGTTTGGCTACTCTGCACAGGGGCACCCAAGTAATTCCAGACAAAGGAAGCAATAACTGTAATGTCCAATACCAGACGTGGGATTCTAAAGTGTGGCTTTTATTCACATCCAACAGAATAAACTAAGCATAGATGGACCCCCACGGGGCTACACTCCTGGTAATGCACATTTAAGGAGACCAGAACACATCCTCATCACTCTAGCCCTCAGGCTCTGAAACACACTGGGCACACAGCCTAAACTTGTACGCTGCTCTGGGTTTTCCCTGGCTCGGCTCCCTTGCCAAACACTTGGACACTTTCCATATAGCATGGAAACATTTACTGGTGGCTCCCTAAACCACCTATGAGCACTTCTGCTCCTTCAGGGAATCTTCCTCATAAATCTCATGTCTGGGTACTTTTCCCAGGCACTGGCCAAATACCTGAGAGAAAGCAACAGGTGTCCCAGAGCAAATCCGTAGAGGTGAATTTGGTTACTACTGATTGGGGGAAGGGTTCCCTCCTCTCGCTCCCATAATTCATACCCGGCCATTTCTCTGGACTGTAACTCCTCATCCTTTAAAACACTGCTGTGTAGATTCTTTTTAAATGTATTTCACATTCAGTCTACTGTCTTTACATCCCATTTGTGCTGGACTTGAACATACTTAAAAAGTGGCTTTGTCCATTACTCTAGACCCCTCCACAGAGTTAAGCAGTCCAATCCCCACATCTTCCAAACTGTACTTGGCTGCCTTTTCCTGACCCCACAGTAACAGTCCCTTTAGTTTCACCTTGATGCAGGTGAAAACACATGGCCCTTTAGCAGAGCAAACTCACCCTTCGGTTGCGGGTGCCCCACAGGCGTTTCCTCCTCAAGGAATCTCGTCCAGAACTTCTGGTGCCTCAGCACAAACTTAAACTAGGCAGCTTCTTTTCCCAAGGGGGTTTGCCCCTGGAAGCAGGCGGATTCCTTCCCCCCATCCCCGCAGGGATGGGGTCCTGAACCATTGAAAGCGGTCTCCACCACTTCAGTGTGCTCTTCTTGTGTTCCTCTTCAGGTGAGAACACACACCTATACCAAAATAATACCTCTTTGTCAGAGCTTAGAGCTCTGAGGGCCTGCTCACAGCAGAACACCTCTTTCAGACTGCACACACTACTGAACTCTACAGACTCTACTTCAAATTCCCCAGCGTTCTACTCTAACATCCAACTGCAACACTCCAGTGTGGCTTATGCAGCTGCGACAGTTCTAAATGATGTCATCCCTCAGTCTCAGCTGAGACTGAGAACAGAGCGAGACAGTGTGAAATCCATTTAACTGGAGTTTCACACGCTGCCTTCCCTGTCTACCACTAGGTCTTACTGGGATTCTAGTAACCCCGGGTAACAGGGGGGTTACACCAATATATTACTAAGGTATAATACCCTTTTCTGGAATCCCTATTTGTTTGTCCTGCTACTTGAGTGGCCTTCCAACTGCTGTGTTGCTGACAGTCCCATCCCCTGGTCCCAGCGTAAGTGGCAAATACACGCAGACATGCTCATGCGTGTCTCTGCAGAGGGGACCATGTGCGTGTCCCAGAAACTTCCCTGGGTCACATGACAGTCGCTGCTACGAGCGTATGCTCAAAAGTATAAAAATGTGTTTATATATTTATCTTTAAAGTCCCGTAAGGGCAGCTGAGTGCTGCCAAGAGCAGAAACTGCCCCAAATACGAAAACTGCTGAGTGTTAGTGCAGTTGTAGTTTTGGCACCTCCCACCAGAAAACTATAATTCCCAGCTACCTTCCTGCAGAGTGCTCCCTGCCTGCCTGCCCTTACAATAAGGATATTTGTGTAGCAACAAATTAAAGTCACAGCCTTGCGCACCGCCAGACTCACCACTGTATTAAACCGTAGTCTCACAGTATGTGGACAGCATTTCACATGCCCCACTTGCTTGGGGCAGCTAACTTGTAGCGTGTGTCCCGGAAACTCCCCTTGGTCATGTGACAGTCACTGCTACAAGTGTGTGCTCAAAAGTATAAAAACCTTTGCCCTCCCAGTTCGAAAAAAAAATAAAATTTTCCCTCTCAGCAAGGTTACAAGACCTTAAAACCCCTACCCCCACAGAAAGATTTCTGCTTGAGTTAGAGATAAGGTCTCTTCTATCTTCCAATGCAGTGGAAAGAGTTCCCATCCCCAATGGGAAAGAGGCCTCTACTCCACGTACAGTACTTTCTCACTCAGAAGAAAAATGGGGATTGGCAACTAATTCTAGATCTCGGGCATCTGAACAAACAACTGTTCAACACAAATTTCCAGGTGGTTACCTTGTCGGTAGTAAATCCCTCCTTACAACAGGGAGACCGGCTAGCCTCCCTAGACCCCAGGGATGCCTATTTCCATATTCCAGTCAGGCCGTCCCGAAGAAAATATCTCCGATTCAGACTGCCCTCTGGCCATTACCAGTGTGCACCTCAGCCATTCGGATTTTTCTCAGCAATTCTCACCAAAAGGTCAGACTCCCTCAGCCTCATACAGCACATCCTGGGGTCTTTGGGCTTTCTGATTAACACAGAAAAGTGCCATCTCACACCAGTTCAACTACTGGAGTTCACTGGAGCAGAGCTGGACACAAAGCAGGGAAAAGCCCTGCTCCCACTAGATAGGGTGCACAACCTTCAAACCTTGGCAAACTCCTTTGTCTTGGGAAAACCAGTCACACACTTTCTTGGGCTGCTGAGCCATAAGGCCTCTACTATGGCTGTAGTTTCAGGAGAGAGACATTCAGTACCACTTGAGGGCTTGCTGGTCCCAGAAAGACAGACTCTCTGTCAAAGCTCATTCCAGTCACAAGGATCCTTCTGCAAGACTTGGACTAGTGGAAGGACAAGGAGAATCTCAGGGAAGAGATTCTCTTCTAGCAAAGGGAACCCTTCAAAGTGCTCATCACTATGGATGCTTCCCTTTTAGGATGGGGTGCACACCTGGCAGACCACTCCATAAGCGGAGTGTAGTTCCCCAGGGAGCCCAGGTGCCACATAAATCTCAAACTGTGTAACTTGCTATCAAAGCCTTTGCCCCCCAGCTAAAGGGAGTCTGTCCAAATCAGGATAGACACCACCACTATGTTTTACATCAACAAGCAGGGAGGCATGAGATCCTCAAAGCTCTGCACAGAGGCCATGAAGATTTGGTCTCTCCTTTACTCCTTGGACATTCACCTCTCATGCAAGGACAATGTGCTGGCAGATGCCCTGAGCTGCATCAATCTGGGCCACCACAAGTGGACCCTTAACAGTCAAATATCAGCTACAGTCTAAAGGAGGTGGGGCACCCCAGAGAGAGATCTCTGCCTCCAACTTCAATCATCAGATCCCACTGCACTGTTGCAGGCGTCCGACTCTAGACACAGTGCTAGCAGTTGCCTTGGCTCTAGATTGGACGGGAAGGTCCTTGTATGCCTTCCCTCCATTACTCAGAGTCCTGCTAAAACTCAGGAATCAGCCAGTCACCATGTTTCGGGTGACTCCAGACTGGGTAAGGCAGCCCTGGTACTTTCTGTTCCTTGCCCTGTCAAACGACCCATTCACCTGTCCTCAACCCAGTCTCGGATCCTTCCTCAGACGGCCATAGTATATCCTAGCATAGACTCTCTTCACCTCAAAGCTTGGTATTTGAGGAGCTAGAGTTCCCAGACTCTCAGTATGCAGAACAGGTCCTGAGAACCCTATGGCTGGCCAAAAAGCCAAGCACTAAAAAGACTCATGCTTCCAATTGGAGAGGATTTTCGTTTGGGTGCAGACACAGGCAGATTTGCCCACTGCAAGCCAGTCTGTCTTCTCTGCTGGATTACTTGGTGCATTTGCAAGCATCAAGCCTAAGAGCCTCATCTCTGCAGGTTCACTTGGCAGCCAATTTGACCTACATTTCTACTGGTAAGGAGAAATCCATCCTCTCTCATTCCATTTTCAAGAAATTCTTTAAAGGCCTGCTGCACATTCAACCCCCACTTAGGGAGTCTGTCCCTCCCTGGGACTTGAACCTGTGCATAGCCAAACTCATGGAGCCCCTACTCGAGCCTATAGCTTCTACAGAATTAAAGTATGTCACCTGAAAAACTGTTTTCCTAGTGGCTACCACTTCAGCCTGAAGGATTTCAGAGCTGCAAGCTCTTTGCACTGAGCCAAACTACATTATCTCCCACAAGGACAAAGTAGCCCTTAGGATGAATAGGAAGTTCCTTCCCAAGGTGATGTCTGAATTTCACCTGAATCAATCCATAACACTCCGTCTTTTTCATGGACAAATCCACTCCTGGTGAGTGCTGGTTTCACAGTTTGCATGTCAAAAGGGCACTGACCTACCTGAAGCACACCAAGCGATTCACTGCCTCCCATACTCAGCTCTTCCTCACCTATAGCAAGGTAGGCAAGGGCATTCCAGCCTCCAAGAGAATCACTTCACAATGGATAGTCTCTTGCATTCAATTTTGTTATAGTAAGGCTGGCAAACAGTCGGCTCAGGGCCCACTCCACTAGGGGTACTGTGACCTCAGTGGCAGCTGCAAGGGACAATCCCTTGCCAGATATCTACAAAGCAGCTACCTGGAAGATTGTACACACCCTCACAAAACACTACTGCTTTGATGTACAGTCCAGATCAGATGCAAATTTGGCACTGCAGAACCCATTTCCAAAGTAGGTTCTGTCCCTTCCTCCCAATTGTACTGCTTTGGAATCTGTATTAGTCAAGCGTATTGAGGGATTCCTGGGGTGAGAAAAAAAAAATTACTTACCATAGTAATATTGTTTCTTTCAGGTTATCCCTCAGTATGCTTGACCTCCCACCTAACCTCCCCTTACATAACCTGGCTAAGATTAGTTCTGCAGTCTATGCCTTGGGCCAAATTTCTTACTGTTGGGATTTATTTTGTGGAAAGCTCCACTTTTTCACCATATTGCACATAATTCTCCGGTTGGCAAATTCTTTTTCCTTAAATTTTTTCTTACTAACAGGTTAGGTTAGGTTAGGGATTTGGGGCCTTTTGTCCCTTTAGCTTCGAAATGAGTCTGACTAGCTTTCAGCAACATCTGCAGGCAGCACTCTCTTTCTTGTAACCTAATTCTTGACATCATTAGCATAAACTCCACGTCTGGGGCAGCTGAACCCAGCTGGCATCACTGCATTAGTTAAGCATACCGAGGAAGCCCCTGGAAGAAACAATATTATTTATTTATTTGAGTTTTGGTGACCAGGTAAGTCCACTCAGACAATACAGTCCCTTTTTCAGGTTGACCCAGGGTCTTGGTAAAACAGCAGAGAGACAATTGCAAGAATACATTGGTACAAAATACAATGGCAGATAAGGAGATACAGCAAGTACAATGGCAGACATTGAGGTATAGCATAAACAATGGCAAAAAATATAGAGATACAGCATACAGATATTTACAAAAATTAGTCAAACAAGGAATAAGTACTTCAAAAACAACAAAAATGTCAAATGTATATACAGCACAATTTAGAGTAGCACCTAAGAGCTAAAGGAGGAAGGGGAGGGGGACAGACAATGAGGAAGAGGGGACTGCAGGGCAGAACGCATGTATGTAGGGCAGAATGCATAGATGTAGCTGGTGGAGATGCACAGAGTTCAGTGAGGGACAGGAATAAAGGGGGAAGGGAAGGGTGAATCATCAGTGGAAGCAGGAGCAGGATACAGTGACTGAGATAGAGGCATACAGACTGGATTGAAACGTGAAGAGAGAGGAGCAGGAGAGGACAGAGGTGGGGAGGGAATTCCAGTCTGATGTCACTGCAAAAGAGAAAGACCCACGGGCAGTGGCCAGACGTAGTTTCAGAGTAACTAGAAGTGGGAGTGAGGCAGATCATAGGGCGCTTGGAGCTTGTCTTAGTCGTATGGACTCACAGAGGCAAGGGGGTGTGAGAGAGCAGGCATTTGCCCCCAGGGCACCTCTCCCCACTCTGTGATAAGCCTGGGTGAGAAGGGTCAGGGAGGAGGAATTTGCAGAGAGTAGTAATAGGGCTCCATACATTAGGAGTGGCAGGAGAGATGCAGTAGCTATCTTACAGCAGGAGGCAGAGGAAAGGAAGGGATGGATGAAATAAAGGAGACCAAGTTTCTGGTACAAGGATTTGGCGACAGAGGAGACATGCAGGCTAAAGGTGAGAGCAGTGTCCAATGGGATACCCAGATATTTTAAGGACTGGACACACTCGAGCATATCACCATTGTTCGAGCTAATGCTAAGAGGGGGGAAGAGAAGACTTGATGGAGGGTCGATGAGTAAATACTATGCTTTTAGTTTTTTCATATTAAGAACGAGGTGATTGCAATTGAACCAGTCCTCAAGGGAAGCAAAGTCAGATGCAAGTTCTCTGCTAATTTGATCAATATCAGTGGAGGAGCGACAGATGATTGCATCATCTGCATAGAGGTGTACAGAAGCCCCTCTGCAAAAATTGGGCAGGTTGTTAATGAAAAGAGAGAATAAGCTGGCCTGGTGGCATAGAGGGTTGAGGTGCGGGCATCTTACCTGGACCCAAGCCGGTGACCCGGACTCGGGAAGCCAGGGGCTGGCAGGGGTGGGAGAGGATTGAGCATCCGTAGGGACTGCTCTCTTCTCCTGGGGATGGGTTAGGGAGGCGTCAGTCAGCAGCGGCCTCTGGTGGAGACCAGGAGCACTGAGCAATGGCGCATGAGGGACATCCACACCAGAAAATGTGAGCTCATTACGCCGGATGACGGCTGCTTGGCTTTCTGAGGCCATCAATGTCCCTGAAGCCTTCCACCTCAGCAGCTCCCGGGGCCAAGATGTTATGCTGGTCTCTGGCCCCCGGCTGGTGACTTCCCCCTCGGAGGAGGGGGACCCACCCGGCAAAGGGTCACGCCGTGTTACCTTAGGGTGGCTGCCATTTGAGAGCAGAGGACAGGATGGGTTGGAAGCAGCATTGGCTCGCCCAAAGGAGAGGCTAACGTGGCTGCAAGCTGGGGAGAAATGAAATAACACACACACACACACACACACACACACAAAAAAAAGAGAGAAGACAGAATAATAGAGGACCCAAAATGGACCCGAGGGACACCATGAGTGATGGGCCTTAGGTCAGAGACTGATCCAGCCCATTTAACCCTTTGAGAACGACAGGACAGACAGTTATTAACCCAGTTTAGAGTACCAGAGTTGAGGCCAAGGACATGTAGCTATTGGAGAAGATCATGACTGACCAGGTCAAATGCTTTTGTGAGAGACTCCACTGAAAGACAAAAGGATTTGTACTACTATGGTAAGTCATTTTCTTTCTTCGTCCATCATGGACTGCAAAGAAATCTGGTCCTGGTTTCAAACACTGCATCACCTGCAACCAGATGTCCCAAATGGACCCACACTCGTCATGCAGCTACTGCCTCAGGGCAGAGCATGACGCCCAGGCCTGTGCAACTCACGTTATCCTCATCGCTTGCCCACCTCCTCCTTGGTTGGCTGGATGAACAGGACCCCCCATTCCACTTGAAGGAGCGCACAAGGCAGTGTCTGCAGTTGTGGGTTTGGACTCCCAACTTGTGGCCATGAAAGAGACTGCAGCAGACTCTTCGGTGTCCGTGCTGCTCCCGGGCAAGGCCAGCGGCAGACATCCTTTACAGGGACTTGCGGTGCAGCAGCTGATGGCAGTGGTCATATTCAACTTTTGCCTTTGCTTTATAAAAACCCCTTACTTTTAGCAACTGATCGGTACATTATTGCCTAGAGTTTTTATTTTAAGCATTGCTGGCTGGACTAGTCCTCTACAGGATGGTGGATTGAGCTTTCGAACAAGTGACACAGCTAACTTCTTTACTACTGAGTCTGGAGCTGCCACAACCATCAAAGTGCCACAGGTTGGATTTTGGAACCAGTACTCTTGCACCTGTCCCGGAACAGTCTAAGAACCACGAGTCAAGACTCCTACATGCAAGAATTTGTATCAATTAAATTTATTCTTGCAGAGTTAGTTACAGATGTAAAATCCATTTGTCTTTCAATGGAGTCTCTCATGACCAGGGTCAGGAATGTCAATGCCCGGGTCAGATCTTTAGAGAACCAGGCGCAAGTGGAGGAGCAGGACCTAGTGACTCTATGGAGAAGGATGGTGATGCTCAAAGACAAAATGCATGATTTGGAGGAATAACTTGCTCCCGATTGGGATTCCAGAAGGTACAGACCCTGTTCAATTCGTTAGTGACTTGTTTTTCCAGTTAGCAGGATCACCAGCTACTGGACAAGGCTATGCCATACAGAGAGCTCGTATAGCCCTTCATGAATGACCCTGAGCCCTCATTTGTCACCTGCTGAATTTTCAAGATAAACTAAAAGTTCAACAAGCTGCCAGAGCCTAGCCAGTACTCTATTGGCAGCAACATCAATATTTCATCAACTATTTAAGTGAACCTGTTTGTGAAAAACAGAAGGCTTATAATGAAATTAAGTGCTGGCTTCATCAGGGAGGAATAAAGTTTCAAATACAATTTCCTGCCAAACTGGTTTTGATGCTCTGTCGTGGCACATTTAGATTTGATTCTGTGGAGGCTGCTTTAAAACATCTCCCTAGTGTACTCCCCGATTTGTTTGCTATACCATGCAACGAAGTGATGGCAGAAAAAATGAATTAGTAACTATCTGGATTTTCCCCCCAGCTGACTGTGGACATAGCAGCCTCTTCTGTTCATACACTGATCTGCTACTGAGATGGGTTACTGGTCGTCAGTATCTTTCAGAAGGCAGGCACAGCCCACCATTCCTTTTGAAGCTGTTGATCTTCCAAGGATCACTCCACCAATCAGCACTGATGGGTACCAGCCAGAAGCACAGGACTCCACAGGGGCAACAGCTTTAAGATTCTAAGAGGGAGAAGCTGACATTGGATGGCTCATCCATCCATCCTGTACTCCGCCCTAGGTATCTATGCCCCAAGTGCATTATTCTGCACGTTTCTGCATGAAATCCCAGCTGCCATACCCTTGACCATATGACCACTCCTCCAGTTTCCCCAGATCTCTGCTCATCTGTTCTACCCCCCCCCAGAGCCCACCCTGTTGCAGATGTTGGTGTTATCCCCATAGAAGCAGACCTTCCCTTTAGCTGCTCTGTGTCACTTAAAGAAATTAAAGAGAACAGGTCCCAGCACTGAACCCTTGGTTCCCCACTGGTCACCCTCCCTTCCTGAGAGCAAATACCATACACCACTATCCTCTGTCACCTAGCCCTTAACCAATTTCTTATCCAGGTTACCACCTTGCCCACCTCTAAGCTACCCAGCTTGCTTACCAGGCTCCTATGTGGAACAGTTTTGAAAGCCTAGACCACATCCACCACTCCACCCTGATCCAACTCCTTGGTCACCCAGTCAAAGAAATCCATCAGATTTGTTTGGCATGACTGCCTCCCCTTTGAACCCTGCTGCCTTAGATCTTGTAACTTGTTGGATTCAAGATATCCCACAATCCTTTCCTTTAGCAGTGTTTTCATTATTTTCCCACCACTGATGTAAGACTGACAGGTCTATAATTGCCAGCCTCTTCCCTGCTACCAGTTTTGTGAAGTGGGACTACATCTGCCCTCCACCAGTCTTCCAGGACCTCTACGGTCTGTCTTTTCCTGGTCTCCCTCTGTACAGTCCTCCACTCCCTTTTTAACCTTATGGTCGCTCCCTTTTTTTCCACATACTGTCTTGTCCTTTTGATAGTGCCCGAGCTATTCTTTCTTCAGTTTGTGCCTCTGCATTCATTACTGCTTTCCCTGCTTCCTTCAGTTTCCTGATACACCTCCCTATCCTTCTCACTCTGCATCTCCTTGTATCTTCTGAATGCAACCCTTTACCTTTTCCACCACTTCCTTTTGAGAACCATTGCAGTCCCCTCTTCCTTACCTACTTGACAAAGGTTTTCTTTCTGCACTATGCCCCCTTTTAGTTTGGCCCACTGTTCCTCCACCCTCCCAGGTCATCCCTGAGGTATTCACTCATCTTTATAAAATCTGCCCTTCTGAAATCCAGGACCCTTGCTCTTGTGTGGTTTGGCAGCTGTCCTTATGTTGACCCACTATGTACGGTGATCACTGGTACCCAGGTGGCCTCCCACCTTGACGTCTGCAACACTGTCCCTGTTAGTAAGAACCAGGTCCAGTATTGCTCCATCACAAGTGGGTTCACTAATTGTCTGAGAAACGCCCCCTGCAGGAAGTCTAGGCTGTCTACTTCTAGCTGATACTGCATTTAGGAGGCTCCAATATACATCTGGCAGCACCTCTCCCATTTCAGCCAATTGCTTCCAACAATACCTCCTCTAACTCCTCCCTTTGTGCTGGAGGTCTGTACAAATACTGGCTTCAATACCTGACTCGAAGGTGACCCACAGTACCTCCACCCCCCAAATTCCCTGTATCTCTGTTGCTTGTATGCTTTCCTTCACATAAAGCACCACTCCCCCACCTTTCCTTCCCACCCTGTCCTTTCTGAACAGAGTGTAGCCTGGTATGGCCATGTCCCAGTCATGGCTGTCAGTACACCATGACTTGGTAATGGCCACAATGTCTAAGTCGACCAGTGCCATAATGGCCTCTAGGCGGGATTGACGATTTAAAAAAAAAAAAAAAAAAAAAGTACTTGTCCCAGGACAACTGACCTTACCAAAAATGGTAGTCCTGGTGTCTTAAGTAGTAGTCCCATTGTTGGAAGGCTATATTTCAAGGGAAATTACAAAGACTTAATGCAGCAACAAACTACTTAGTGGTGATGGGGGGTTGTACTACTAATACTAGGTAGATACATAACATTAGACAACATGAAAAAAATTATGCATTTTACATTTGTTAACACAGGTTGAGCACTGAGTCAACTACCAGAAGACGAGAAACCATGAGATAGAATTAGAACAATCAGAATTCAGAAGAACTCTGGAGAGCCCTTATAATTGAGATATATTATTTAGATCACATAATTGCCCACCAGTTGAATCATATCTCAGTATCTGAATTGAAATGGCGTCCATGGGTCTTTTATATTTCCAGAGAGGACCCGACATTTGTCCCATAAGCAGGATTTTTAATTAATAATTTCTTTATATTGACATGAGAGTACCACAGTTATTTGCGTTTCAGATTTGGTGATATTGATAATGTTGCTAACAACTTCAGAACTGTATTGAGCTTAATTTTACTGACTTATTAGATGATATAAAGAAGGATAATGATTTAACTGTAACAGGACAACAATTGAGAAATGCATATACTGTATGAGGACATTGTATCTGTATGAAAATTCAATAAAAAACATAATATAAAAAAAAAAGAACTTGGAAGAACCATCATCAAGTGCAGGACCAGCATGGGAGAGATCCAGAAGCAGCGGCACATTCATGAACATGTCGAATGCCCGGACCAGAGAGCAGCCAGTGGCTGACTGCTGGATCAGGATCAAAATTATATAGGTCAGGACCCTGTGCTGCTATCTGCAGGAGAGACTGGAGTGTATCCTCAGCTAGCCATGTCCTTAGTTTTACTTTTATGAGGTTCTGAAGGGGAAGGGGGAGAAAACGCACCCCTTTAACACGCTGCAGTTGATACACTCATAGCCAGCAGTATTTCAACCAAGTCAAGAGTATGAAGAATCTGGGGGTGACTTTTCTTAGCAGCCTTTAACAGACAGATATGGCTCGTCAACTGTAGCACTCAGTAGTCCTTTAAATGCAGCATATCTAATTTTTTATATTTTGCTGGGGAGAAAAAAAAAAATCAAAGTACTCAGTCAAATTAGCCAGTTCAGTGGTCCTAAACTCTGCAAGTTTTTCACTTGGGAGATCACACTCCAGACAAGCGAACCATTTGAGAGGCACCTCTGAGAAATACTGAAATCTCTCATCTATGTAACATAGTTATAGCTGCATCTACTGAACTGCAGCTGGGCATCAGATCCAAAGTTGATTTGTGGGCAGTTGCCTCTGAATAAGAAAGGAAGTCTTGTTGTCCTCATCTCCCCAAAACTATGTAGTCTATACATTTGTGCTGAGGTCTGTAATGGGTTAGGAAAGCTGTCATATATTTCCCTGGCTTTGAGTTCCATTAACTGAAGTAGGCAGGTCTCAACGAGTTGTGGAAATTCCAGATATGTCATCTTTCAGAAACTGAAGTGAGAGGAGGAGTTTTTTTTTTTTTTTAGTACTGGCAAGAAATCTTGCAAAATAAAAACATGTTTTACAAACTGCACACACTGAACATCTTTTAAGAGTGCCTTTGATTTTGAAGCATCATCACTAGATGTATGCTCCAGGTGCTATCTACTGTGGGTAGGTTTCACCCGGACCGCATGGACTGAATGCGATCTACTGGCAAGCCAACTCACCAGTTTAACTGCACTAAAGTGAGCCAGTCTGTGACATTTGCAATTTCTTGAAATGCTCTCATTGGGGCGGGGGTGGGGTGGGAGACTGTAATGATAGAATTTAAATATTCCCTTAAAAGTATTTTCAACCTTAGATACAAAGGTTTTTGTTTTTTTTCATTACGTTGAGAACTGCCAGCTCCAGTTTAGGGACTACGCAATGCATGGCTAGTATGTGAGGACAGTGCTCCCATAACTCTGCAATGGTTCCACATCTTTCACCCATCGTGACTCTTGCCTCATCAAAATTGACAGAAATAAGTGTCTCAGAACTATTAACATTCTTACGGTTAGTGAGAGGAAGGTATACCAAGTCTACTGCAGTTGATATTGCAGTAAAGACACCTTCTGCATATTCCAAGGGTACAGCTTTGATCAGGAATGTAGAACACCTGTTTTGAGGTAGGATCTACAAAATGCTGGAAAACATTTTTCACTCCATTATGCTGGCATCTGTACTGCAGTCAACAAGAACCGTCACAAATTTAGTCTTACAAAGAGTATGCATCTGGGTTCTGCTCATAACAGTAAATACAACATTACAAAAACCCGTCATTGGTATAATTAGTACCAAATGTAATCCCATTTTTTCCTGTAAGTCGCACAGTCACTCCATGTCTGAGAAACGACGCAGATTTTTTGCAATGGAGTATGGTGTGTTAAACAGACATCTCATCTTGATCTTAGTGCACTCCTCCTACTGAACAAAAGCTTACAGTGGTGGCTCACTGATATCAAAACGGACTGCACGTTGACCACTTTCCATTATACTGTGTGTTGATTCTCACATAGCATGTGCAGACTGGACTTCTCATGCACATGGAGTGACTCGATCCTAAAACTGACTCTGTGGCAAACACTTTTTTTTTTTTTTTTTTTGAAAAGGCTGGTATTGCAACAGTAGGATATTTTTCACATACTGTGCAACATCAGGCCCTTTTTTCATCATATCGTTACCATTTGTAATTAGCCAATGAGACTGGAACATTCTGGCCCTTTTTTCTTATATTTGTCTTCATTTTTCCTTTCCACCTGCTGATCAAGCATTAAAGTGCATTTTTAGGAAGTGAAACTGGTGCTTCAGCGTCACTGTTTAATTCAACTGACTGCTGATCAGTAGCTATTATAAGAAGCAGAAGAATGTTTTTGTGTTTCCCAGAAGGGGCTGCTGGTGCTGACCGGGGGTCTCCGTTTATTTTGCATACTGTTTTGTCACTTGTTGTTTTACTACCGATGCTAATAAAATTCATTTTTTCTATGTCACTGTATTGTGTGTCCTTGCTGGGTGGGGCACTGGGACGGGAGGACAGGACACTAAAATGCCATGAACAGCACAACAAATACACTAGACAGTAGTTCAACTTCACACACCCAGACAGATACTACCAACTTTATTCTGTTGAAACTTGGGTCCGCATAAGCAAGTGACTGCAGCCAGGCAGGGAGGGGGTGGAAGGGGAACAGCACTACTAAATTTTGTGTACAGGTGGTGTGTATGCTTAAAGGGAATGTCCAAGTTTACAGAATGGGCTTTTTTAATGTCATAGCCCATTATGTGATACTAGCGAACATCTGTTTAGTCACTGAATTATTTAAAGTTCTCCTATTCCTAAGGGAAGTGATTGTAAATTCAGCCAAACGCATAGTCAGTTGATCCTTTCCACTTCCCAGTCTGTCAGCCCCACCCCCCGTGCTCAGATGTTCTGTTCCGCCTAACTAGGAGAGCGAGGGGGCACACCCCACTGAAGTCTATGGGGCCACTTTTAAAAAGAGCTTCATATAGTTTTAATCAACCTTTGATACAAATGAAAGCCAGTGCTTAAAGGGGCACTGTCAGCTTTTGCCCTCCGTTTTTGTAACTTCCAAAACATTCACCTACATCAACTGCAGTGTACAATACCCCCATCGGACTAAAAAGAAGGAAATGTACCAGATTTCTATATTTTAACTGTAATAAGGATTTACCTCGACACACGCGCCACTGGAAGCAGATCCTGGTCCAGAACATGCAGCAGGCACGAGCGCGGTCCCAAAGTGGCATTTATAACATACCCACTCTACAAACATACTCCCCCTGTAACTCTCTAGATGCAAACTGATCCTGGTATTGTAAACGCCAAATGTTGTAATTTATTTTTCCTAACGGGCGAAATCCACACATGCGCCCAATGGTGGCATGTTCTGCACATGTGCGAGGATAGTGCCACATATTTTTTCACGCATGCGTGTGATTTCAGCTCGATAAAAAATGAATTACAACATTTCTTGCCGCTTACTGCGTGCTGCGATACCAGGCTCGGCGAATGCAATGGTAGAGTTACAGGAGAAGCATGTTTATAAATAGGCATGTCATAAAATGACACTTTGGACGATGCTCATGCCTGCTCTGGCGTTCTGGACCGGGATCTGCTTCCAGAGATCTGTGACTTTACCTTGGGTCAGGGTAAATCCTAATAGTTAAAATATACAAATCTTATGCATTTCCTTCTTTTTAGTCCACTGTGGGTATTGTACTCTGCAGCTGATGTAGGTGTGTGCCAAAAGGCACAATGTTTGGAAGCTACAAAAAACAGAGGGCAAAAGCTGACAGACAGGAGTCCTCCCTAGTTAGACGGCACATAATGTCTGAACATGGGGGCGGGGGTGACAGACTGGGAAGTGGAAGGGATCGGCTGAATTTAAGAGGACTTTAAAAAAATTCAGTAAGTGATTAAACAGATGTTCGCCAGTATCACATAATGGGC
Source organism: Neoceratodus forsteri (assembly GCA_016271365.2). NCBI lineage: Eukaryota > Metazoa > Chordata > Ceratodontiformes > Ceratodontidae > Neoceratodus > Neoceratodus forsteri. The sequence goes on from CM028131.1 coordinate 112,658,947, forward strand.
TCTGACATTAAAAAAGTTCACCGTAAACTTGGACATTCTCTTTTAATGTGCATTTATTTTATTTTTAATAATCACTTAAAAGTGCAGACCCCAGACTACAGCTTAGAGGACACTAGATACACACAACCAGAACAGAACTTAAGTCACTCTGTTAATAATTTTTCATCAAGTGCTGGAACCTTGTGGCTTGTGTGGCCCAAAACGGCCTTGCCCTTGACTCATTTTTTTACCTTCTCCTTACACTAGTTTAGTTTTCCTCAGTCCAGTCTATCAGTCTTCCCCTTTTTCTCCCCCGTCTCTCTATTCTACACATCTCTTCCTCTCGCTTTTTATTAATAGCTTTGCATTTCCTCAGTTTTACAGTCGCTGCTGCCTCCTGGTGGCATACAAATGTGACCTTTTTTGTCTTTTTAACTCTATTTCCCTCCTGACCCTCACCCAGGCAGTTCCCCCCCACTACACCAGAACTCTCCCTCTCCAACCATGACTCAGTCTCTCACACCTTGCCACAGCCCCACCTTTCTACTTGTAGTCTTTTTTTTTTTTTTTTTTTTAATAATGATTTTTAAATTCTTTTTCCCCCAGAACCCCACACAGGTAGAAGTCACAGACCAGTTAGACCAGTCCACTCACCCAGCCTGACCCAGTGCCTGGTGTGGGGATAGAACCCACAGCCTCCTGATCTCCCAGCTTCAGAGGTGAGTGTGGTACCTGCTGAGCCACTGGCACTGTGCTTTGTTCTCTTCAGGACCCTGTTGTAAGTGAGATGCAACATCGCATGCAGGCAATCATGGGGATTGCAAAAATAAATAATTTTTCACACAGAGAGATGTGCAGAGGGAATGCTTTGCTTTATTGGAACAAGGAGACATAGGTGGCCATATGTCTTTTGATGCTCTCTGCTATTTCCCGGTCAGTTTTGCTTCTGTTATAGTAATCTATAAACAGCCCATCTGGATTGAGGAGATAGATTACAATGGTGTGGTCCACAATGTAATCATTGTCTTCATCCTTGGGACCGGCACTGTAATACACTCGGTAATCCTTCCCTGCCTCTTTAATCTGCTCAGGAGTCCCAGTCAAGCCCATCAAACGTGGATGGAAATCCTTGATGTACTTTGCCATCGCTGCTACATCGTCTCGCTCTGGGTCCACTGTCACGAAGACTGGCAGTACCTGGGGCAGCTTGGCATCCTCCTCCAGAATGCGGAGAGTATCACACATTTTTGTGAGCTCATCTGGGCAAATATCGGGGCAGTGCGTGAAACCAAAGTACATCAACACCCACTTACCGAAGAAGTCCTTCTTTGTTCTAGGTTTGCCAGTGTGGTCAACCAGGTTGAAGTCCCCCTGACCGACCGCCACCTTCCTGAGCTGCTCCACTCTCTGCAGCTTCTGCAGTTTGTCCTTTTCGTAGCGAACATAAAGCCAGGAGGTCAGGATTGCGCCCCCAAAAAGGCAGGTCACCAGTAGCTTAGTCCGAAGACGGACCGGAGGGCTTGAGCTGGGCCTGGATGAGGGGGCATTACGTGCAGCGGACTGACAGAACTGCCTAACAAGAGAGTTATAGGCACAAGATCCCCCCATGTGCTGAGACAAGCTACAGCTACGTGACATGTGCTTAGCTACGGCTCGACTCCTGCATGATGGTCTCTTCTTGAGGAATCCCATTCCTTGAGAAAATACATCCTCTGCAGTGCTCACCATGCTAACTGTGGCGATCAGCCTTGAGGATTCCAGGCATGCCATGCGCATTCCAATTCTCACGAGTTTTTCGCTGCCTGCCATCGGATGTAGATTTTGAGGAGACGGAGGGATGACACTTGTCCACAGAACTCTACTGGTTTGCCAGAAGGTACAGGGCATGAGACCCCGGGTGCTCAGCTTTTTAAAGCACTGGTTCATGCTGAGAAACCTGCAACAATAAAGACAGAAGGGATTATGGGAGACACAACCTGACACCATGTGCATGACCATTATGTTTAGAAGACAGTAACAAATCAAATTTTTTTTTCCCCTTTGGCCGCCCTGGTGGCGCTAGGTGCCATACCGACGACCCAGGTTTGGGAATGAGCGTGGGTCATCGGGGGGTTGGTCAGGGAGGGAGAGGACTGAGCATCCGATGGACTGCTCTCTTCTCCCTGGGGAGGGTTTGGGGCTCGCACTTCTCTGCAGTGGCCCCCAATGGCAATAGGGGGCACTACAGGTGAAGTGCATCTAGAAACATAGAAACATAGACTTTGACGGCAGATAAGGACCGCTAGGCCCATCTAGTCTGCCCATTTCCCTACCTACAGGATAGGCCGCAGTTCCTAGTTAACCAACAGCCTATTTCTTCCTACCCCCCACAAGAATTGCCTTATGTCTGTCCCATGCATTCTCGAATACTCCCACAGTTTTAGACCCCACAACCTCCTCAGGAAGGCAGTTCCTTGCATCCACTACCCTCTCTGTGAAATAATACTTCCTCACATTGCCCCTGAACCGCCCTCCTTCTATCTTTAAATTGTGTCCCCTTGTTCTTGCAAGTCTCTTTTTCTGAAAGATGCTACCCTCTTGGACTTTGTTGATTCCACTGAGGTACTTAAAAGTTTCTATCATGTCCCCCCTTCTTTCCTCGAGGGTATACATATTAAGCTCCTTTAGTCTCTCCTCATACGGCTTCTCTTGCAGACCCTGCACCATTTTAGTTGCCCTCCTCTGGACTGCCTCTATCCTGTCTATGTCCTTGCGGAGATGGGGTCTCCAGAACTGGACACAGTACTCCAGCTGGGGTCTCACCAACTGTCTGTACAGAGGGATAACAACTTCCTGTTTTCTGCTGATGATGCCTCTCCTATACATCCCAGTATACCCCAGCCCTCCCTACTGCCTTCTCTCACATTGCTTGCTAACCTTAAGGTCATCTGATATGATTACCCACAGGTCCCTTTCCTTTTTTGTTGTTGTTACTACCTCCCCACCCATTGTGTATTCTTCCCCTGGGTTCTTGTTTCCCAGGTGCATTACTTTGCACTTCTTTGCATTGAATCCTAGCTGCCATACTTCTGACCATTCCTCCAACCTTGCCAAGTCCCTTTTCATCCTTTCCACACCTCCTTGTGTATCAACCCTGTTGCAGATCTTTGTGTCATCTGCAAAAAGGCATACTTTTCCTTCCAGTCCCTCTGCAATGTCACTGATGAAGACATTAAAAAGGACTGGACCCAATACTGAACCCTGTGGTACCCCACTAGTAATCCCCTTTCTTCAGAGTGGACTCCATTTACAATTACCTTCTGTGTCCTGTTGTCCAGCCAATGTTTATCAGGCTACCACCTGGGTCCCACTCCCAGGCTGGTTAATTTGACTATTAATCTTTGTGTGGGACTGTGTCAAGCGCCTTGCTAAAGTCTAGGTAGGTCATGTCCACAGCCCCTCCCTGGTCTACTACTTTGGTCACCCAGTGAAAGAAATCTATTAGATTCGTCTGACATGACCTTCCCGCTGTGAACCCATGCTGCCTTGGGTCCTGTGCTCCACTGGCCTCTAGGTACTCAACTATTCTTTCCTTCAGAAGTGACTCCATCACTTTCCCTACCACAGAGGTCAGACTGACAGGTCTGTAGTTTCCTGCCTCTGTCTTGGACTCACTCTTGTGAAGGGGAATCACATCTGCCTTCCTCCAGTCCTCAGGTACTACACCATCCTCCCATGATTTATTAAAAAGAGTAGCCAGTGGTTTCACTAGTTCCTCCCTTAATTCTTTTAGAATTCTGGGGTGAATTCCATCAGGACCCATTGCTTTGTCCACCTTCAGTTTTAGGAGTTCTTGCAGAACCCTTTCTTCTGTGAAAGGACTGGATCGACCCCCTATCGAGAGTGCTTCTGTTAATTGGATTAGGCACTTCCCTTCCTCTTTTTGAATACTGAGCAGAAATATTAGATTCAGTATTCCTGCTTTCACTGTCCCCTCTGCCCACCCACCATTCATTCTATTCAGCCTCACTATCCCTCCCTTTGTCTTTCTAAGCTCGCTGATGTACCTATAAAAGGTTTTATCCCCCTTCTTAACTGAGTTGGTTATCTTTTCCTCAGTTTGGGCCTTTGCTATTCTGACTTCCCTCCCTGCTTCCTTCTGTCTTAACTGGTACAGCTCTCTGTCCTGCTCCTTCTGTGTTTCCTTATACTTCCGGAATGCTATCTTTTTCTTCCTGACTTTCACAGCCACCTCTTTTGAGAACCATAGTGGCTTTTTCTTTTGTTTTGATTTGTTTATTTGCTTCACACAAAGGCTTGTTGCCTCTGTGATGACAGTTTTGATAATTCCCCATTGTTGCTCCACACCTCCTTCTAGCCTGTTTGCTAGTGCTTTTCTGAGGCACTCTCCCATCTTGCCAAAGTCAGCCCTCCTAAAGTCCAGTACCCTCACTTTTGCATGGCTTCACTCTGTAGCCGAGTTTAATGTGAACCACACTGTTTGATGGTCACTTGTCCCCAGACGGCAACCCACTTCTAGATCTGAGATCCTCTCACTGCCCCCGTTTGAGATTACGAGGTCTAAGATTGCTCCCTCATGAGTGGGTTCTGAAACCTAGCTGTCTAATGCCTGCCACCTGTAGGGCATCAAGAATGGCCCTGCTCTTGGATGTAGCTGCAGCAAATGTGCTCCAGTTAACATCTGGCATATTCAGGTCTCCCATCAACAGTATCTCCCTTTCTCTGCCATTCTAAGAATGCCTTCTATCATATCCTTGTCCATTCCTTCCCCTGACATGGGGGTCTGTCCCAACCCTGTGCGGATTGTGGTGCCCTTTCCAGTCTCCAAGGTGACCCACAGTGCCTCCTCTCCTCCCCGTTTACTCTTTTGTTCAGTTGCTTTTATCCCTTCCTTTACATAGAGAGCTACTCCTCCCCCACCTGTCTCTCCTGTAGGTTATGTACCCTGGTATGTTAACATCCCAGTCATGGTTCTCTGTGTACCATGTTTCTGTGACTGCTACGATATCCAGGCATCCCTCTTCCATTAAGGCCATCAGCTCAGGGAGCTTGTTGCCCAGACTACGAGCATTGGTACTCATTACCCTCCATTTCCTGATGGCCTTACTCCTTTTTGCCCCATCCCTGTCCTTCTTGCCTTTGTCACTTTCTCCATTTACCCTGCCCTTCTCCCTGTCGACACCTCTATGTTGGTGTCTGCCGCACTTACTACCGTGATTATTTGCGGGTGGGGGGCTAGGATTTTCCTGCTCCTTTTCAGTGCCTCCCCCCTTGGCTAGTTTAAAAGCTTGCAAATGAAGCATTTAAACCTATCACCTAGGATCCTGGTTCCCCTCCCGGTCAGATGCAGCCCATCATGCCAGTATAGGCTTGCATCACTCCAGGTGGACCCCCAGTCCCCAGTGAAGCCAAATCCCTGAGCTCCATCTAGGGGGCTGGAGTAAGGCAGACGTCTGCACATTGTGCCTTTGATGTCATTGCACTTCTGTACATCAGAGGGGAGACAAATGGAGGAAAAATGGCGGTCAGTCGTGGCGGCTTGATGGCCGTACCTCTGCACCAACAGACCTGCATTTAGGTTGAACAAGACCCAGTGGGGGGCGTAAGGACACCCTCCGTGGGCACTGTGTGTGTGTGCCAGCCCGAGTAGTTTGGGCTTGCTGAGGTTTGGAGGGATGCAGGAGTACAGCAGCTGGATGATTGCTGACCAAGCTGCTGGAGAAAGTATGTCATGATAAAAAATTTTTTTTTTTTTTTAAATTAATCCAACTCCATATACTGGGAATTACAAACCAAAGAACACAGACAACTAACTGTGTTCCAGTACCAACAGTCTTACAAATGATTACTGGCAACTCTACATTTAATAGCAGCAATGTTGTCCCCTTATACTTTACACAGGCTGAAAACTAGTTCAGAAAATGATCAATTCATAAAACCAGAGACAGTAATGTAAAATGTGGATGAAAATCAAGAGTAAGGCCAGTGTTATTCAGGTACAGAATTATCCCAATTCCAAGAGTAAAAAAATTTACATTTTCACAATTCCAGAATATACTGTAGCACTGGAAATTTGTACTGTATACATATTTTTGCTACATTCTCGGGTGGAAAGCTTTCTGTGAAAACAGTTTTGCAGTGAAAATTTGCATTAATTTAATGCCTTCATATGTCCAAAACAGAGACTCTCCTTGCCAAAATTAAAAGGGCTGCTGCATGTCGTTTTAACTGAATATCCCAGCTGCTGCCTTCCTGTGTTGCATCCCCCCCCCAGGTTTTCTCTAAAAAAACCTGAGCGGAACGGTTTATTTTTTAACCCATCAATTTTCTAATCCAAATTAAAAGACTTGCTGAGTTAGCCTAAACAGCATCATTTTAATGCTCCAGAGCATATAAAAATATACCCTCACCTCACCCAGTGCTGCTATCGAACGGAGCCGAACTCAGTCACCCCCCCCCCCAAACAAACACACGTACAAAAGGCAGCAAGGAGCCCAAAGGCACAAACTGATAAGAAAATAGCCCAGGAGGTAACGAAAGGGGAAAATACAAGGCCAGGGGTGGGATAGTACGGTTAAAAAGAATGCTGTGCAAAGGCAAATATCCCAAACAAAATATTTCTGTTCAGTTTTCACAGAGGAAGAAGATAAGGGAGAGACCACAAAGACATAACAGAAGCTTTGGATGGAGGGAATCTGACACTAGTCCTTTTTCAGAGTCCTGAACACACTCACTAACCTGAAGGTGGTCAAAGCAATGGGGCCAGATGGGGTGCATGCAAGGGTACTGAGGGAGCTCAGGGAGGTACTGTACTGACTGCACCTCTGACAGTCCCATTTAACAGATCAATGGAAATAACAGTGGTTCTGAAGAAGGGCAGGTATAATCCCACCTCACAAAAGTGGTAGCAGGGAGGAGGCTGGCACCTATAGGCAAGTTAATGGAATCACTGCCTAAGGAAAGGATTACAGAACATCTTGAATCCAATGGTTTACAAGATCGAAGGCAGCGTGGGTTCAGAGGGGGGAGGTCATGTCAAATGAATCCAATACATTTTTTTGACTGGGTAACAAAGGAATTAGATCAGGGTGGAGCGGTGGCTGTGGCCTAGCTAGATTTCAGTAAGGTTTTCGACACCGTTCCACAGACTAGTAAGCAAGCCAGGTATCTTAGGAGTGGGTCTAAAGGTGGTAAACTGGAAAAGACATTGGTAAGGGGACAGGTGACAGAGTGTAGTGATAAATAGGAGTTCATTCTGAGGAAGGGAAGCTGACCAGCAGCGTGCCTCAGGAATCAGTGCTGGGAATGGTCCTCCTTCTTGCCTTTATTAAGTGACACAGCAGAGGAGGTGCAAGGGAAGGTCTTTCTGTTTGCGGATGACACCAAAATCTGCAATAGGATAGACACTCCAGGGGTGGGGGTGGAAAGGATGAGCAGAGACCTGAGAAAACTCAAGGAGTAGTCAAGGATATGGCAGCTGGGTTTCTTTTTTTTTTTTTAAACTTTGTATTTAGTCATAAAAAGGTGCAGAATACAACAAATTCATAACATATATAGTCCAGTCTTATACAATAATACATAAGCTAAAAATAATTTCAGACATCCAGAATTATACATCATTCGAAAACAACTACCCCTGAATTTTACCTAAATAGATAAAAAAATAATAATATTAAAGCAATGAGGGGGCAAATAGTTAAAGAAATCCAATAAAAATGAATTACATCAAGAATGACAAAACTGATCCCCTTGTCGAACAACCTGGTCAGTCCTCAAAAATCTCTGAACCCCATTCCCCAGTCTAATTGTAGCTACCACTGTCACAAACACGCTCCACAGGTCAGGCCCTCCGCTCCCAAACTGCCAACCTCGAAGTGCAATAGTGCGAACAGGAGACAAACAGGGTAACCCTCCTGTTTGTTTTGGGTCAGAATCACTTACTAATTCTGAGTCCTGGGGGTCAAATTTGAACTTAATGCTAGCATACCCAGTTAACAGGCTCAGATATGTACCCTCTTCGGAGGATGCAGTACAATCCTACGCCCAAAGAAGAAGGGCAGGTATAGTCCCACTTCACTAAAGTGGTAGCAGGTTTCTAAAATGTACCCTTATGACTCAGTATGAGACCTAGGTATATTCTTACCTTTAGTAAGATTAGTAACACATTCAAGCCCTTAGCTGTCAGAATTAAATACTGGTTCAACATTCACATGCAAAAGAAAACTGGGAAGCCACATGCAGTATTTCAAGGAAAATATTGTTTACTAAAAATTGTCAAATAGGGAAAATACCAAACACAGAACAAATATATCAATAACTTAGACACCTACTACAAATACTTAAAATTCTTGCCTAGCTAGATGTTACCATAAAGTGCCTTCTTAATTCCAGAGAACTAAGTGTCTCTCGAGTCCAGAATAAAAAGCAACGTTTCCCTCAGATGCTTGCCCATTTCAAAATCCATCTCCCCACCCCTTTTGGTGAAGTCACAGTTAGATCCTCCTATAACTTTAGCTTCTTAACATAAATATCCAGAAGGATGTATGTTATTACTGTGAAAATCAGCAACTAGCAATTTCCCAAAATATGACATTCTCATCAAAAACATTCCCTTTGGCGTCTTCCTGCTGATTTCCTGTTTTGCAAGAGCGAACTTAGGTTTACGACTGATATAACAAGGATCTGTTACCAAATGGCCTCTTCCTGCAAGAATCATAGAATTTATATTTAGTTTCAACTTCAAAAGGGATATTTTACAATGTCATCCCCTGGCATGTGGCAAGAAGCTGTTTTGTTAAGACAGGATAGGAAACCTTTAATTAGTGCTTCTCCCTGGTCTGTTTAGCACATCTCACTTCTTCATTCACACAGACACCTATGAGGTCAAAGGTCAAGTCTCTTACATTCTGGTTGACCTGCATGCCAAGCAGTCACAGACACATTTTTAATACAAATATTATGCAATAATACAATAAGCAGGTGGCAGAGCATCACAACCACCACCCATTGCAATGGTAAAAAATGGGATAAATGTGTCGTCCTCTTATGAAATATAAAATACCCACGGCATCCAAAGAAACTCAAAAACATGTAGATCGGCCACTACAATGGCCAATTAACCACTCAATATATTTAATTCATTATATCATGGCATTGTGTAACCACTGGAGCAGAGGGTTATTATGCCAGACGGGTAATAGCTTTTTTGCAGCCATTAAATACCTGTATAACATACTTCCAGTGGGGGGGGGGAAGGAGATCCATCTGAAGCCATATACTATACAAAAGGACTAACTCTGGAGTTAAAGTGAGCTCCAGTCCCACCAGTTGTGACAACCGGGTCCCAATCTCCCTCCAAAAAGAACTGTATGCTGGACAATGCCAAAAAATATGCACAGAATTCACTCTTGCTTCCCCACATGCCCTCCAGCAAACCCCATATGATTTTGGAAGGTACTCGATTTATCTGGGGTATTAAAGAAACAAATACGATACTTCCAAATAAACTCCTTCCAATATGGGGCCCGAGAAATTTTCATGGGCGGAGGAATGGCTGCTAGTCATTTTTCATACGTTATGTTTACTGCAAGTTCCAGGTTCCAAGAATTTAATACAAACTGTGTAGATTCATCCCACTATTCTCAGAATCCCTTATATGCCAAACCAATTAAATGGGGATATGTCCTATTCCCAAGTGAATCTAAAAGTAATCTTAAAAATGTAGGCAGGAATAGTTGGCTCGGTGGCACTGAGGGTTGTGGCATCTCTGCCTTACCTCATGCTACACCAGCGACCTGGGTTTGGGAATGACCTCGGGTCATCACAGTGCTGTCGGGGGGGGAAATAGGATTGAGCCTAGCAGCTCTCCTCTCCAGGGGTGGGAAATCACCATCCCATAGTCCACTATCACCAGGTGGAGGTCCAGTGGCGGTGCTGGTGGGCACGGGCGAATGGTAGGGTGGGGCGTTGTGTAGTGTGTGGTATGCGCGTGCCTCCACATGTACGTGCTCGTGCCAGAGAAGTGCAGGTGAACGGGTGAAAAAACAGGAGAAAAAAATCTACAAAAATGTAAATCTGAAGAAAAAAAACTGGGGGAGGGGAAGAGGGAAAAGCACACCAAGGTAGACCTAGAAAGTTCGAACCTGTAAATATCAGAAATGCTCTTTACGCCAGCCCGGTGGCGCTGAGAGTTGAGGGGCTGGACGCCATACCTTGCGTCACGCTGGCAACCCGGGTTTGGAGGCGAGTCCAGATTGTCAGGGGTCGGTAGGGGAGGATAGGATTGAGCGTCCGGAGGACTGCTCTCCTATCCTGGGGAGGAATGTGGGTTTCCACCGCTCTGCAGTGGCCCCTGGGGAAGCCTGGAGGCACTGCTAGAGTCGGTGCAACGGAGGGAGGAGTGCAGCGGACATCGGCATTATAGTGCTAGACGTCATTGCACGTCTGCACTCCTGGGGAATAATCGGAGGAAAAAACAGCAGCATCAGTCGTGGCAGCTTGATGGCCGTAGCTTCCCCGAGCCCGGCGGTGGCCCAGGGACCAAGGAGGGGGTGCCTCTCATGGGTACAGCAGCATATGCTAGCTGGTTGTTTGGGGCACCCCGGGGGGGGGGGGGTCGTCGGGGGAAGCGGAGCAGTGGCTGGATGTAGGGCAGAGTGGTGGCTGTACAGGAGGATAAATAAAGTGGTGATAAAAAAATAAAAATAAATGCTCTTTACTGCTCAAGTGGTATTGAGCCTGTAAATGGGAAAATGTGACCATCCCATTTGTGACTAAAAACTGAAATATGTACAACAATCCCAACCAGTGCCATATGTGGAAAGTCTGATCTAGTTGGGCAGGTAAAAAGTCTGCCTCCGATGACAATAAACGTACATAATAAAAAAATAGGAGCCAGCTGAGGGAGTGCACTGATTCTATACCAACACCGCAGTGTGTCTCTTGTTCCAAACACAAAGCCCTTAAAGTCCAGAGGGCAGGTCACGGTTGCAAACACTACCTTGCTGTCAAACAAATCGTTTAGTACAAATTCTATGTACTTCCAGAAAGCCACGTTGGAGGAGTTAAGCTAATGCAAAATTGTTTTGATTACTACCCCATTATAATATTCCATAAAATTGGGAAAATTTAGGCCACCCCTGTCGAATGGAAGCTGAAGTAAGGACCTGCGAATTCGGGGGTGGTGTCCAGACCAAACAAATCTAGATAGGGTTATATTCCAAGATATAAAATAATAGGAAGAAGGGGTCACTGGGAACATCTGAAAGAAATAAAGAAATTGAGGCAAAACAGACATACAGATGATATCTACTCTGGGGAAAAAAAAAAAAAAAGATAATTGCAAGTGGGACCCTTTACTCAAATCCCTCTCCACCACTAACATCAGAGGATCATAATTTATTAGTTCTAAATTTAACAATTTTCGAGGTAAATATATTTCTAAATACTTTATTTTAGTACACCTCCAACATGAAGGGAATAACTGTTGTAACACTGACGGAGAGAAATTAAGCGACGACACTTCCATTTTTGGATATTTATTACATACCCTGAAAGATCAGCGTACCTATGAAGGATCCCCAGAAGTCTCAGGGTCTAAAATGGTTAACAAGACATTGTCCACATAAAGGGAAATTTCTGCCCCCATCCCCTCATGTTCCTGAATTGCCGCTGCCAAGGGTTCAAAGTATAAAGCAAAAAAGTAAAAGGCGAAAGTGGGCAACCCTGATGGGTTCCCGAGTCAAGGGAAACAAAGTAGATACATGACCAATGACTCAAAGAAATGCCTGAGGAGCTGCATAAATATTGTAAAGCCATCGAATGTGGCAGCTGGGTTTCAATGTGAAAAAGTGCGCAAATAAAAAAAAAAAAATGCACATGGGGCGCAGAAACCTGGGGGGTAATCACATCGGATGACCTAAAGTTGACCAGGCAGTGCAAGAGGACAGTCAGGAGGACTACTTGGATGCCGAGGTGTATAAGGAAGGTTATCACCAGCAGAAAGAGGGAGCTGGCATTGCCGCTGTATAGATCGCTGGTGAGATACCACCTAGAGTACTGTGTCCAGTGCTGGAGATCACATCTCTGGAAAGACATCAAGCGAAGTCGGTTCAGAGGAGGGTAACTAAAATAGTGCAGAGTCTGCATCAAAAGCCCTCCGAGGAGAGACTAATGGACCTCAGTATGTACACCCTGAAAGGAGGTGGGGATGAGACAAAGACCTTTAAGTACCTCACAGAGGTAAATAAGATGTAAGAGGTAAGTATTTTTCAGGAAAAACAGTGCTCAACAACATGGGGACATGCTATGAAGCTGGAGGGGAGAAGATTTAGCTGAGACGCAAGGAAATACTTCTTTAAAGAAAGAGTGATGGATTCCTGGAACAGCCTTCTAGCAGAGGTTGTAGGGGCAAACCATGTGTTGGGGGGTTCAAGAATGCTTGGGACAGGCACAAGGGAATCACAGTGGAGAAAAATGGGGGAGGGGGAAGCTGTAGATCAAGTAGGGTCTGCAGTGATAATGTAAGTAGGGAAAAATGGGCAGACTGGGTGGGCCAAGCGGTCCTCATCTGCTGTCAAATTCTGTTTGTATGTTTCCATGACCGGATCTGTTTATGTTTTAGGACACCAGTCTACCATGTGGTCCTTGACTACAGCATGCTGTACGCCGTATAATTCCTGACCATCATAGTCGCACATTCCCAACCCACCCTCACACAAATATACCACAAATTACAGCCAAACTATCACCAATACAGAAACGTGCCCCTCTCTGCATTTCTTTAATTCTGCCATTCATTTTAAACATACAGTACTCACTCAGTGAAATCTAGTAGAGTGGTCTGGCTCCACACAGGAAGTGCCAGGGAACTTTAGCAAACCTGTGCGTTATCAATGGGGAGTTAATACGTATGGGTAATGAGCTCCCCTCTGGGGTAGTGGTACAGTCCATGGTTGTCAATCAAGCACAGAACTCTGGAGTCATGAGGATTCTGAAAGGTAGCTACACACCCCCTACTTAAGGAATAATGACCGGAGAACCGAGGCCCCAACACCAGCATCCCGGCGTGACTAAAGGTCGATATGGTAATGGGTAATGAAGGTGTGTGCTGACTTCCAGGTAGCAGCCCTGCAGATTTCCTGGATAGGAACGTCCCTGGAAGCAGCCACCGATGCAGCGGTATGGCGGGTAGAATGAGCTCTTATCCCTCTGGGAGGCTCCATGCCCGCCAACCTATAGCAGAGATCGATGCAGGAGTTGACCCACCTGCCTATCGTCCGCTTGGCTGCAGGTCTGCCAGGTGCGGCTTCAGTGTAGGTGACAAAAAGCTGGCGAACCTCTCCCCGAACTTCAGGCGTCCGCTCCTTATAGTAAGCAAGCGCTCTTCTAGGGTCCAAAGTATGGAGCCTACAGTCGAGGCCAAAAATATTGGCGCCCTTGCAGTTTTTTCTAATAATGCACCATTCCTTCCAGAAAATTGTTGAAATTGAAAAATATTTTGGTATCCACATATGTATTTCTTTGGTTTGCAGTGGAATAGAACACAAAAAGCAGAAAAATTTACTAAGTCTTAGCTTATTCCACACAGAAATCCTTAAATGGCCGGGACAAATTTATTGGCACCTTTTAGAAGCAGTTAGACATAATTAGATTTCAAGCAGGTGATTCTCCTTCACTTTGGAATTTAACTCACCTGTGGCGAGTTGCAGGTGCCTGCAATACAAAAATCACTCATTCAACCAGTTTGAATAGAGAAAAGGACTCTTTCTCCTGTTTTGTTTCACTGTGTGTACCGCAATGAGCATGGAGAAAAGAAAGCCAGCCAGAGAATTGTCTGAGGCGGTCAGACAGAAGATTGTAGCCAAGCATTGACAATCTCAAGGCTACAAATCAATCTCCGGAGACCTTGATGTTCCTGTTTCCACCGTACGTAATGTTATCAGGATGTTTAAGGCCCATGGCACTGTAACCAACCTCCCTGGACGTGGCCTCAAGAGAAAACTTGATAGAAGATTGCAGTGCAGGATTGTTCGAATGGTGGAGAGAGCACCTCGATCAACTGCCAAACAGATTCAAGCTAACCTTCAGACACAAGGTACGACAGTTTCAACTTGCACCATCCGTCGCCAACTCAATGAAAGGGGGTTATATGGTAGGAGGCCCAGGAGGACCCCACAGCTGAGACAGAGACATAAAGCCCGACTGGGGTTTGCCAAAACACACATGAACAAGCCAAAATCCTTCTGGGAGAATGTCCTGTGGACAGATGAGACCAAATTACAGCTTTCTGGTAAAGCACATCATCTCTATGTTTACAGGAAACAAAATGAAGCCTTCAAAGAAAAGAACACCTTCTCTACAGTCAAACATGGAGGAGGTTCAGCGATGTTTTGGGGTTGCTGTGATGCCTCTGGCACTGGGTGCCTTGAATGTGTGCATGGCATCATGAAATCTGGAGATTACCAGGCCATTTTGGAGGGCAACTAAACCTAGTGTCAGAAAGCTGGGTCTCCGTCGAAGGTCATGGGTCTTCCAGCAGGACAATGACCTCAAACACACTTCAAAAAGCACCCAGGAATGGTTCAAGACAAGACGCTGGACTATTCTGAAGTGGCCAGCAATGAGTCCAGATCTAAATCCCATTGAAAACCTGTGGAGAGATCTGAAAACAGCAGCTGGGAGAAGGCACCTTTCAAATCTGGGAGAACTGGAGCAGTTTGCACAAGAACAATGGGCCAAACTGCCAGTAGAGAGGTGCAGGAAGCTCATCCATGGCTACAGGAAGCGGTTGATTGCAGTTATTTTGACCAAAGGCTGTGCTACTAAATATGAAGTCTAGGGTGTCAATAATTTTGTCAATGCTATTTCTTTTCATTTTCTGATTTAAAAGAATATATTAAACTCTGAACAAAGCCAAAGGTTCTGTAATATTAACAGAGAAATAAAGAATTGTGGAGACCAAATACTGTACTGTTGTTAATTTCAACTTATGTTCAGAGGAAATTGTGAGTTATTTGAAAAAGTGCAAGGGCGCCTATATTTTTGGCCACGACTGTATATTCAGCCTCCGAGGTGTGATTGGGGTAGAACACCGGCAGAGTCAACACCTGATTAAGGTGAAACTCCGACACCACCTTCGGAAGGAATTTCGGGTTGGCGCGAAGGACAACCTTGTCCCTGTGGAAGACCAGATAAGGAGACTCTATGGAAAGCGCCTGGAGCTCTCCCATCCTTCTGGATGACGTGATAGCCACCAAGAAGGCAGTCTTCCACGACAGGTGAGAGATGTCACACCTGTGCAGCTGTTCGAATGGCTTGCCCATGAGCTTAGCCAATACCAGCAGTAGATCCCACGGAGGTGGAGTTTCTCGCACCGGAGGGGATATGTGGTCAAGAGCTTTGAAAAAGCACCCGACCACCTTCTCCTGCGCCACTGACTGCTTCCCGGCCCACGCCCGGTAAGCAGAGATGGCTGCCAGGTGCACCTTAAGGGTCGTCGACCGAAGCCCTTGCTGAGAAAGGGACCACAGGTAGTCCAGAATGCTTGCCAAGGAACAAGTGGAAGGGTCCAGGCCCTTGCCCTGACACCAAATGGATAATCTCTTCCATTTGAGGGCATAGCATTTTCTGGTCAACTCCTTACGGGACACCTCAACCACACTGAGGACCTCGTCAGAAAGACCCAAGGCCTGGAACTCTAGTCGCTCAGGAACCAGGCCGTCAGGTGCAGGGATTGAAGGTCCGGATGGAATATCTTCCCCTGATTGACTGAGATCAGGTCCGGGCGGGCTGGAAGCCACCTCGGGAGCCTGGAGCTGAGACTGAGGGGATCTGGATACCAGAACTGGCAGGGCCAATCTGGGGCTACTAGAATCACCTGCACCTTGTCCCTCCTCGCCTTGAGAAGCACCTTGTGGATCAAGGGAAATGGGGAAAGGCGAAGAGGCGGGGTCCACGGCCTCGACAAGGCATCCCCTGCAGCGAGCCCTGCTGAGGGAGGCGGGCATGAAACAGTCTCAGCTTCGCATTCTCCCTGGAGGCAAACAGGTCCGCCTGAGGCGTGCCCCAGTGGAAGAACATATCGGGTACTACCTCCGGCAGGAGAGACCACTTGTGGGACGCAGCCCCTACCCAGCTTAGGGCGTCGGCCAGGGTGTTGGAGGCTCCTGCCACATAGGTGGCAAGGACATCCGCCTCCAGGCTGCGCACGAGTGACCAAATGCGGAGAGCTTCCCTGCACAGAGACATGGAGTGTGTCCCGCCCTGGCGGTTTAGGTAGTACATGGTCGTGGTATTGTCCGTCTGGACCTGAACCACTTGACCCCATAGAAATGGAGTGAAGGTGGTGAGGGCAAGATGAACCGCTTGACGCTCCAGCAGGTTGATGTGAAATCGGGACTCCCGAGGGTACCAGAGGCCATGCGCTCTGTGCTCCCTCAGATAGGCACCCCAACCCATCAAAGAGGCACTGGTCGACAGAGAGACCGTCGGCTCGGGGCGGACAAACGGGATGCCCTCCTGCAGATGTGCTGGAACGGTCCACCACTGGAGAGCGTTCCACATCCTCTGGTCACTGTCACTAGCTGATCCAGCAGATCGAAGTGCTGTGACCATTGGCTGGCCAGCCCCCACTGAAGGGGACGCATGTACCAACAGGCCCAACGGACCACGCTGGTGCAGGCCACCATGAGGCCCAGGAGGTGCAGGAAGTCCTGGGGAGGGCGCAGTTGCCCAACCAGAAATGATTGGGCAAAGGAGGAAAGAACCTTGGCCCTGTCCGCCGCGAGCCGTGCTCTGGCTCGTAGAGAGTTGAGTTCTGCCCAGATGAATTGGATCACCTGCTTTGGCATGAGTTCCGACTTAGCCTCGTTGATGAGGAGGCCAACCTGAGAGCAAACCTGGAGGGCCAGATTTCTGGACCGCTTCACCTCCGTTCTGGAGGGGGCTGCAATCAGCCAGTTGTCCAGGTAGGGGTACACTCGGACCCTTCGGCGCCGCAGAAATGCTGTCACCACTGCCATGCATTTGGTGAAGGCCCTGGGAGCTAGGGAAAGGCCGAAGGGCATGGCCCGAAACTTGTAGAGGGATCCCTCTGCCCTGAAGAGGAGGAATCTCTGGTGGGATGGATGGATAGGGACGTGAAAGAATGCATCCTGGAGGTCCAGAGAACAGAACCACATGCCTTGTTCCAAGGATGGGATTATCTGAGCCAGAGTGACCATCCTGAAGGTCCGAGACATTAGGAACCTGTTTAGGTTGTGCAGGCCGAGAATGGGACACCAGCCCCCCCGTCCGTTTTGGGACCAGGAAGTAACTGGACACAAAACCCGGGTCTGGAGGAGGATCCGTCACCTTCCTGATCACCTCTTTTTCGAGGAGCAGGGTGACATCGGCTCGGCGAGCCGACAGAGTCTGTGGACCCCTTAGCTCCCCAAGGGGCGACGGCTCAGAAGGGTGGGGCCTGCTCGAACTCCAGGGGCAGGCCCTTTCCCACCTCCAACACCCAACGGTCCGTGGTGATAGCGGACCAGGCGGAAAGGAAGTGGCGTAGCCATCCCCCCACAGGGGGAACCCAGGGTGGAGTGACGAGACTGAGGGCGACGCCCCTCAACTGGTCACCGGGCAGACTTAGAGGAGGGACCGGCCAAAGGACCTCCTGGGCCTTCTCCTCCCTGCTTCCTATTAGAGGAAGCCGCAGGCTTGGGTTTGGGGTGCCAAGCGCGAGCCTGCTGGCCCTGATGCTGGTGCTGTTGGGCCGGATCTGCCGCAGGCGCAGAAGGGCTAAAAGACTTATGTTGATGTTGTCGACGGCCCTTGTCCTTCTGGGCGGAGGTGACAGAGTCCAGAGTTGCATTGGACTTTGATCCACTGGAGGTGACCTTCCACTCCAGGGCTGAAGAGGCCAGTCCCCAGGAAGGGGACATCCGCCAGTTTATGCTGGGTATCTGCCATGAAGGTGGATATCCTCAGCCATGCTCTGCAGCACATGGCCACTGCGGCCGCAACTGATCTGGCACAGGAGTCTCCAATGTCCAGAGCCGTTTGGAGCTGCTGCTTTGCCACTGCCTTTCCTTGGTCCTGTACCTGACCGACCGTGGTCTGCAGGTCGGCTAGGAGATGAGGGACCACCTCATCCAGGGAGCCCATGAGGGCGTGGGAGAAGTGTGCCATCAGCACGGCCGAGCTGGCCTGGCGGAGGCCAAGGGAGGACGCGGCATACACCTTGCGCCTGGCATAGTCCAGCTTTTTGGACTCCTTGTCGGGGGGCTTATCCACATCCCTAGCGTTCCCGGAACACTGGAAAACGCTATCGGTGACCAACCCCTTGGCGGAGGGGTGTTCCGAAAAACCAGACAAAGAGCTGGTAGGGACCGCATACTTCCTGGCCATCCTGGCCGAAGGCGCAGGATAGGAAGCAGGCCTCTGCCAGAGCTCCAAGGCTGGGCCAACAATGGCTTCAGCCACTGGAAAGGCCTCTGTGAGTGAATCCCCTCGGTCCAGTATCTCTGTTAGGGGATACTTGGCCTGCTTGGATACGGGCTCGAGCTACATCCCGGTAGACTCCGAGATGAGCCTAAGCAGACCCATGAAGGACGATGGGCTTTCGTCCATCGACTGGCCCCTGGTGGATTCCAGGTTGATGGGCCTGGAGAACAGGGAGTAGTTGGACTCCGAGGAGTCCGCGAAGAGCTGCCTGGGGCCTGAGCCACCCTCCACCTGCCGAGGACGGTCGGGAGTGAGGGTGACCGACAACCTGTGGGGCAGGCCTTGACCCAACCGAGAGTCCTTGGTCGGCGCCCCTGATTTCGGCTGTGGAGGCGGAGGTTCCACCACAATCGGTGGAGCAGCTGGTTTCAGCTGAACAACTGGCCCAGGCTTGGCACCTCGACTACAGCGAGGGGTTGTTTCGGCCGCTCGGGTGACAGCCACTTGATGGCCGGGGAAGGCAACGGCTTGTTCCCGGACAGAAGTAACTGCTGCCACATCAGGTCCTCGTAGTGTCGACGCAATCTGCGCCGAAGCCTCTCCTCTTCTGAGAAGGAAGACGAGGACGAGCGGTGGAGCCGCTTACTTCACTGCCGAGACAGAGACCGCCGATGTCAGCGAGATCGGCTGGACCGAGAGGATGTCCGAAACCGAGATCCTCAGTATTTCCGAGGATGGGTCTGGGAAGAAGCAGGAGACACTCGCTCTTCCCTCGGCTTGGAAGCCTTGACCTGGGACTCCGCACCGGAGGCGCAGGCAGGTCTCTGGTCTCCACCGGGGAACCGTGAAGAAGGGTTGTTGCCCACCAGTCGACAGCCCGTTCGACGGGTCGAGAAAATCTCGACCGTGTTGATGGGGTGTCTCGCCAGCTGACTTGACGGGACACCGTGAAGCCAGCTGCCTAGCCGCGATCAAGTAGAGTGTCGACTGTCCGGGAAGGGGACCCTCCCCGCCTCCCATGAATTCAGACGTGGGACTTACCTTCGAGTCCTTCTTTTTGGACCAAGAAGAATGTCCCGAAGGCCCCTCTCCCTTCATGGAAAGGGATTGGCAAAGCTCTTTAAAAGAAGCTGAATAGGAGGTACCCAGAGAGAGAGTGGGATAAATGCCGCGACCGAGGAAGTGGATGATGTGGCCTGTGCTACCTCTTCCTCGAGGGCGATCATCTGCTCGAGTTGCTCAGCCGAGCCAGCCACCGCAGTAACCGCCCAATGAGCCTCCTTTGACTTCACTGGAGGGTAGTGCTTCTCGCGGGGCACCCAAGCTGTAACCGGGCAGCGCAGTCTTCCAGGACGTTGGCCAAAAACGAACGGCATAACTCACAGACCTGCGGGTCATGGTGTAGGCCAAGGCAGTAGACTCATGTGGAGTGCAGATCCGTCCAGGACATTTTCTGCCCACATGGGCACCGCCAAAATCCGGGAGTCGATTTGTCCATCGCAGCCGTGAGGGAGTAATTTGACCGAAGTCTTGAAAATTTGAGAATAAGTTTGGGGTGAACAAAGAATTAGGATCCAGTCTACACGCACAGCGTTAAGGAGGGAACCTGAGCTTCCAAGCGGTAAGGAAGATCTGGCATCATGGGACGGAGCCGAGAGTTTTACCACCCGGGCGGGTGGGAGGAGCCAGCTTGAAGACCTTCTGGCAAGATTTAAAGCGGCAAGGAACTTGCCAGACAGTGTGGAAGAACAACATATCCATGTCCCTAGAAAGGGGTAAGGCCAGCAAGAAATGGAGGGTAATGAGTACCAATGCCCGTAGTCTGGGCAACAAGCTCCCTGAACTTGTGGCCTTGATGGAAGAGGGATGCCTGGACATCGTAGCAGTCACAGAAACATGGTACACAGAGAACCATGACTGGGATGTTAACATACCAGGGTACACGACCTACAGGAGAGATAGGGAGGGTAGAAGAGGGGGAGGAGTAGCTCTCTATGTAAGGGAAGGGATAAAGGCAATGGAACAAAGAGTGAACAGGGAGGAGAGGAGGCACTGTGGGTCACCTTGAAGACTGGAAATGGCACCACAATCTACACAGGGCTTGCATACAGATCCCCATATCATGGAGAGGGAATGGATAAGGACATGATAGAAGGCATCCTTAGGATGGCAGAGAAAGGGGAGATACTATTGATTGGGCCTGAATATGCCAGATGTTAACTGGAGCACCTTTGCTGCAGTCACATCCAAGAACAGGGCCATTCTCGATGCCCTACAGGTGGCATGCCTCAGACAGCTACCTTTGGAACCCACTCGTGAGGGAGCAATCAGACCTCGTACTCTCAAATAGGGACAGTGAGAGGATCTCAGATCTAGAAGTGGGTAGCCATCTAGGAACATGTGACCACCAGTGTTGTTCACAATAAACTCAGCTACAGAGTCGAGCCATACAAAAAAGTGAGGGTACTGGACTTCAGGAGGGCTGACTTTGGCAAGATGGGAGTGTGCCTTGGAAAAGCACTAGCAAACAGGCTAGAAGGAGGGGTGGAGCAATGGGGAAACATCAAAACTGCCATCACAGAGGCAACAAAAGTTTGTGTGAAGCAAATAAAAAAGTCAAAACGAAAGGAAAAGCCACTATGGTTCTCAAACGAGGTGGCGGGGAAGGTTAGGGAGAAAAAGATAGCATTTAGGAAGTATAAGAAAACAGAGAAGGAGGACAGAGAACTGTACCAGTTAAGGCAGAAGGAAGCAGGGAGGGAAGTCAGAATAGCAAAGGCCCAAACTGAGAAAAAGACAGCCAACTCGGTTAAGAAGGGGGATGAAACCTTTTATAGGTACATCAGGGAGCATAGAAAGACAAAGGGAGGGATAGTGAGGCTGAACAGAAAGGACGGTGGGTGGGCAGAGAGGGACAGTGAAAAAACAGGGATACTGAACGAATACTTCTGCTCAGTATTCACAAAAGAGGAGGAGCGGGAGGTGCCTAATCCAATTAACGGAAGCACCTGGATTTTGGGGGCGATCCCAGTCCTTTCACAGAAGAAAGGGTTCTGAAAGAACCTCAAAACTGAAGGTGGACAAAGAAATGGGGCCTGATGGAATTCACTCCAGAATTCTAAAAGAATTAAGGGGAGAACTAGTGACACCACTGACTACTCTTTTTAACAAATCATGGGAGGATGGTATGGCACCTGAGGACTTGAGGAAGGCGGATGTGATTCCCTTTCACAAAAGTAGGAGCAAGACAGAGGCAGAAAACTACAGACCTGTCACTTTGACCTCTGTGTTAGGGAAAGTGATGGAATCACTTCTGAAGGAAAGAACTGTTGAGTACCTAGAGGCCAGTGGGGCACAGGACCCACGGCAGCATGGGTTCACAGCAGGAAGCTCATGCCAAACAAATCTAATTGATTTCTTTGACTGGGTGACCAAAGTAGTACACCAGGGAGGGGCTGTGGACATGGCCTACCTAGACTTTAGTAAGGCATTTGACACAGTCCTACACAAAAGATTAATAATCAAATTAACCAGCCTGGGCGTTGGCCCCAGGGTGGTAACCTGGGTAAAACATTGGCTGGACAACAGGGCACAGAAGGTCATTGTAAATGAAGTCCACTCTGAAGAAAGAGGGGTTACTAGTGGGGTACCTCAGGGTTCAGTACTGAGTCCAGTCCTTTTTAATGCCTTTATAAGTGACTTTGCAGAGGGACTGGAAGGAAAAGTATGCCTCTTTGCTACATGATGATACAAAGATCTGCAACAGGGCTGATGCACAAGGAGGCGTGGAAAGGATGAGAAGGGACTTGGCCAAGTCCCTCGGTTCCCCGAAGCTACAAGGCTGGCATCAGGAAGGGTCGAGAGGGCTACAGTTGTTGAAAAGCCCTTCCCAGCTCCCCTTGGTTCCCCGGAGCTACAAGGCTGGCAGCAGGAAGGTACCGATCTCAAGACTGCGCTCGGTTTTAAACCTTGGCGCCTTTTTTCTGCTCAGCTCCCTGGCGCTGTAGTACTCGCTGCTGCAGCCACTTTAATCCCAAAGAAATTAATGTATTTTGACTCACAAGACTGTGCCTAAGACTATGCCTACGATACACTCTAGCCTGCCTACCTTGATTTAATTAACTTTTGCTGATTCTGGTACACTGCAGCTGCTGTTTTAATTAATTTTAGCATATCCTCTAACACAGCAGCTGCTTGCAGGCTTGAAACATATTATTAGTAGAGTTCTAGTTATTACATGTTTGTTTGCACTATAAGTTAGTGTACTACTGGGGGACGGTGGCTGGTGTGTGCATATTATGAGTAGAGTTCTAGTTATTATCTGTTTCTCTTTGTCATTACTGATAATGACTGTACCTGGCTGTATACCGTTCAAATGTTTGTTCTCACCTCATGCTGCATCATGAAATACTCTTTAATGTTGACTCTGGTCTCCCCTGTCTGTACTCTCCCAGGTCGTGCCTGAATATAGGCAACATTGTTGTCTAGTGTACTTACCTGGTAAACAAAAACCAAATAAACAAGGTTGGATGAATGGTCAGAAGTATGGCAGCCTGGATTCAATGCAAAGAAGTGCAAAATAATGCACCTGGGAAACAACAACCCAGGGGAAGATTACACAATGGGGGGGGGGGAGAGATAAAATGGAAAGGGACCTGGGGTAATCATGTTAGATGACCTTAAGGTTAGCATGCAATGTGAGAAGGCAGTAGGGCGGGCTGAGGTGATACTGGGATGTATAGGGAGAGGCATCACCAGCAGAAAACAGGAAACTGTTATCCCTCTGTACAGACAGCTGGTGAGACCCCATCTGGAGTACTGCGTCCAGTTCTGGAGACCCCATCTCTGCAAGGACATAGACAGGATGGAGGCAGTCCAGAGGTGGGCAACTGAAATGGTGCAGGGTCTGCAAGAGAAGCCATATGAGGAGAGACTAAAGGAGCTTAATATGTATACCCTTGAGGAAGGGAGAGAGAAGGGGGACATGACAGAAACTTTTAAGTACCTCAGTGGAATCAACAAAGTCCAAGAGGGTACAGACATAAGGCAATTCTTGTTTGGGGGGGGGGGGGTAGGAAGAAATAGGCTGTTGGTTAACTAGGATCTGCAGCTTATCCTGTAGATAGGGAAATGGGCAGACTAGGTGGGCCAAGTGGTCCTTATCTGTCGTCAAAGTCTATGTTTCTATGACTGCATTTGGTTTTATGTTCATCATCTTAATTTAAGGAGGAGGTTTGTTGCTGGTTTACTAGTCTAAAGGGTTATTTAAGTTGTGGTGGGGGTAGAATTTGGGGGTTTCTTGTTTTTAATTGTATTACTGTGTATTTTATTGTTTATTTGGGTTTTGTTTTGGGTATTTGGGGTCCGTTTCTGGTTTTGTCAGTATGTTTCAGCAGACTGCTCTACCACTCAGGCGCTACTCCCTCTCTGAACTCCTGAACCTCTGCCCCTTTAACTGTCCTCCATTGCCCGCGGCAGTTTATGGACGCTGTAGGGCTCTGCGGATAGTTGGTAGAAGGTGTGGGGGACCTGGATCTGGAGGTGGAGAAGAGCGGGGTGGCCGGATTGGGGTAGTGAGGACCAGGAGATGCATTGGGGTGAAATGGGTACCGGACTGAGGTCCGCCTTGCCTGGTTCTCATACCCAAGGACTCTGAGGCTAGCGGGCTGGTAATCCTGTCAGCCTCGGTATCTCATCCGATTTGAATGGTGTTGTCCAATGCTAAGTCCATTAAAAATAAGACAGCTACAACAGCTGATCTTGTTGGGTCACTGGACCTGGTTTGCATCACCAAGACCTGGCTGAATAAATATGCTGGTCCCATTTCAGAGTCAGTGATTCTGGCAGGGCTTTCTGTGTTACACCATTCGAGGCTGGATCGCAGGAGCGGGGGTGTAGCAATCCGTTTTAGATTGGGATTGGGCCTTGTAGTTGTGCCAGTTGGGGAGCCCAGATCCTTCGAGTGTACGGTGGGCTGCATGTGTGCGATGCAATGATTCTTCTTGTCTACCATCCACCTGGGGGTGAGGAGCAATTCCTACAGGAAGTCGCGGACTTCATTGTTGACATGGTGTTGGAGTCTCCCAAGTTGATGATACTGGGTGACTCCAATGCTTGGGTTGATGACGAACTCAGAGTCTGATCAGGACTTCCTCCAACTTATGACCTCGCTGGACTTCACACCGGCAGTTGCCTCTATGACCCATAATTTTGGTCACTCACTGGATCTGGTCTTCCTGCTGGGTTTGGATGCCTCTGATTTGGTGGTGGAACCTGTCAAGTGGTCATACCATCACACTATAAGGTTTAATTGCCATGCTCCCCCCATAGGCCTGCCCCTGTGGAGATGGTCTGGTACCTCTCTTTGAGTTGTGTGACCCCAGACAGTCAACTGGCGGTGCTGGACCTATTGGGATTATCGAGTGTAATAGGGCTGTGACGGGGGTTCTGGATGTTATTGCTCCTGTCCGTGTTCGCCCTCTCACCCTCGGTTTGACAGGACCTTGAGGGAGTTGCGGTGAGTGGGTCAAAGGATAGAGTGCTGCTGGTGGAAATTGGGCCTTGATACCAACAAGCTTAGATTGGTAGATCATTACAGAGCCCATCAATTGGCTATCTCTCGTAAGAAGGCAGAGTTCCTGTCCGGCTAGACTGCCGCAGCTCAGAATCAGTAAAGTTAGTATATCTAGTTTGGGGAACCAAAATAATTTGCCAGACATCAGTTTCCTCCAAAATCTTTTTCTTTTATTGTTCGCCCTCATGTTTTGCACTAAAAAGAGCTTTTTCAAAGGGCTTCATTATGAAATTATATCAAAAATATTTAGTCTTTTATATTTACTCTCAATATTTTGCTTATTAAATCTTTTTATAGCACATTCAAATGAACATTACCATCGCTTTAACACCTCTGTAGCCACTTCTCTTAAATAACAATTCTGTTATTGTACTTTCTCTTTTGGTTTCTTAAAATTCCTGTGAAAATATAAATATTCTTATCTTTTGTTATTCTAGCCTTTACATTCTTACGCTGCTAAATCTTCTATCAGAGCCCTTTGCCTGTTCATTCTGCTATATAGCTTGTACCACTTTAACAAATGGTCCATTACTACGCAGTACAACTCTTTCTGAAGCCATTTTTTCAACGCTGTTAAACAGTTCCATAATGTAGTCTATGAATTCATTGTTTTTTACCCTACGCTTTTTTCTCCAGCACATGTCCAATTTCTATTTTGTTACTGCTAGTATCTTTTTTATATCAATTCCCTAATTGTTCATCTATTTGACAATCTTCTGCACCCGGTTCCTTCTGAGCCTGCTACATTTCAGCTCTCATTCAGTTCACTATGTGGCAGTAGTCTTTCTTTTTCCACCAAACCTGTAATTACATTTTTGTTTATAGTTGTTTCATATATCTTCTTTTCACTCTTTTAGACTGTCCATATTTAAAAAAAAATGTGTCCTTCGACCTTTCGGTATTTCAGCATTCTGTTGTATTGTATACGCTGTAAGTTTTCTTTCTATTGTGCGGTCTGTTTACCTGAAACAACATTCATAACTTTAGTGTATTGTAACACTATGTGACCTCTCTTATTACACTTCTCATTCATTATGTATCTTTTTTATTCTTGAAATATAATTCTTTTACCTTTTCCTTGTGCTGCTTGGCCTTATTCAGAACCCATGAGTTAGACTAGCATGTTACGCATTGTTACTGCATGGCAGCGCCATCTTATCCTCTCAGCCTGATCATCATAAATGACATGATGGGGCTCCTTGAAAACCCAAGCAACCGTGCACTATGCTGAAAGCATAGTATTAGACGATCGGGCCTTGTGTGAAACTGGCTACTGACAGGCTTGCTTTTTCTTCCTATAAAAACACATTTAAATCACCCATTTTTTTTTTTTTTTTTTTAAACTTATTCTGTCTAGTATTTCTAATGAGTTTAGGAGCTTTAACCTGTAGTTGGGGTCACTATTATTTCTGTTGCCTTCTCTATACCTATTTATTGCTGTATGTGTGTGTGTGTGTGTGTTGGGTGGGGGAGTGGAACAGCCTGGAGACCCGGGGAATGAGTAACATCCTAGGCGGCCTGAAGGCATCCTGTGTCTATTCATATTTTTTTTTTTTTTTTTTAATATGTTATTGCATAAGTCTACCAGCATGCATTCCAATTTGTGTCCTTATTCTAACCCCAGTAATACTCAGGTATTCATAACTTCTGCACACACAAAAACACAGCTCAAAAGTCGTGGCAAAGGGGAGCTAAGGTACAAAAAATTAATATTTCCAAATGAGAACAAAACCCTTGGCTTCCCCTGGTCCCCAATAATGTAGACAAGATGTTGCCATCTTGAATAAAAAAATTAGTTTATTACAAAAAGTAGTAGCACCCCTCACACAGACAGCTACGTTTCGTGTCGCACTTGACGCTTTATCAAAGTATTATTTATCCTTTTCTTTTGCTGCCTTAAGCTTATGTTTTTTATTGAACTGTTGTTTGAGTGTTAAATAATTTCCTTCTTGGTTTCTCCTGGTCCGGTATAACCAGTGGGGAACCAGGGCTTTCTTTAGTGTTTTCGGAGTTCCCTGATTAAGGAACTCCGTTAGTTTTTATTTTTATATTTTAAATTTGAACCGCTAGTTCCGGTTCTTTTCTTGGTTTGGTTCCCAGTTCCGAAAGGATTTTGTCTGTTCAGGGACAGACTGTAAACGCTAAATAAGGTATTAAAATCCTTTGTATTTAGTGATTACATATATTTTGCTTTTTCTCACTAAGAATGTCTGAAAAACCAAAAAGAAGAACCGGTGAATCTGGTTTCAAACCTTGTACCGATTGTGGCCAGATTTTTGCCGAAGCAGACAAGCACAGGCTTTGAACATCTGAAAACAGACGGATACCTGTAAAACTTTTCCTGAAAAACCGGCGGAAAAGTGCCTTGAAAAGCTTAAGAAAAAGATGTCTTTTTCTAAGGGTCCCTCAAGCTCTGACCAGCGGACACCCTCTGCTCCTGTAGGTGAAATCACTTTGATCACAACATTTGCAACTGCCACCCCTGAGATGGGTACACAAGCAGTTTCAGAGGGTTGCTGAACCGGCTGACTCGACGGTTTCCTCAAAGAAATCTGAAAAGACAACACACACAGAACCCCCTGCTGAGAAACACTTGGGGACTTCTGTGCCTGCAGTAAAAATGCAAAGTACAGATGAGATTGCACAGGCCTTTTGTGTTATCCAGGCTTTACAAGGGCTGACTGCTCCTTTGCCTCAGACTCCAGCCAAACACACTGGCTCATCTTCCCAGTCTTCTCTTTATGAGCAAGAAGAGTATTTGGATATTGATGTGGAGGAGGAAGGGGACACCATTGAACCGGAGGATTCCCCTGAACAAGAATTTGGCTCTCTTCCAAGGGTATCAGAGGATTTTTCCTCTCATATTTCCTTTGTAAGAAGGATGGTGGCTGCACTGGACATCCCCACTAGTGAAGTTATTGAGAATGAAGAAGAAGTTGAATACATGGAACTTATGGGACTAACACCCACCAAAAAGCTGCTTCTTCTTTCCATTAACACATTCTTTAAAAAAGATGCCCTAAGGATACTGCATATACCAAATACTGTGCCACCTCTGGCTAAGACGTTGGATGAAAAGTATCAGTTAGAAAGGCAGAGTGCTGAATTTTTGTTCTCTCACCCGGACCACCAGGGGGTAGTGCAAGTGGCAGCCTGTGACAAGGCAAGATTTCCACTAACCTCCCATCCCCCAGACAAAGACTCAAGGAAAATAGACAGCATGGCCAAAAAGGGCAACCTTTCAGCCTCTTTGGCTATCAGGCAGGCCAACTTCCAGGCCTATGCCGCATAACACCAGAAATCTCTCTGGCAATCAATCCTTGCTATGTCAGATAAGGTGTAGTGTGCAGTCTCCTATTGCAGCTGACCTAGCTGAAACAGCAAGATCTGGTCTGGAAGCAGCCAAGCACCAGTTTCAAATGGCTGCTGATTCGAATGACACAGCTGCCAGATGGATGGCAAACACTGTGGCTCAGAGAAGGTTTGCTTAGTTAAGAGCCACAAACATTACCCAGGCTACCCAGACCAAGGCACTAGATTTCCCATAAGAAAATTCCCTCTTTGGGCAAATGACAGAGACTTACATGAAAAAGGTGGATGTGTAGAAGGCCACCTACAGAAGCAACTTTGCAAAAGAGAAAGCTTCCCCATCCACTAGACCCTATGGAAGGGGAGGCAGGGGTAGATCCTTTCAAAGCAGGCCCTTTTACCAGGACATGGCTATCACTCCATGCCAGCAGTATCCACAGCAGTTATGCTTCAGGGGTAGGGGCAGAAGGGGTTCCAGGCGTGGTTCCCAGCCCCAAACAAAGCAGGCACCCTGATGTGTCTGTTCAGGCCGCCTCCCTACTGCCTGTAGGAGGCAGACTGGCTCACTTTTCACACCTCTGGGAAAACATCACCACAGACAAGTGGGTCCTGGAAGTAGTGAGTCAGG
This sequence comes from Neoceratodus forsteri, assembly GCA_016271365.2. Classification (NCBI taxonomy): domain Eukaryota; kingdom Metazoa; phylum Chordata; order Ceratodontiformes; family Ceratodontidae; genus Neoceratodus; species Neoceratodus forsteri. Next base: position 112,687,863 of record CM028131.1, read on the forward strand.
GACTGTCTCTAACCTTCAAATCCCTTCCTCCCTTAAGAACTTGAGTTTTCAAGCCATCCTCAAATGTAGAGAGAAAACTCCTGGAAACAGAGGTTCAAAAACTGCTTCAGTCTCAAACAGTGGAACCAGTGCCAACCAATCTAAAGGGAAAGGGATTTTATTCCAGATGCTTGCTTACCACATAGAAAAATAGGGAGTGTTGGCCCATCTTAGACTTCAAAGTCTTGAATAGATACCATTTTGAACTTTGGTTTTGTGAGGTAACATTGGCACTGATCTTGCCAACTCTCCAAAAAAAGAGACTGGCTGGCTTCACTGGACCTACAAGATGCCTATTTCCACATCCCCATAAGGGAATCTCACAGAAAATACCTCAAGTCACTATCAATTCTCAACCCTGCCATTCGGTCTCACTTCAGCACCAAGAGTGTTCACAAAGTGCTTGGCAGTGGTAGTGGCACACCTTGGAAAGCAAGGTGTCAAAGTCTTCCCATACCTAGATGACTGGCTGGTGGTAGGAAAATCACCTCAGCACATCAGGGATCAGCTTAAAGTCACTCAGGAGTTACTGGAGACTCTAGGATTCCTGATAAATCTAAAAAAGGCGGTCCTTCAGCCTGCTCGGGTATTGCAGTTCATAGGAGCAGAGTTAAATACCCTGCAGGGCAGGACATACCTGCCCCGAGACCGGGCAAGGAGCATCCAGCAGTTAGCGGCTCATTCATCCTGAACAAATCAAAAACTGCAAGACAGTTTCTTCAGCTGTTGGGCCACATGGCAGCTGCCACTGGCATAGTACTGGGATACAGATTCCAGATGAGGGACATTCAGTTCCACCTCAGAGGTCACTGCTGCCAAAAAAAAATTTAAATACCTGTAAATTTTCTTTCTCCGACGGCTGGTCTCCGGGCTTCCTTATGCCTAGGGTGTACCTCCTGATGCTGATCCACAGGCAGGAATCAGAACTCTGCAGCAGTGGACATCCAGCCCTCCACTTCCTGTTCTCCTCAGTTCTTCCCAAAGCAGTCCAGTGTGGCAATACTACAAGAACTTGGGAACAAAAAACAAGAATTTTAAGGCATATAAGGCCGTGAGGCCAGCCAAGTATATACATTCTGGGAAGGAATCTGAAGTCCGGGGACCAGCCGTTGGAGAAAGAAAATTTACAGGTATTTAAATTTCTATTTCTCTCTCCTAAGCTGGTCTCCGGGCTTCCTTATGCCTGGGCTATACAAAAGCAGTACGTCCCCAGATGTCCCGGGTGGGAAGAATGTCAAGAGCCCTTAAGGGTTCACCACTGCTGAAACCCTCTGCAGACAAAGGATGCCTCTGCCGAGGACATCACCTCCAGTGAGAACCCTCTTTTTTTTTTTTTTTTTAACTAGAGAGTGCAAATGGAGATCAAAAGGCCACTCAGTGTGAGTGTGCTGTCGATGCTTCTCTGAATTATGCCCACAAAGGGGGCCATGGACTCTCACTGGGCCAGGCAAGTTACTCTGGCCTGAGCATATGCCGTAGAGATGACGGATAGAATCAGTTTGGCTATAGAGCCTAATGAATCCTTGCTGCCCCAAATGTATTATTAAGCTGGTATGAACACAGTTGAAGTTTTGAGAATTGCTTCCTGTATCTTAATGTCCATTTTTCTCCCTCTTCCCAGGTCTAGTGTAGGACATTTTCCATCTTTGTCAATTTTAGAGAGTGGGCAGAAGGAAGGAAGAATGAACCCTTGATTGTAATAGAGGGGAGACATAACTTTGGCAAACAAAAATTGGAACTGTTCTAGCCTGATGAACGAGTGTAAAGCTCTTGGGCCAGCAATGCTGTTTGCGGAAACTCCTAGCGGAAGCAAGAGCTTTGAGAAATAAGAGGAGACCTTTATATTGAGAAGCATGATGGATGGCTTGAGAGGCTCTAAGGCGGCCTTGGTCACGGCCTTGAGAACCATATTAAGACTCTAAGGTGATAGCTTTGGTGGACTGAAGATGTTTTAATGCTGCTACCTGAAGGAGTACCAGACATGGGGATACGAACCCAACAATTCCCCAGGGTCCATCAAGTGTGCCCCCAGTGCCGAAACTAATTTGTAAGGTGGCTGGATGCAGTCCTTTATCAGTCTGTCTTAAAGGAACTGCAGTAGTACAGGCGATTATATTGTGTCGGTCTGTATGTGTCTGGAAAGACGTCAGAACCAAGATTTCCTCCGGATTCTATAATGTACTTTGGAGGAAGAGACATACGAGTTCCCCATCATGTCAATAACAGGAGCTGTACCGCACAGCTCCTTGAAAGATTTTCCACTCACTTTCCCAGACTAGAGAGAGACCAGTTAAAATGGGGTGCAGAACTGGACCTCGGTGGAGAATTCCCATGGCTGAACCTGAATGCTTGAGATGGTCACCCTGACCAATGAATGAGAAACAACTAAGTGCGGAAAAACCACAAGGGACAGACTAGAATCATGACTGTCCTGTCCAATGCCACTTTGTGGAGGACTCTTGATAGAGGCGGTATTGCAGGAAGGCATACAAGAGACCGAACGGATCCCAGTTAGGGGGAAAAGGTGTCCTGAGCCACCGCTGGTTCGTCCTTGGCCAGGGAACAGAACTGTTTTACCCTGGAGTTCTGCCTGCATGCGAAAAGTCTGTTTGAGTATTGCCCCACTATTCTGTTTGAATGTGAGAGGCACTGTCCTTCAGCTGCAATCCCTTGGTCGACCCACTGTGTGACTGAATCATTCTGCTATGACATTTTCCTGTCCTGATATAAACAAACATCGCTCTGTGGAGCTCAACCCACTTGGAAAAGAAGTGATTCCTTTAGCATCTTTGAGCTTCTCGTTTCACCTTGATGTTCGGTGTATGTTAGCGTTGCCAGATTATCAGTTGGAATCAAGCTAGCCGGCTTGAGGAATTGCCGTTCAGCGTGTCTCTGGGCATGGCCTGTTCCCCTCTCAGAAACGCTTATATTGTACCTTGTGTCCAACAGCAATCCCCTTCCTGGTGCCAACAGCTGATGCAAGTGAGTCCTTCCCAGCTCCTGAGACTTGCATTGGTTGCGATTCCGACTTAGTGCGGATGGCCTAACTTGTGGCCCATCATGACCTCTGACCTCTGGGATCGTCCCCGGAGGAAGGGCTTAATCCATCTTAATGAGCTGTGTGAAAAAATAAGCAGAAAGCCGAGGAGCATGCAAAACTCCTTGATGAGCAATTACATATCCCAAAGGCTAGGATTATGGGAGAACTCTTGTGTCATGATGTGAGTCCCCCCAGAGGATCAAGGTCTGGTTTGGAATTAGGAAGCTCTTTCTCCAGCTGATGGGAAAAACATGTGCCATAGGGGACCTGACTACTTCTGCCACTGCCTGGTTGAGCTGTGACAAGACCGCAAAGGTAGAGTTTGAATTGGAAGTACTGCTCTCCCACTCTGAATCTGGGATAGTGCGTGCGCCATTACTGCATGGGAATATGCCAATAGGCCTCTTGCAGATTTATGGGTGTCAGAAAATCTCCTTTTTGCGACTCCCTGATTACTCATGCCAAGGTTTCCACCTTGAAGGGTCTGCTGCGAACAAAACTGCCAAGGCAGATTTAGTTTGTCTTCCGAGTATGCATGGGCTTGAATACTTGACTGGATCTCTACGTCCAGGATCTGTACATGCTCCTAAATTGTGGCAGCTAAGTTTTCGGCTCCTCTCTGGAATCTTTTACCACCTCCTTTAAAGACTATCCATATGGGAGCTCTCCCTTGTCGGGGGCATACGCCAAGTGAGCTTTGGCGACCTGTCCGCAGCCTTAAGCATGTCGAGGTGAGGTGAGTTAAAGCATAGGCCTTGCTGTGCCACTGGCAGCCTCCACTGAGATGACGGACAGCCTCCTTTGATATATCTGCTGAAAATGCCTAGAATAGTCCCGCTCTGAGGCTGTTGCGGGGTGGGCTTATCTACATCTGGCTCGTCGGCACACTGGAATACCAGGATAGTGGCCCAAGGTATTGTGGCTCCTGCAGGAAAACAGGATGGCTGGGCTTGCTTATATGTGGTTCATCAGCACACTGGAATGCCATGTCAGTGGTGTTGAGAACAGGTTGTTTGCAGCTGCTTTAAGGGGGGTGTGGAAGACTAAAAGCATCTCTTTGAGGGAGGGCCTCTCCATTCCCGTCCGATGACCATCTTGGAGGGTAGCCTTTATGATAGTTTAACCATTTTTCCGGTTGCGTTGGTCTAAGCCTGAAAAGCTTAAGGTCTGCTGGAGCACTAAACCTGAAAGCTTAAGATCAGCTGGGGCACTGGATAGGGCAGAAGCCTAGAGAGCTGTCGCTACTCCTTCAGCCATTTCCCTTATGATAGGAGGAGAGGGAAAAGCTGGTGCCAGTGTGGGAGTATATTCCCGGCGAGAAACCTGCTTCTGTTGGATGGGAGCCGCCAGGTGAGATCCAAGGGGATTTCGACTGTGATGCCTTGGATAAGGTCTTGCCAATTTGCTCCCTCTCCGTAAGAGAATAAACTGGAGCTTAGGAGTCCAGGAAGCACACCCTGCAACGCTTTAGCTTTCCCTCTATGAGTTATCTTCCTGTGATTAATATCTGGGGATCCCAGGATGTCAGTCAATGCATACTGGATCCAAGAGAGTCCCTATTTCACCGTTTTATGAGGTCTGGTTACAGAGGGGGCTGCGGACTGCTGGGTCCCTCAGGTGGCCGCCACTTATTTTGACCTGTGGGCTATCAGAAAGAGCCGAGGAGGGTCTGCTTCCATAACGTCTTCCCCATTCCTAGTCATTGCCATACATTTTAGGTGCAGCGATCCAGCCAAAGGGAATAAGCAGTAGGGGACTAGCAGCGCTGATCTTTTCTGCCCCTGTAAGGCTTGTGTGAGGATAACACCACAAAACTGAAGCAGAGATTAACGTGCTGGCCCTTTAAGAATTGTGCCAGTCCAAATTCCAGACTTTTATTTTACTCCTAGTAGCCTAAACAGGGATCTAGGAGCTAGTCTCTGGGGAGCCTATGTAGATAACCCTCTGGGCATCCATCCCTTCGTGACAGATTGGGGGAGGTGGAGACAGAATGCTGAGCAAGGCTGCTGGAATAGCTCTCTTCCCGCGCTATGGCGCTCATCCCTGGAATTCCCTGAACTAGGACGAACCACTAAGCCGCGTTGCAGGTCTCTCGTCAATGAGCGGCTAAGGTAAACAGATTGCCAGCCGTTGACGAGTTGCCTCTGATTCGACGAGGGGTGTAGCGCCACTTGGCCTGGGCCAAAATGAAGCCCACTGTTGCTGTGGACTGCTCTGCTCTTGTGAAGCGCTACCTCTGTAAGATCATTTGTCCGAACGATGGCGAGGCAGAGTAGCGTGGCTCTTCCCAAGCCAAAATGGAGCCATCTATGGGAAAACCCCTATGCTTGTGCTCTAGCCAAAATGCAGCCCCTGCAAGTGTGGGGCACTCCCGGTGATGAGGAGCTATAGCAAGGCTTTTCCTGAGCCGAAAAAAGAGCCGCTGTCTAGGGGAAAATGCTCCAGCTTGCTCGCTTCTACTTGTGCTCGAGGAGCTGTGGCGCGGCTCCGCCTGAGCCAAAATGAAGTGCCACCGCTCCTGTTGGTGTCCTCCAGCTGAAAAGAAGCGCCAGGACCAGGTCGCTGCAGCGCGGCTCATGCCGAGCCGAAAATGAAGCTCCTACTGCCATGTAGCATTGTAGTGGCTTCCCCTGAATCAACGAGCCTGCCGCTCAGGGGGCTCGTAGACTGAGAGCAGTACCCACGGCCTGGGCAGCGGCCACCTAGGAGACGAAAAATAACTGCGCTCTGAAACTCCTGCCGCGGGTGTTCTAGCGGCCTCCCCCTGTGAAGCTCCTGCTGCCCCGGGTGTTCTAGCAGCTTCCCATGGCAGCGTGAGGGCCTGCCCGAGAAATGACCGTGGGGGCGGGGGATGCATGCCTCCAAGTGCGGGAAAAAACAGGCGAGAAGAGGTCCAGTCTGTGCAGCATGCATGGCTGAGACTGGGGCCCCTAAATAATTGTAAGGCAATGCTGGAGCTCCTGCTCCTATGAATTTTCTCCCTTGCAAAATCCTCTTCGATTGAGAAAAATAACTGCATTTACAGTCTAATGTCTTCAGCTCTGCCACCACAGTGGCAGAGCCCCTGCAGAGAACCTGCTTCATGGCAGGCAGGAAGTAAACCGAGGAGAACAGGAAGTGGAGGGCTGTATGTCCACTGCTGCAGAGATCTGACTCCTGCCTGTGGATCAGCATCAGGAAGTACAGCCCCAGGCGTAAGGAAGCCCGGAGACTAGCTTAGGGGGGAGAGAGAGGGAGAGAGAGACCCTCTTTCAAAACCGATTCCGGTAACAGGAACTCTAGTTACATGCTCTCGAATGGTGGAAAGAAGAAAGCAACCTGAGAGAAGGGGTCGCTTTCCAATAGGAGCCTCCATCAGTAATTCTCACAACGGATACATCACACCTGGGGTGGGGTGCCCATCTGGGGATCACACTACCCAAAGCACATAGTCAAGTGCAGAGTCACTCTTGCACATAAACCTGCTGGAGCTCAGAGCAGTATTGTTAGCACTGAAGGCCTTCACGCCTCTGCTACAGGGAAAGGTGGTACAGATCAGAACAGACAATACCACCACCATGTACTACAGAAACAAGCAGGAAGGGACAAGGTTAGGTCCTCTCTGCACAGAAACCATGAACATATGGAGTCTAGCATACTCCTTGGGAGTTTCCCCATAGGCCATTCAACTGCATGGCAAGGACAATACCATGGCAGATACTTTGAGTCGGATCAATCAGGCCCATCATGCATGGATTCTGAACAAGCAAGTGGTGCAAGTAGTTTTCAGGAGGTGGGGCACTCCACAGGTAGACTTGTTCGCATCCCACCAGAACCACCACATGCCAAACTATTGTTGCAGACCACCGGAGCGGGGAACAGTCCCCTTGGATGCTTTGATTCTGGACTGGTCAAGGAAACACCTGTATGCTATGCTTTTCCTCCCTTCACCTTGGTGTACAAGGTTTTGCTCAAGCTCAGGTCCCAGTCAGCATCCATGATCCTGATAGCTCCAGGTTGGCCCAGGCAGCCATGGTACTCTCTTCTGCTCTCCCTGTCTGTGGCCGAACCGATACACCTTCCCAGGAGGCACAACCTGTTAACCTCCAGTCAGGGGAGGCTCCTGTACTCGAACCTCAAATCCCTCAGGCTCAAGGTCTGGCTCTTGAGGACCCAGAATATGCAGGCCTTAACCTTTCTGAAGGTGTCCTGGACATTTTGAGGGGTTAAAGGAAGCCTTCCACTAAGAAAACCTATGCTGCAACATGGAAAAGGTTTTCTATTTGGTGTACCACCCAGAATATTGTGCCAACACAGGCAGGGGAACCAGCCATGCTAGATCATCTTACTTATTTGTATTCTTTGGACCTTCAGCCTAGTACCCTGAAGGTATATTTGGCTGCAGCATCTGCTTAAATTTCAGCCAGGCATATAATTTCTCCAGCCTCAGACCCTATCTTTAAGAGGTTCTTCAAGGGCCTCTCACAGGGAACCAGTGCCAGCATGGGACCTCAATGTCTGTATAGCCAAACTCATGGGGTCCCCTTTCAAGCCCTTGTCTTCAGCTCATCTGAAATATGTCCCATGGAAAACAGTTTTTAGTGGCAATGACTTCAGCTAGAAGGATTAGCAAGCTCCAGGCTCTTTGCATAGATCAGGACTACATCTCCTTACACAAGGACAAAGTGGACCTTAGAATAAACAGTAAATTTCTCTCTAAAGTGGTTTCCAATTTCCACTTGAACCAAACCATTACCTTACCTGTCTTTTTCGCTGAGCACTCCACTTCTGGTGAAAGGAGGCTCCACAGTTTGCATGTTAAGAGAGCTTTTTTTTTTTTTTTTGCGCCTCCCCTTCTCCCTGGCTTCCCACTCCTTCAGGACCCCTATACCTCTTCCAACTGCCTGCCCGTTCCCGACGCCGACTACTCACCTCACAATGCGGCCCCTCACTGGTAACCCGGTGTATCCCTACACTGGACGTGTCCCTCTCCTCCAAGAGGGAAGGCACCAGTGGGGGTGGCCAGCGCACTCTTCAATTTGGCCTGGGGTGTCACTGAGGTGGGTTGGTCGTGGGTTCACAGCAGCGGAGGGTAGGAGACCGTCATCCGACCAACCAGGGAGTGTTTTTCCTGGTTTTCTGGGGGAGTGACGTCTGGACGTCAAGCGTCTGCCACTCCCCTTGAGCACTTAGCACCAACGTCCTGCTGTGCTCCCAGCCTCCGCCACGGGCCAGCAGACGCCGGTGCGCATCCCCACCCTCCCTCCGGAGAGCTGTACCCAGACGCTCCATCCTTCTCCCCCTGGCAGGCCCTCCAGCGACCAGAGGTCAGTTTCCGAACCTGGGTCACAGACAGAAATCCAACCACTGCACCGAGGGGCTGGACTAAGAGAGCTCTTAGTTACTACATGTCAGACACTAAGGCCTGTAGGCAGGACAGAAAACCACTGTTCCTGACTTATGGGGATGTGGGAAAGGGTAACCCAGCATCTAAAAATGTCTGTTTCTTGCTGGATAGTACAGCGCATCCAGTTTTGCTACTCCAAAGCTGGAAGGGAACCCCCAACAGGGTTGAGGGCCCATTCCACAAGGGGCACAGCTGCTACCTTAGCAGTTGCCAGAAATGTTCCATTAGTGGACATCTGTAAAGCAGCTACTGAAAAACAGTACACACCTTTACAAAGCATTACAGTTAGGAAATCCTGTCCAGGAGTGATACAAGGTTTGGCACAGCAGTCCTACAGAGTCAGTTTCCAAAGTAGGTTCTGTGCCCACCTCCAAAGGTACTGCTTCGTAGTCTACAGAAGTCATGAATACCTGAGTATTGCTGGGGTTAGAAGAAAAAAAAAAAAAAAGACTTACCATAGTAATCTTGTTTCTTCCCAGTGATACTCAGGTATTCATAACTTGCCACCCTGCCTCCCCTTCAAGAACCAGTAGCCTCTGCATTCCTGAGAATGTTTTTCTGACTTACTATATAGGTGCCACAATCAGGCACTACTGTTTGTAAATTGGGGTCTTTTTTTTTTTACCCTTCAGGGGATTTCTGACATTCGGGGGTGTTGTTGCATTTATGACCCCCAGTTTTGGGGGTTTTGTCCTCCTCTTGGGGATTTGGGGTATTTTATTAATTATTATAATTCCAATTATTACAGTTTCACTTATACATGTGTAATTTTTGAGGCCTGTCTTTCCAGGCTCATGGGAAATCTAAGGGTTTAGAACCAGGGCAGTTAGTTCAATGGAGCATTTGGAAAAAAGCGTGCATAAAGATTCCATCATTTGAATAGCATTCCATCTCTCCAGGCAGTTCAGTTTTAAAGGGACACTGTAGAAGTTATGAAGAATAAATAAATAATACAACTTTATTTATACCGTGCCTTTCCAAACCCAAGGCGCCTTAACAATAAAACATAATTTAAAACAGTAGAATAAACACAAATACAATACATACTAAGTTCCTAAAATACAATAAAATATCATCATCAGGGATATACCATTAACCATAGATGGGTCTTTAAGGTCTGTTTAAATTTCTCCACGGACGTGCACTCCCGAAGCACACGGGGTAAAGAATTCCAAAGGGTTGGGGCCGCGTACATAAAAGCATGAGCCCCCGAGGATTTAAAAAAAAAAAAAAAAAAAACCACCTCGGAATCTCTAGCAACCCCTCATCCGCCGAGTGGAGCGATCGCCTAGGGCAGTAGGGTACCAGGAGCTCTTTCATGTAGTCCGGGCCCAGTCCATGTAGGGCTTTTTAAGTCAGAAGACCGACTTTAAAGGTGATCCACCACTGTAATGGCAGCCAGTGCAGTTCGCGCAGAAATATGACAGGTATGGGGAGTACCAGTCAATAACCGGCCTGCAGCGTTCTGCATGAGCTGCAAGCGGCGGATATCAACCCCTGGAAACCCTAGATACAGGGAGTTGCAATAATCAAGGAGAGAGGTCACAAAGGCGTGGATCAATGTAGGCAGGTCACCGGACGGAACTAGGTGCTTAATCCTGGAGATGTTCCTCAGATGGTAACAGGATGATCTGACGACTGCCGACACCTGCGAACGCAGTGTCAGCCAGTCATCAAAAATCACCCCCAGGTTCTGCACCCGTTCAGATGTAGGTAGCTGGGAGCCACCCAGAAAAAGTCCTGAGGGCAATACCCGAGTATCACGGGGAAGAAGCAAGATTACTATGTTAAGTCCTCTATGCACCTCTGGGTGTCACCTGGATATTCTTGCTTGAGCCTACTCTGTACCTACCGTTTTCCTGTATGTTCTGCACTTTGTCTGTGCTGTACGAATTGTCTATCTGTAAAATAAAGTTTTACACTAATTTGCACCCTTTACTTGCATTTGTACTGCCTAGCTTAATTGTTGTACACAAGTTCATAACTGAATGTTGATCTCACCAAATTGTATTCACCTAATTGTTTGTCCCAGGTCCACCTTGAAAATGAGCTTGCTCAATGGTGTCCGCCTGGTTAAAGATTTTGATTGAAGTAATTTTTATTTCATTCTTATGTTATTTTCTAGTGTTTTTTAATTAAATATCCATTTCATTTCTGCTTTGTCTATTAGTTTCTGGTAATCACTCCCCCTCTCTGGCTTGTGTACCGTTTCTTAACAATGCACCTGTGTGTCTCTCATTTGTAAAGTGCATTGCCACTTGTGATGTTTCATTGTGATGTCTTACACCACCTTTATGTTCCTGTATGCACACTTTAAGTGTTCTTGTGGTTTGCCCTACATATAATTTGTCACAAGGGCACTGTAAAAACATAGATAACTCCCTCTGTTGTACAGGTTAAATGTTCCTTGATTGGGAAGGTATGACCTGTGTGTGGATTTCTAAAGCTTGTTCTTTTACTTGTATGTTGACACACTGAACATCGCCTGCATGGAACCATCCCAGGCTGCAGCGGTCTTAGCAAAAATTGGTTCTCTTTGGTTTCTGGATTTTTAAATTGTGATTTTACTAATCTGTCCTTTAATGTTGTTACTTTTTTTGCCGCTATTATTGGTCTATTTTTTAATGTCTGTGGCACGTTTTCATTTATTGTAAGCAAATGCAAGTGTTTATTTATGATTTTTTTCATCTCTATAAATTTCTCACTGTATTTTGTTGAAAATACTACTCTTAAGATTTGGTTCCTCATGTCCGATTCTTAATGTGTCTTGTCTACTTACTGTTTGCATTCTTTTATCTGCTTTTGCTAAAACTGTATTTTTATACCCCTCTGTCTGAACCTGGTTAACATCTTCATGTTCAAAGTCAGTCTTTTTACTACAATTTCGTCTTATTCTTATTAACAGTGAATATGGAATACTCTGTACTTATCTTGGTTGATAGAAGCTTCTTCCATGTAGAACCATATTTATTTTTCCTAAACAGAGTAATATTCAATTTTGTTCCTTCTTTATTAACAGATCGAGATATGAGATGTCTGTTTTACTACACTGTATAGCAAATTTAATACTGTTAATTCTGTTCATGTAGCCATGAAATTCTTGTAATTTTTCAGGTGCGTCTGTCCATATAAAGAACACGTTGTCTATATAACGATTCCATGCCATTCTGTTGTCAAAAAATTGATTTTGTGTTCTTGAAAGTATATACATTATTTTGTTTCTAATTCATGCATAAAAGCATTGGCATATGCTGGTGCAACAGTGTTCTCCATTCCCACTGCTCTTTTCCGAACACAGTACTTGTTATCAAACTCAAAGTAATTATTTCTTAAAATGATTTCTGCTAGGTCTTGTAATACAACTGTTTTGGATTTATTTCCTCTGTCTCTTTAATCTAATATTTTACCCATTGTATTTATACCCTGTTCACGCGGGATACATGTGTGTAAATCCACTACATCTGCTGTTACCATATACTCTTGTTCCCAGATTCCTTTTCTGGTAATGGTTTCCAATTTAAGGATCATGTCCCCAGTGTCCCTGACATAGGTGTTGGTCTTCTCTAGTAATGGTTGCAAACGATAGTTAATGTACTATGATATTGGTTCGAATAGGCATCCTATGGCAGACACAATGGGCCTACCTGAAGGGTCCATACTATGTTCATGGCTTTTAGGAATGGCATAGAATGTTGGGATGCTGGGATTCTTGTTGTACAATAGTTCTCTTTCCCAATTCTGTAACCAACACTTATTTTGGAATTCCTCTACTGTGAATGAGATCTCTCTCATATCTTTCTGTTGGATCCACTCCTATTAATTCATAGTTTTGATCATAGAACAGTCTCATACACATTGCTTTGTAGTGCTCCCGGTTCATTAGGACTATCCCGTCCCCTTTGTCTGCCTGTATAATTATTAATTCACCATCTTCCGCTAAATATGTTATGGCTATTCTCTGTTCTTTGTTTAGATTCCCTTGATATGTGTTTTCATAGAGTTTATGTATGTCCTTCTGGACTAATGCACAAAATGTTTCTCCTTCATGGTTTCTTCCTATTGGTGGGTTATACCCAGATTTAACTTTCATAGCTACTTTTAAGCTTTGCTCATAGGTTCTTTCCCTGTCACAGTTTCTAAACTGTGTTTTTAATCTTAAGGTCTTGAAAAAAAGTTTTGTAAATCAGCCTCTAATTCAAATTTATTTGTCTCCTGTGTTGGTGCAAAGGATAGTCCAATGCTGAGAACCTCTTATTTCCACTTGTGTAATGGCTTCAGAAAGAGTTGTACTGCGTAGTAATAGGCCATATGTTAAAGTGGTACAAGCTATATAGCAGAATGAACAGGCAAAGGGCTGTTAGGAGATTTAGCAGCATAAGAATATAAAGGCTTGAATGACAAAAGATAAATAAGAATATATGTATTTTCACAGCAATTTTAAGAAAAACACAGAGAAAGTGCAATAATGGAATTGTTATTTAAGAGAAATGGCTACAGAGGTGTTAAAGCGATGGTAATGTTCATTTGAATGTACTAGAAAAAGATTTAATAAACAAAAATTGAGATTAAATATAAAAGATTAAATAATATTTTTGATGTAATTTCAGAAAAAAATATTTAGTGTGAAATGTCAGGGCGAACAATGAAAGAAAAAGATTCTGGAGGAAACTTATTTTGATTCCCCAAACCAGACATACTAACTTTACAGATTAAGTACCTCATTAGGGAACATATCATAACATAGATAATTTCCATTACCCATGAACAAGAACTTTTTTTTGCAGCTCAGAATCGACCAGCTCACCTCTTTCGAACGGTGGACTAACTGTGCAATCCAGTCTGTCTACAAGTTCGAAGAGAATTTTACAGGAAAAGCGTGATGAGTTTGCTCGGTTCTTTGCTGATAAGGTGGCCGTCATCCAGTCCAAGATTCAATTGGCTTGCTCTATGGGGGGTAGTGGCAGTTGGTGCGAGGTTGCTCCTCCTCGGTTTTGTTGGGCCAGCTTTGAACGGGTGAAGATCGTGCAGACTGTCCAGAGCATGCGGCCGACCTGCCGTAGTTTGGATACGGACCCAACAGAACTCGCCTCTTAATGGGGTGTCTTGATGTCATTGGCCTGTTCCTTGCAGAGACAGCCTGGTGTTCGTTAGAGTCAGGTGAGTTTTTAGACTCCCTATAGGAGACAGTGGTGACGCCCCTCCTTAAGAAACCTTCTCTTGACCCAGCCTGTCCTGCCAACTACAGACCAATTTTGGAAGAGGCATAGCACCGAGACTGCCCTTGTTCGGGTGCTCAATGATCTCCTAATAGCTAGAGATCAGAAGAGCCATTCCATCTTGGTTCTTCTTGATCTCTCTGCAGCGTCTGACACACCGTGGACAATGGGGTGCTGCTGGAGTGCCTGCGGTTCATCTGTGGCCTGTCTGGGATGGTCCTCAGATGGTTCCAATCTTCCCTCTGGAAGATCTCAGAGGACAGTGTCAGGGATGGTTTCCTGACTCATTCTCACTGTCATGTGGGGTCCCGCAAGGCTCTGTGCTGTCCCCAGTGTTGTTTACGGTGTACATGCTGCTACTGGGGAGACATTGTAAGGAGGTATGGGCTGGGTTTTCACTGTTATGCAGATGATACCCAGCTGTACCTATCCGTTGTGCCTGAGCAGGATAATGTGGTTTTGGTGTTTAACAACTGCCTCGCCGAGATACAGGATTGCATGAATGACAGCTGGATGAAGTTGAACCCTGACAAGACTGAGGTGTTGGTAGTGGATCCGGGCTGTCAGATTAGGGATTGGCAGCGAGCAGTGCCTCCAGGCTTTGGCTTGGGGTAGCCAGCTGCTGATCTCTGAACAGGCACGAAATCTGGGTGTAATATTTGACAATGAGCTAAATTCACAAGTGTCGACTGTTGTCAAATCCTCTTTTTAACATCTGAGGAATATTGCCCGGATTAAGCACCTTGTTCCGTCCGACAACCTTCCAAAACTGATCCATGCCTTTGTGACCTTCCGCCTGGACAACTGTAACTCCCTTTACCTAGTGTTTCCGGTGGTTGATATCTGCCACCTGCAGCTGGTGCAGAACGCTGCGGCCAGTTTGCTGACTGGGTCACTTCGATCCAGTCATGTTAATCCTCTGATGCGCGAACTGCACTGGCTGCCAGTTCAGTGGCGGATCACCTTCAAGCTGGTTTGCTGACCTACAAGGCCCTACACGGTCCGGGACCGGGCTATCTGCAAACTTCTGTTTCCTTACTGCGCCGCATTCCTCCACTCTGCTGAAGACAGACTGCTAGAGGTTCCCAGGGTTCATTAAAGACATCTGGGTCCCTGGCTTTCATGTTCATGGCCCCCACCCTGTGGAATTCTCTACCTCGTTGGATACAAGAGTGACTGACTGTGGAGAGCTTTAAAATCAGCTCTGAAAACATACTTATTTGAACTCGCTTTTTGTGACTCAGCTTAGTGATGCTCTCTGATTGGGATTATTTTTAGTGTTTTTACTGTTCTTGATTAAGGCGCTATGATCTTTTGGAATACCACCTTTTTTTTTTTTTTTTTAACAAATAAAGTGAATTGAATAGTATATCAGACCGTGCCCGATCCACATCACTTTCTCCCTCCCCTCTTCCTTTCCACCATGATTCTTTTGTGCTTATCCCATGTATTCTTGAACCCATCACCTCCGCTGGAAGACTGTTCCAGGAAATCACCACTCTTTCTGTGAAGAAGTACTTCCTGACATCTCTCCTGAATCTACCCCCACCGCTTCACAGCATGTCCCTTTGTTCTTTAGCACCTGCAACTTCTGCATTCTGCTGCTATCAACGTGTGTAATATAGAGAGGTATTAACATGAAAGAATCAACAGTTAAACACAGCTGTAGAAGACAGGTAAAGCACAAACCTGAAACGGTAGAACACCAATTAATACTTTGAAACCATAACCTGTTAATCTGCGTATATGCAAGTCTAACTTTGCACATCATTATCCACGGTTAGCAGACTAGTCCTGAAATCTAACTATTTACAGTTAAAATTATCTTTCCTGTGATCAGAATTCTGTAGATATATATTACACAGTATCCAGCAGGAGTCACTGGCTCCTGGGAGAGGACCTACTGACAATGCTGGAGCTAACAGAAAAGGAAATTATGTAAGTATGAAGAAATTTCACCTTTCTGTATCGTGCCCTGTTGTCATTGGGGAGTTAATACATACGGGTCCTAAGAAGCAGTGCCCATTCCATAACTGGGCAGAGGAGACAATTGTCCCATAAATAACCTTTACGGGGCAAAACAGGACTCATCTACTAACTACTGTCTGTAAAACTGTGGCTGACGGGCTGCATCGGCTGAGCTCTAAACATCCAATCTGTAGTGCTTAGTGAATGTGTACACGGAGGATCATGTTGTCGCTTTGCAGGGTTCTAATACTGAGGCCTCTCCCCTCTCTGCCCAGGATGTAGCAAATGCCCTGGTACAGTGAGCCCTGATTAGAATGGAAACTTTCTTCTGTTCCGTCACAAATGTTTTGGTGATGCAAGCTCACACCCACTTGGCTTATGTGACTTTAGAGTTCTTCTACCTTTTTTCTGCTTCAAACAAGATGAACAGACTCTCTGACTTTCTGAATCTTTTCAGCTACTGTTAGTCTTAAATGCCCTGTTCAAATCCAGTTTCTGAATGCCCTTTGATTTTGGATTTGTCGGCTCTGGACAAAATATCAGCAGACAAACTGCCTGGTTCACATGGAAGGCAGGATGAACCTTGACTAGAAAGGATGCAACTATCCTATCATCATCTTGTCTTTATATATTATAAAGGTATATCTCCTTTTGCAAAAGGGCCTGAAGCTCACCAATCCTGCTTGCCACACAGATGGTGATTGGGAACACCTTGTAGGACATGTCCAGCGGGACTGATGAAAGCCACTCGAAACATGCCCTATAATAGGTGTTTAACTTAAAGTTCAGATCCAATGGTGGATATGGTGAACAGAAGGATGGTTGACTCCTGATAACCACCCTAAGGAAACAGGTAACATGAGTTTGTTCTCAAATGTTCCCAATGCCACACTAATTACAAACGCCTGCCCCCACAGGGTACTCGAGGCCAGACCCTTGACTATTTCTGCCTGCAAAAAAATCCATCAGTGGGATCATAGCCTTAGAAGGTCTAATACCTCAAGCTCTGGCCCAACTGGGGAAAAAAGTGTTCCATACTTGATCGTATGCTGCAGAAGTCAAAACTTTCCTAGAAGCCATGAAAGGAACTCATGACTATCTGGGGGAAGCACTGCTTCAAAAGCCTCCTCCTGTTAGGGGCCAGGTTGCCAACTGCATCGCCTCTGGCTTTGGATGCAGAAAGGCGCCCTGTACAAGGAGATACCCGCAAAGTAGAAGCTGAAATTGGGGTTGCTGTGCTAGATTCATCAGATCAGATAACCACGGTCTTCTTGGTCACTCTGGAGCTACCAGAAGGAAAACTCTCTTGACTACCTTGCACAGAAGTAGAGACAGGTATTCTGGTATTCTCTGTGGAATTCCCATTGTTGAGACAGCATCCAGAGCCTCTGCTCAAGGGGACCGGTACTGACTGAAGAACCTTGGAACTTGAGTGCTTCCCTTTGACTCAAAGAGGCCTATCTGAGGTCAGATGAATGTTTTGCACAGATCAAATATCTCTGGTTTCAGAGATCATTTTTCTGAATGAATCCTTTTTGCGGCTCAGCAAGTCTGCCTGCACATTCTGTTCTCCCGCCAGATGAACAGCAGAGAGCATCAGAAGGTTCTTTTCTGCCCACTGTAGAACCCCAGTCACTTCTGCTATAATACTTGCGCTTCTTATGCCTCCTTAACTGTTTCTAGAAGTCAAGGTGATAGCGTTGCCTGGACTAACCTTCACGGCTCTGGCCTGAACCTGTTCCTGAAAATGAATCAGAGTGAAGTACACTGCCCTCCTTTCCAACATATTTATCTGTAGCATCTGCTCCTGGGGGCTCCAGACCCACTGAACTGGGATCTGGTCCAGCACTGCACCCCAGCCAGTGGTTTCTCCTCGACAGTCACCTTGCTGAGATGATTGGGGTTCTCCCACCATGCAAGGGACCATACCTCCAGCATTCTGTTCTGCAGGGGCTGCATGTGGAAATGTGCCCAAGGCACCAGCTCTATCGCTACTGTCATCAGGCCTAGAATCTGCAGCAATCTGTGAACAGTGACTGCCGGCTGGGCCTTCAGCCACTGGATCTCTTGAATCAAGATCTCTATTCTGGACGCGCTGAGGAACACTCTCTTCTCATCTGTCTTGAACACCACCCCCAGATGCACTAACCTTTGAGAGGGCATCAAGGAGCTTTTCTCCCAGTTGATGATCCAGTCATGTGTTTCGTGGACCTCCAAAGTCCTTGTCATTGATTTCTCCGCCATCCTTGCAGTCAGAGCCCAGATGAGCTTAGTCCAAGTAGGGGTATATGCAATGCCCCTCCCATCTCAGCTGTGCCACTAGCGCAATGAGGATCTCTGAAAACACCCTGGGGGTTGCTGCCAGACCGAAATGGAGAGGCCTGTACTAGAAATATCGCTCTTAATTGCAAACCTCAGTAACTTCTGGTGTGACTGGCAGGTAGGAATGTGGAGATGGGCATCCTTCAGATCTATGGATGCCAGAAAATCCCCTGGTTGGATCGCCCAAATGATGGACCACAAGGGCTGCACCTTGAATGTTGTGTGGCCAACAAAGTTGTTTAAATGTTTCAGATCCAGAATGGGTCGCAACCCCCCAGACTTCCTGAGGACTATGAAGTAAACCAAGTAGAACCCCAGACCCTCCTCATTTGAGGGAACTGGTACAACTACCTCGAATTGTCTCAAGTGATTCAAGATCTGCCTCTTGACTTGATTTTGAGGCACTGGGGACTGTAGGAAATGACCGTTGGTGGGCACCAGAGAAAACTCTATGGTGTAGCCCACAGTTATAACCTCCAATGCCCAAGGGTCTGATGTTAACCAGGCGCATCGCTGGCAAACATTTTTGCAGTCTTCCACCATGGGAAGGGGTCTGGGATGGGTCTGTGTACTTTCACTGAGAGGAAACTCTCCTCTGTCCAGTACCTCCATTGCATTTGCAGGCAAAGGAACCTCTGTTGCTGTTTCCCTTGAAGGTGGAACAGGCTCCTCTCTAGTAATATGGTTTCCAAAAGGAACGGAACCCTCCCTTGTCAGCCAAAACTTTGTCCTCTCTCGAATGGGTTTCTCTTTTGAAGTTGCCTGGACACTAGTAACTATCTTTTTTTTTTTTTTTCTTATTTTATTTCTTTAGTACTCCTCGGCTGGGGGGGCGGGGTTTGTACCTATGGTTCCCACCCCCCCTTCATCCAACTTGTAGCCTCGGCCCTACCCCAGCCGCAACCAGAGCTCTTCACCCCTATGCCTTGCCCCTCCTGACCACATCGCGGTAGGGTTTCATTCTTCCATAGCCTGGCTACGCATCTTTTAGCATTAATTAATCCCATGTTCCATATTGTGAGGGACTGTCCCTTAGGAATGACCTGATTTCTCAATACATTTAATAGGTATAGACTTGGTTCAAAATGTAAGTCTGTCCCTGTTATTTTATTTAAGGTAGGAAATACATTAGTCCAAAAATTTTTCAACAGACCACATGAAGCTACCACATGTTTTAAACAGCCCCTTTGTGTTTTACACCCATTACAAAATGGAGATATATTATTGTTGATTTTATTCAGCACTGTAAATGCTGATTAAAACTAATGGAGAAAGGGCCTGCTGTGTCTGTAATTACAGTCAACCCTCGTTCTTCTGCAGAATATTAAATAAGACATTATTGATTAGCAGTTTTACGTGTGAGCATGCTATTCCGCAGTGAAACTGCATAGCACATGGTACAGACAGATTAGCAGAATTAAAAAATGCTTTACTTTTATTGTGTTTTAAATGTGTAAACCTGAACAAAAAGATAAAAAAAAAGTTTAGCAGTCTAGTGTTATGCAATTCAGACAATGACTGCCATTACCTTCTAACACGCATAGCGTTTTGCTGCGCTGTACCAGTTATTTAATACCCTGCTCTGACAGGCTGTCCTTCCCAAAGGAAAATCAGAGGTGCTCCCCTTCCAGGCTGCTCACCTAGCAAACGACGAATGACTGGTAGCATGCCCTGGATACCAAGAACTTAGTTTGCACAGTATTTCTGGACTTAAGCAAGGCGTTCAACACTGTCAACCATGATCTGCTCCTTGTATCCCTCAGTTATATTTGCTTGGACTCCCTATCCTTGAGATGGTTCTCCAACTACCTCACAGGTCGTCAGCAGCAGATAAAAGTGGAAGGGGAATTCTCACCACTAAAACCCTTGTTGAGGGGTGTACCGCAGGGTGCCATACTGGGTCCCCTGCTTTCTGCAATATACATTAATGGAATTGACACTGGAATCAAATATGCCAATGTTCATCTCTCTGCAGATGATACAGTACATTGGCAGACCTACTCCTGAAGCAGCATGCACAGATCTACAACAGGAATTTAATCAGCTGCGATTACAACTACTGAACCAGAAACTCCTATTGAATGCAAAAAAACAAAGGCAATGCTTTTTTCACCCTTTACTAATGCAAATAAACCTGCTACTCAAGGAGCCATACCTCAGATTACCACACTTCTAGGCGAACCACCGGAATATGTAACCAAGTTCAAATACCCGGGAGTTTGGATCGACCACAAACTTTTCTTCCTTGAGCACCTTGAGGAATTGATAAAACCTCAGGCAGAGGCTTGGCCTCTTTTTCAGGATCAAACACCTACTTATCCAGGATTAAAAGAAAAGATTGGTCCAAACCACATTCCTTTCATTACTGGATGATGCGGACTTCCTTTACTGCCAAGGCCTTGCCTCTCTGCTAGCCAAACTCAATACGCTGGTATCATAGCCCCAGAAGGTTCATTTCTGGTCTTCCATACTCCACCCATCACTGCTCCCTATACACTGCAGTAGGATGGCCATCCCTCAATTATAGAAGACAGAGAAACGTCGCCTTCTGGACTTTCAGAGCTATCACTAAGAAGCACTCTCAATACATTTTGGATGGTCTTCCACCGAGTACAGTAGGCAAGTATGCCCTGAGGAAAACACAGAATTTGATGGCAGATAAGGACCCCGTGGCCCACCCAGTCGGCCCATTTCCCTACCTAATGGATAGGCTGCAGATCCTAGTTAACCAACAGCCTATTTCTTCCTACCCACTCACCCTACAATTGCCTTATGACTGTCCCATGCATGCTTGAATTCCACCACTGTTTTTGACTCCACAACCTCCTCCGGAAGGCCATTCCATGCATCCACAACCCTCTCTGTGAAAAAATAAATCCTTACATTACCTCTGAGCCGCCACCCCTCTATCTTCAAATTGTGCCCCCTTGTTCTTGCACACCTCGTCGTCTTTCTCGAAATATCCATCGGAGGAGTCCGAGAGAGAAGGAGAGGAAGAATCTGAAGCAGAGTAAGACTCCCTGACCCGTCTAGGGGGAGGAACGGGTTCCTTGGGAGGGATCCCAGAACGCGTGTCCTGCCCCTCTCTGGATCCTGAGGGCAAAACCCGGGAAACTGGAGGAGGAGGAGAGGGAGAGTGCCATCTAGGGCGTACAGGAGCTGGGGGTGGCACCATCGCTGTAAGACGGCTCTCGACTTCCTTGGTGAGTTGAGCCTTGGCCTCAGCCCACCAAGAGGCAAGAGTCTCCTGAAGATCCACCGGCCGCCTAGGGGGCGGTGGAGGAGGAGGGGGATAGTTGTACGGAGGAAATCCGTGGGAGTATCCGTAACCGGCTGCGGGTATCCCGAGTCAGGTACTGTGGCGTCGGGTACTGTAGTGTCGAGGAGTCGGCACGGAGCGCGCGGCAAGAGGGATACTGCAGACCTGAAACCAGCCGGATACGCCGACGACGGCAGATACCCAGGCACTGGAGGAGCTACCAGAGCAGACGGCCCAGCCGGGTACTCCACAGGCGGATCAGTCGGGATAGGCCTGTGGGGTGGAGGGCCCGAAGGAGGAAGAAAATCCCCCGTCGGCGTCGGAGGGGCGGTGTTGGAACGGCGTCAGGGGACAGTGTCAGTTCAGTTCATCAGGAAGAGATTGGGCCGGTAGCCCAGGGTCCGAGTCTCGTCCAGGGGCGGAGAGAAAAATCCCCGGGTCAGGCGGGGACTGGGGCTCCTGACCAGGCAGGCTGCGGGGAGCCTGGAGCAGCCGGAATGCGGCAGGTTCCGCCGTAGGCCTCGGCACGTCGTCGGAGGAGCTGGCACGGTGGCTTATGGGCAGAGTCGGCCAGATGCCAGAAGAGTCAACGCCCGGCAGGGTCCCTCGTCGGAGGCGGGCCGAAGAGGAGGCCCGGTCCGGGGACACTGCAGCGCCGCCCGAAGGGTCGGCGGCAGGCTTTTCTCGGCGTCGTCGGGCCGACATCGGCAAAGGAGGTGCCGCGCAGTGAGGCTGCAGGCCTGCGGCGGTACTGGGGCAGGGTCTCCTTTTGCCCGGAGGCGCAGTGGGCCCGAACTCAAACCCGTCGGGTGGGCGATGCCTCCTCCAAAGCCTTGGAGGCTGCCGTCAGGCGCGATCCCCTGAGGATATTACCTTGCCCGCAACTCGGCGGAGTCGCGGGAAGAAGACTTCTCCGGTGCCTTTCCTTGTCCGCTTCTTGTGCCCTTCAGGGAGGTCGACGCCTGCGAAGTTTTCTCAGCTCTTTCTCCATCGCAGACATCTTTTTGAGGAGATGGGCTTCGAGGGACTGCTGGCATCGTCTGCGGGTGGCCGCATTGAACCTGAGGCAGTGCGGACACTTGTCGACCGCGTGGTTGGGGCCTAGGCAGAAGAGGCAGAGGGAGTGACCGTCTTTGTGAGGCAGTTGGGTGCTGCACGAGTCGCACTTATTCTTTGAAGGGGACGACATATACTGACATTCACCTGACGAAAGAGGAATAAAATTCTGAAACTATTTGGAAAAAAACGACGAAGTAACAGGACTGAGCGATAAGAACTTAACCGCGAGGCGCTGCAGAAACTGACGGCGGAAAGAACTGGCAAGTGGGCGTCCGGGACGCCCTTTGCGACGTTGCATGGTGCGGTCACCTGGCGTGGGGCGGTCCCGCAGGGGACTGCTAGCTAGAAATTTTTCTGTGGGGCCCTGCCGCCGTCCGGCGTCAGTCCTATATGTAATTATCTACTGCAAGAGCCCTCTCGAAGTAAGATCCCATTTTATAAGCACTATAACACACTCCTAGGTGTGGGTTATCTCCCGATAAGAGCACGCCCAAGTGCATAAGGCACGAGGTGCTTCAGGAGATAACCCACACCCTAGAGTGTGTTACTGCTTGTTTAAGAAACTCCTGAGCGTGACACTGTTTAGACTGTCTCGAGACTGTCATGCACAGTTGTTTCTCTAGCAACTTAGCGTCTTACCGGACTATTGCTGTAAGGATGATTAATATTCCACATTTGTTTATTGTGATTTTGAGCATCATTTATTTATTTATTTTTATTTCTTTTGTTCTTCATTTATTGTGTTGCATACTTCTTTCATTCTTTCCTGGATGTTGTGCCATTTCGAGCAACATTTCACGCTGATGCCCCATTTTGCAGTATCTGGAATTGTACTAATTAAGTACAGTATTCTGGTCCAAGAACTGCTACATTCATAGCTTCCATAGACATGTACTGGTCATCCCTGATAAGAGTGATCCTCGTCCCGTCCCACAAAAGAAGAAAAAAAAAAAAAACTTGGGCGTCTGAGTGTGATGTGAAAAGATGACTGCAGTTTGGTCTCTAGTACGTGGATGAGAGAGATGACGAGCGTCCTGAGAGGGATTGGGTTCATAAGTGCGGTAGAACTGGGAAGAGTTGCATTTTGGAGTGTGTCCACATTGATTATGTATTGTTCCTGTAAATCCATGACAATTCCCCTGTCTTTTTCTTGTAGAATACAGGATTACCTGCAGTTCTGATAGCTATGTTTTGAAGGATCACGTATAGACTACTAAAACTGAAGCGAGGGGTTCAGATGAGACATTAAACCGAGGTCCCATCTGCTTGGATAGGTGGTAGTTCAGGTGGATGTTAAAGATACCATGGCATTTATCGAAAAGAGTAGGAGAATTTCCCCAGTGTCCTGGCCAAATTTCCCTCATTCACTAAAAATACCACCAACAGCTCAATCTGGTTCAAGGTCAGTTGGTATTCCTCTGTATCCCCCTCCCCCGATCGTGCCTGAAAGTAGACAGGATTTGTCTAGTGCACTTACCCGGTAAAAAAAAAAAAAAAAAAAAAACTAAATAAATAAAATAAAAATACATTCAGTTCCACTGTCCTTCCCCAAATCAATGTGGCATAACTTTCTCTTGTTTTATTTTGACGGAATGAAAGGATCATTGGGGTGTGTCAGTGGAAATGGAAACTGTGTGTGGTGTGAGCTACCCTCTCCAGTCTCACCCTCTTACCATTAACTAGCTCCTTGCTGTTCTGCCCCCACTTTGTACAGGTCATTCCTGCCTGATCGGTCCTCTGCGACTTTCGCCCCTTTCCTTTTCTATCAGCAGTAAGTCTGCTCTTGGGTACCTGTGGCGGCACATTTCTTCCTAAGAAACTATGCTGCTCTCACTTCCCTCCTTCTCTCACCCTAGCTGTGCCTGCTTTACATGAATAGCCTTGTTTTAAATGACAGCCTTGTCTTCTCAGCGGCTAACTAAAATGGAATTAAGCAGTTTACTTAGTCGTATTGCTCTGCCACTATTCTTGGTGTAAGCCAACCAAATAGGTGGCTATGCACAGAGTACCATGGGCTAGGTTTCCCCCAACGTACTCGTCCTGTCAGTCCACTGCTAAGTACAAGGTTTGGTACCCAGCCCCCCAACCCCACTTGCACTATTAAAGAACATGTCATGGGTGTGAGCCGAGAGCAGACTACTGCACGTGTAGACACTGCTCAGAGTGAAGCTACTGCTTCTTCTGCTCTCATGTTTCCCTCAACACTATAGACCCCGCTCTGTTACTGAAGGTTTTTCTTTTTTTTCTTCTTCTTATCTTCGTTATGCTTCTGCACACCTTGCCCCCTTCCGTACGACCCCATCAGCCATGCCACCCCGGCATTCACTAGACCAACCTGTCACACTAGCGAGGTGCCAGCTAGCTGGGTGTGGAGTCTGCAAGGGGTTGCCTTTCATCCTGCCGGCCGGTAATTTTTCCTTCCTCTGGTTCCTCCCAGTTTCCCAAGTACGGCATAGTGGCATGCAGTAATACCAATGGCGTTTATCATCTTCGCCTGCATCTGCCCCGTCTACATATGGCCCCGTACCAGCCCCCAGACACCGCTAGGAGTCAGGCAGGCAGTGGACGTCATCCCAGGGTTTTAAATAATTGATCAGCAGTTTTTTTCTTGGGACAATGCTAACTGTACAGAAAGTATTCATATAGGTTTTCTAGAAGTGTCATGTTCGTTAAACACAGTGAAGCAACTGCTATGTATTTTCACAATGTTTTGGCACTTTTATGAGCAAAACGCTAATCAATTTTTGGAGTTAAATAAATCCCTGCATCCCCACCACTCCCCAGGACAGGAGAGTTGTCCTTCGGATGCTTGATCGTCTCCCTTCCTCCCCAGTGGACCCCCCCCTCTACCTGCTTGCACTGTGAACACAGGTCACTGGCATGGCAGGAGGTAATGCATGATGCCTCAGCCCTCCATGCCACTAGGCTGGCAGTACCAGAGAAAATGTCTAGTTTTTGTTATTTATAGAGAATCATCAATTGTAGTCCGATAAGAGAGGGAGCTTATGTGGCAAATCCTGTTGCATAGGTGTGATGTGCTGCACATCAAAGCTACAAGGATTCCTTTCTTATGATAGTGTAAAAATGACCCAGGAAGAGACTAACTACATTTTATCAACACCATTCAAAAATATACATTTAAACCAGTGAACTAATAAGAACATTTATTTATTTTTTTTAAATTTCTGTTTCTGCCCTCTGCCCCAACCCCTGCACTGTCACCAAGCTGCCTTACCTGCTGCTGCCACTTTGCCCTCTGAGATCCACCATGGAATATTTGCTTACCCCCCAGGTGGAGCACGTTGGGAGGGAGGCTGTCCGGAAATCTCCCCCTCCAGAGGCATCAAATCTTTGTTCGTGCCCAAATATGTACTCTGGCCTGCTGGCAGGTGAGGACCTACCATCGAGTCCTCATGCCGGTGTCGCTCCTGAGATATGTACTTTTTTTCTAATATTGGTCAGGCACCCAGGCTGCGGCACCGTGGCCAATGCCAGAAGCCATGCCACCGGACAAGGAACCCCCACCCGAGGAGCTGAGCAGTCCAGCGGATGCGCATACTACCTTCCCCCAGTCGGGCCTCTGGCACCTGGGTCTGCTCCTGAACCCAAGTAGTTAGCGATGCAAGGGGAATCCAACCGTTGCGTTGATGACCCGACTGAACTAAAATGGAGTTAGACTTTGTTTTTTCAGCTCACATGCTAACAGTTATGAAACAGACACAACCGATAATGTGAATACAGGAGACCATGTCAGTGTATCCATCCATGATTTGCGGCTTGATTTACATTTACACAGATGGTACTAGCTGACTGCAGTGTTTTAGGAAAATCATGTTGAGAACATGTCTCTCCAAACTATTTTTTTTTTTTTTTTTTTTTTTTTAAGACTGACAAGAGTAAGTTTTTTTTCAGAATATGTATTTTTTTTCCCCAATACATGATAGTAGCACTTGAAGTATGCCTCGAAAGACAAAAATAAGCCAAAATAAATGTTCTTTAGGAAAATAAATGAAATATTGTTAAATAGTACACCCCTAGAAATAAAAACAAACGATACCAATGTGTAAAGAGGTAAAAATGTGTAACCCCAATTAGATTGTATTTTGCGTGACATGCACAAAGGATGAGTAGCTATTTGGAAGGTAAGGTCTGCAAGTCATTCTTTTGCATGTCTTCACTTGGGGACGGTCATGCCAGATGAGCCTAGTCAAGTTCACAGATGGGATTCCGATGGTGCTTTATGTTGGTGCGGGGGGTTGGAGGGTAGACATGGTATACCTGGACTTTGGAAAGGTATTCAACACTGTGCCCCACATGTGCTGGTTGATGATTAAGACAGTCTAGGTGGTGGGATGGGAAGTGATAAAGACGGTGGAGAGCCGGCTGATGGGTATAAAGCAATGGGTGGTGGTCAGCTGTGTGCACTCTGGAGAGGTAGTGGTGACACGTGGAGTTACCAAGTGGTCCGAGCTTGGGTTCAATCAGTTTAACATATACATCAGCACCACAGCAGAGGGGCAGTAGTTGAAGGTCTGCCGTTTTGCAGTAGATACCAACTCTGCAACAGGGCGGACAACCCCAGATGGTGTTGAGGCTATGAGGAATTATCCATGGTTGCTGGAGAGGTGGTAGGAAACGTTGCTCCTGATAATCAATGGAAAAAAAAATTGCAGTTGTGCACCTGGGGATGTGGAATACAACATTTAGTTGTTACACTGAATTTTCCACAGTCCGCTCTTGGGGATTTGTTTGACTGCCACAATTCAGGTAGTGTCTGTGTTTGATAACATATTCCAGGTAATTATATTTATCTTGCCATATTGTTATTTTGTTTATGTAATTACTTTCCTCATGTTATACCACTTACTGAAACCATTGTAATTTGCTATTCTTGTGACCTGACGTGGAACATCTGTAAAAGAGCCCTTGGCTCAAAGGTCTTTCCGATGTCACATAAATAAATAAATAAATAAATACAGTGGCCCAGATATTCAAACTGCGCCATTCTGAGGCGCAAGCCCCTACGCTGCTCAAAATAGTTGCTCAGGGGTGTGGCCGGGGCGATATTCAAAGGAGTTGCGCTACTGAGCAACTCCTTTGAATATCACCCCCCAGCCACAGCTGCGCAGTGTAACTTGTGCCACCGCAAGTTGCCAGAGTTGAGCATTAAACTTCGCGGTGGTATGAAACCAATGCGCCATCGCGAAATTCTCCGATATTCAAAGGTGACATGCAAATGGGGCCATAATTTATGCAAGGCGCAGGGGGCCATTTGCATCTATTTAGCCCCATTTGCATGCCATTAGCATGTAGGTGCGCCGATCGAGGACTTGCGCCTGGCCGCCCTGCCAAGGCAGCAGCCGTCGAGGACCCGCCCTGCAGCCCGATCGCTGGCAGCATCAGTGTATACATCCCCGCCACACACACAGCTCCGAAGCCGATCGCGGGCATACAGTAACATGCCCCCACACATACATATCTCCCGAAGCCCGATGGCGGGCATACAGTAACATGCCCCCACACACATACCTCCGAAGCCTGATCGCGGGCATAACCTGTATCAACCCCCAACATCACCCGAAGCCCGATCGCGGGCATAACCTGTATCAACCCCCAACATCTCCCGAAGCCCGATCGCGGGGCATAACCTGTATCAACCCCCACCAGGTGCCGATCGCGGGCAGAATGTAAAAGCCCCACTCCGAATATCTCCTAGTGGTCCAGTGGACCGTAATGCCAGCGGGCAGAATGTCAATTACAACCCCCAAACATCTCCTGGTGTCTAGTGTCCCCACCCACCTCGAAGCCGCTCCACCCCCTCGGCTCACAAATCTGGACCGTCATATGCGGTATGGGCTGCATGCCCATTGGCTGTAACTCTGCATGGGCGTGCAGCCCTACTGGACAGTCAGTCGGCGGGTGGCGGGCGGGATGCTGCCGCCCGCCGGCTGCTGGGAGCGGGGTGGAGGGGCTTCGTGGGTGGGGGCGCTAGACACCAGGGAGATGTTTGGGGGTTGTAATCTTAACATTCTGCCCGCGATCAGGCATTACGTCCACTGGACCACCAGGGAGATATTCGGGTTGGGGGGTTTTACATTCTGCCCGCGACCGGGCACTGGTGGGGTTGATACACCTTATGCCCACGATCGGGCTTCGGGAGATAGTGTGGGGGCATGCTACTGTATGCCCGCGATCGGGCTTTGGGAGATGTGGGCGGGGTTGTTTTACGCTCTGCCCGCGACGGGCTGGTGGGGGCCACAGGGGACCGAGTGGGAGCCAGCCAGGGTGGCAGCTGCTGTGTTGGCGCCCCGCAATACAGCAACTCACCCGTGGGTGGCCCTCAACTTGATTTTTGGCTCAAAGTTGTGCAGGCGCAGGTTGGGGGTTGCGCATGCACAACTCTGCACAACCCGACTGAATATCGGGTTGCGCAGGTTATGCATGGTTCCTCCCCCTCCTGTTGAGCATGCATTCATTTGCATTGCTCTTTTGCGCAACCTGTTGTCAGTGGCGTAACTGCCTCCTGCTGAATATCGCAGAATGGCGCATTTTTGGACTTGCGCATGCGCAACCCTTTTGAATATCTGGGCCCGTGTGTTGTAACAGGTTTTACGGAATTTTTCTGAATTTTACAGAAGAAATTTTTTTTTTTTTACTCAATTGTATTTTATAGACATCAATTACCAAAGGAACCACCGCCTGGGTGTTTTAACTTTATAGTGGTATGCCAAGCCCCACCTACTTAAAAACACATGAACAATTAGGCAGCACAGCACAAGCAATAGCCTAGCTGGGTAGGCAGAAGTACAAAGGGGCCAGTTAGCAACTAGGTCCTCAAAGACACATACAAGAGGAGGAGAGAGAAGCTGTTAGTTATTACAGAAAAACACAGAGGAGGAGAGAGAAGCTGTAAATCACTACAGAAAAAGAGAGAGAGAGAGAAGGAAAAAAAAAAAAGGGTTAGCAGGCAGAAGAGGGAATACGGTTAGGAGATAGCAGATAACGACTATGAGGCATAAGCAGGCAGAAGAGTGAGGAGGGTAACAGTCATGCTGGTAGTGGTGCAGTGCAGTTGTTATGCAGCAGCAATCTGCATGGAGACATTCTGGAGGCTGCGATGCTGCCATATCTGCAGGCACCTCTCTGGGCTGAGGGAGGAGGCTGCCTGTCTCTGCACAGAGTTGGCCAAGTTACAGGCAGCATCCACCCCCATTCAGAGACCACTGGTGCCACAACATGAACCTCATACAGTTACACTTCGTCCTGGGCATCCTATAACGGGGGGCTCACGGGGTTGGTGGGGGTGTCAGAACCACATTCCCCAACTGGTCCAGCTGAATAACTCCTACATTATTTTGTGATAACTGGAATGTCCCACACAGGTGCTCGTTTCTGGGATCAGAGAGGGTGATCAGGACCTCCAAGTTGCAACCCCATGGAAGAGGGGACAGGAGACCCCGGAGGAAAGGGAAGCTTCTCCTAGTGGTGGACTCTTTTTTCCGGGGTGCGAAGTTAGTGACACCTAGCAGGTGGGAGAGGGAGGTCAAGTGCATCACAGAAAGCGCTGCACGGAGGGATGAGAAGCAAGCTATAGGACTGCTATGGCGATAGCCAGGATGGAGAAGCTGGATGTCATTGTCCACCTGGTGATCAATGACCTCGCTAAGAGTTGAGTTGAGTTAGCGAGTCCAGGAGGAATTCAGGAAGCTGGGGGGCTGAAACAGGTAAGATGTTGGAATGCTTCAGCAGAGAGGATTTAAACTGGCCAAAGGGGAGAGCCAGGAGGGACATGTGGCTTAGGAACACTCCCCTGTGGTAGCATGCCAAAACACAAGTTCACAACAGGAATTATTGACGTGGGCAGTGAGAAGCAGGCAGGCGAAGTGTGGGGGATGGGGGGGGGCTGGAGCAGTGACAGCTCTGCAGGGTTTTAAAGTATGGGTTGGATTGGACCCACTGGTGTAAGAAATGTGGGTCTAAACAGGCACTTATTGGTTCAAAGCAGAATTATAAGATGGGTCTTGAAAATCCTGTAACCTCATTGGTCAAAACATGTCACATGACCATGTGTAAATCCTGCAACATACAACCAGTAAATATTCCAATAAGCAAATGTTTACTTTCTTTGAACCTACTTCATTTTTATTTTAATTTTTAATAACAGTTTCATTTTAAAACTGCCATAATGCACTTCTGGGCATGTGTAGTATTGGGATTTACACACTTCTTGTGTGGTTAAAGTCACTCGGCTATGCCTCACGACACCACACAAGTTGTGCGTAAATCCCACAACACATGCCCTATCGTGCATTATTGCTTAATTTTCAACAGTTCATATACTCTTCCTTTAGATATTGTTATAGAATAGGTGCATCAGTTTGTATCCATTGGCAAAGAAAAGAGGGGTCAGTTCTGGGCTGCATGCAACTTTTGCCCTTTTGGTGCATGTTAACACTGTCCCTGGGCAGGAGCACATGAACAATAAAACCAGGGTGGGGGAAATAGGCAAGGGAGATTGAACAAAAACAGAGGGAGGGCAGGGTATAAAACATGAAAGGTCATGCTCACAAAGCCCCGCAGTCTGGGAAATAAGGTTCCAGACCTTGATGACGGATGCAGACCTTGAAATATCAGCACTAACAGAGACATGGTACTCTGCTAATCACAGCTGGGACGTCAATGTACTGGGCTATAAACAGTTCAGAAGGGACAGGAAAGGTAAAAAGGGAGGGGTGGTAGCCCTGTACATCAGAGAAGACATAAAGGCTACAGAATTATAGGGAAGATGGGGGAGGCCAAGGCATTGTGGGTCACCCTTGAACTAGGAAATGAGCCAGCAATACATACTGGGGTGATCTACACATCCCCGGCACAGAGAGAGGAAGTGGATAGGGTACTAATGGAGGAAACGGATGATGTAGCAGCTAAAGGCCTGCTGATGGGGGATTTCAATATGCGGGATGTAGATTGGACCACACAGGTAGCTGCTTCAGCTAGAAGCACGGCAATCTTGGAATCCCTGCAGAGCGCTGGACTCAGACAGCTGATGCACAAGCCAACCAGAGAAATCGATTCTGGACATGGTATGGACCAATGGAAACAGAATAGAAGGAGTCTAGGTGGAAGGGCAGTTGGGATCCAGCGACCACCACATGGTGTGATTCGGCTTTGAAACAGGGACTCAATTAAGCCACACAAGGGCAACAATATTAGACTTGATAAGGGTGGATTTCTTTGAAATAGGTAAATGTTTAAGAGCAGCCCTGGAGAAGGGAGAGGTGATGGAGGGAGAGTAAGGGTTAAAAGTTTCAGGAAGTATAAGGGAACCCAAAAGGAGAAGGACAGGGAGGTGTACATTAAATGTCCAAGGGAAGCAAGGAAAGCTGTAGGGAGAGCCAAGGCACAGAGAGGAGGATTTAGCAGGGACTGTGAAAAAGGGGACAAGACATTCTATAGGTACATCAGCGACAGAAGAAAACCTGGGGGTTGTGAAGCTCAAAGGGAGGAGGGAGAGTTTCTAGCCAAGCAGTAATACTGAACAAACACTTCTGTTCAGTGTGCAACAAGAAGGGGGAGAGTCAAGGACCACCGTTGGGAAGAAGATGCAATTTGGGGGAGAGAGTGGACACAAGTCCATTCGCAGTGGACAGAGTTGTGGAGGAACTCTTAAAGATGAAGGTGGATAAAGCCATGTGGCCAGACCACATACACCTGAGGATATTAAGGGAGCTGAGAAGGGAAGCAGCAGCGACTCTTTTCACTGTGTCACTCAACATAAGCGTGGTTCCAGAGGACTGGAGGAGGGCGCATCTAGTCGCACTGCACAAAGGTTGTAGTAGGGAGGAAACGGGGAACTACAGGCTAGTCAGCCTCATCTCAGTGGTGGGGAAGATCATGGAGACACTGCTGACAGAAAGAATATTGGCACATATGGAATCCAGCGGTGCTCAGGATCTGAGGCAAGACGGATTCACAGCAGAAAGGTCATGTCAAACGAATCTAATACATTTTTGGGGGGGATTGGGTGACTAGGGAAATAAGCAAGGGAGGGGCAGTATATGCTACCTATTTAGATTTCAGCAAAGCCTTTGACACTGTCCCACACAGAAGGCTAATTAACAAAATGGGTAGTCTTTGCATGGGAGACAAAGTGGTGAATTGGGCGGGCTAGGAACTTGTTATCTGACAGGAGACAAAGGGTGGTAGTAAATGGGGTACAATCTGGGAAGGGGGTGACCAGTGCAGAACCACAGGGATCAATACTGGGACCAGTCCTGTTCAGTGTCTTCATTAGTAACACTGCAGAGAGGCTGGAAGAAATGGTCTGCTTGTTTGCAGATAACACCAACATCTGCAACAGGGTGGATACTCCAGAAGGGGTGCAGAAAATGAAGAGGGAACTATAGAAGCTCTGCAACAGGGTTGATACACGGGGGGGGGGGTGGAAAGGATAAGGGACCAGGCAAGGTTGGAGGAATGATCAGAAGTATGGCAGCTTAGATTCAATGCAAAGAAGTGTAAAGTAATGCACCTGGGAAACAAAAACCCAGGAGAAGAGTACACAATGGGCAGGGAGGTAGTAACAACAACAAAATGAAAAGGGACCTGGGGTAGTCATATCAGATAACCTAAAGGTTAGCAAGCAACGGAGAAGGCAGTAGGGATGGCTGGGGGTACTGGGATGTATAGGAAGAAGCATCACCAGTAGAAAACAGGAAGTTGCTATTCCTCTGTACAGACAGTTGGTGAGACCCCATCTGGAGTACTGTGTGCAGTTCTGGAGACCCCATCTCCACAAGGACATAGACAGGATGGAGGCAGTCCAGAGGAGGACAACTAAAATGGTGCAGGGTCTGCAACAGAAGCCATACGAAGAGAGACTAAAGAAGCTTAATATGTATACCCTTGAGGAAAGGGGGGGTGAGAAATGGTAGAAACTTTAAAGTACCTCAAGGGAATCAACAAAGTCCAAGAGGATAGCATCTTTCAGAAAAAGAGATGTGCAAGAACAAGGGGACACAATTTGAAGATAGAGGGGGGATGGCTCAGGAGCAATGTGTGGAAGTATTTTTTTCACAGAGATTGTGGTGGATGCATGGAATGGCCTTCCTGAGGAGGTTGTGGGGTCAAAAACAGTGGGGGAATTCAAGAATGCATGGGACAGACATAAGGCAATTCTTGTCGGGGGTAGGATAGGCTGTTGGTTAACTAGGATCTGCAGCTTATCCTGTAGGTAGGGAAATGGGCAGACTAGGTGGGCCAAGCGGTCCTTTTCTGCCATCAAAGTCTACATTTCAGAGATGTGGCAACTGAAGTTCAATGCAAAGAAGTGCAAAATAATGCATCTGGGTAGAGGGAACCCTGGGTATAGATACAGGTTGGGGCGGAGGAAATGACTGTCACCAAAGAGGAAAGGTTATCATCTCTGATGACCTTAAGGTATCAAAGCAGTGCACAAAGGCGGCAGGGAAGGCAAGTGGCATGCTAGGGTGCATTGGCAGGGGTATCACTAGCAGGTGGTGATGCCAATTTACAAAACATTGGAAAGGCTCACCTGGAGTACTGCGTGCAGTTCTGGAGGCCACACCTGTGCAAAAAAAATGGATAAGGTGGAGGCTATCCTGAGAAGGGCAACAAACATGGTGCAAGGCTTGCACCACAAAACATATGATGAGAGACTAAGGTACCTCAGTATGTTCTCAATGGAGGAGAGGAGACAGCAGTGGGGGCATGATTGAAATTTTCAAGTACCTCAAGGGCATAAACTAGTACAGGTGTAGGACCGCTTCCAATGTATGAAACATATGAGAACAGGGGGCACAATATGAAATTGGAAGGGGGTAGATTAAGAGGTACTGTGAGGAAGGCTTTCTGCACAGAAAGGGTAGTCGACTCCTGGAACAGTCTACCACAGGAGATAGTTGGGGAAAGCACAGTGGAGGGGTTTAAACATGCATGTGACAGGCACAAGTGAAGCTTGATAGGAGAGGGAGAGATGAAAAGCCATTGCTCACATAGCGTCAGTGTCCACATACAATGTATAAGGACTATGGACAGAATGGATGGGCCTAGCGGTCATTATCCGACGACAATTTCTATTTTTCTAAATATGACCTCCTTTTTATGTTTGCTTGCATTTGCAGTTCACAAGAAACATTTTGAGGAGAGTAGAGTATTGCAGAAGTGTGGCAGTGTGTGGCAAATCCAGCCAACTTTCAGGGGCTTGTCCCTCGGCTACCAGTCAACAGTAAAGCTGCCAATAACTGCAGTTTCAGAATGAGTGCCGGACTTGAAAGAAATCTGCCGCTCCTATCACAGACAGTTTCGGCATTGCAGTGGCAGATCTCTTCCCCTCCCCACCCGGCATCCGGCACATTCCAACCATGCGCTACAGTGCACAGTAATGTGCATGGCTGGAGCAACCTTCGTTTGCTCTGTGTCTTTCCTGGTGAAACAAATGAGCCCAGCCATGCCTAACTGGCAGCTACTGCCACCCACCACCACTTCCCACCCCAAAGCCATCGGGTGCCCAATCACTGTGCTTGCATGCCCCCAGCCATGCAAAGCTGGAAGCTACTGCCGCCACCACACCCTCCCCAAAGCTATCGGGTGCCCAATCACTGTGCTGGGCGTGCCCCAGCCATGCAAACTGGCAGTTACTGCCCACCACACACTTCCCCCAAAACCATTGGGGTGCCCAATCACTGTGCTGGCGTGCCCCCAGCCATGCAAACTGGCAGTACTGCCGCCCACCACACACTTCCCCAAAACCATCGGGTGCCCAATCACTGTGGCGTGCCCCCAGCCATGCAAACTGGCAGCTACTGCCACCCACCACACACTTCCCCAAAACCACTGGATTGCTAATCCCCATGCTGGCGTGCCTCCCCCAGCCATGCACAACTAGCAGCTACTGCCACCCACCACACACTTCCCCAAAACCATCGGGTGCCCAATCACTGTGCTGGTGTGCCCCCCCCAGCCATGCAAAGCTGGAAGCTACTGCCGCTCACCACACACCTCCCCCAAAGCTATCAGGGTGCCCAATCACTGTGCTGGCGTGCCCCCCCAGCCATGCATAACTGGCAGTTACTGCCGCCCACCACACATTTCCCCCAAAACCATCGGGGTGCCCAATCACTGTGCTGGCGTGCCCCCCCAACCATGCATAACTGGCAGCTACTCCCACCCACCACACACTCCCCCCAAAGCCACCAGGGTGCCCAGTCCCTGTGCTGGCGTGCCCCCCCCACCATGCATAACTGGCAGCTACTGCCGCCCACTACACACTTCCCCCAAAGCCATCGGGGGGCACGCCTGCATCCATGCACAACTGGCAGCTACTGCCGCCCACCACACACTTCCCCCAAAGCTATCGGGGTGCCAAATCACTGTGCTGGCGTGCCCCCCCCAGCCATGCAAAGCTGGAAGCTACTGCCGCTCACCACACACTTCCCCCAAAGCTATCGGGGTGCCCAATCACTGTGCTGGCGTGCCCCCCCCGGCCATGCAAACTGGCAGCTACTGCTGCCCACCACACACTTCCCCCAAAGCTACTGGGGTGCCCAATCCCCATGTTGGCGTGCCCCCCCAACCATGCATAACTGGCAGCTACTCCCACCCACCACACACTCCCCCCAAAGCCATCAGGGTGCCCAGTCCCTGTGCTGGCGTGCCCCCCCCCCCACCATGCATAACTGGCAGCTACTGCCGCCCACTACACACTTCCCCAAAGCCATCGGGGGGCACGCCTGCATCCATGCACAACTGGCAGCTACTGCCGCCAACCACACACTTCCCCCAAAGACATCAGGGTGCCCAATCCCCATGTTGGCATGCCCCCCCCGTGTGACAAAGTAATTATGTTTTTCCGCCACCGGGATGCCCACTTCCAGTGTCGGAGGCACACCACACACACCCTTTTTGTCATCCAACTTCAGGGACGGCATTGTCCACCCCCCACTAGTATGGCACACTGGGAGCCCACCCCAGTGTGCCAAGACTCGTTTGATTTCACCTGTAATAAAGAAAACAGTCTCACGGCATACTTTTTTTTTTTTTTTTAAGCCTGATTAAAAAAAAAAAAAACGGTCCCTCATCGTTCCAGTCGGATACCCTCCCCCATCCTGCATCTGCTATCTGCGCACCCCACCGCCAAGCACCACCCTAATCACCCATACTTACCTCCATAGGTCAGGAACAGCGATCTTCTGTGGACTGGGAACACGTCTGCACTCTTCAAAATCCAACCGCAAACTGAAGAAAATCATGATAAGCCCCAAAATTGCACTCAATATGGCGTTTTCAACTTTATTTTATTTTATTTATTTATTTAGTTGTTTAACCAGGTTTAGCACACTAAGCTGAAAGCTCTTTTACAGGAGCAACCTGGGAGCTCAAGGAGGTTAGGTTGACAACTTAGGTCGATATTCCAGCAATTTTTTGGAGTTTTGGCCCCAATGTTAAACATGGGTTTATTGGGGCCCCACCTGGTGACCACTGACACTGTCACTTCGTTTCTTGGTCCCAAAAGGTGAATTCATGGTCACTGTGCGAAATCACCTCTCGGGATCGATTAACTAAACGTCATTGCAACTGTTCATGAGGTGAGGTCCCAAAATGTCTATGCTGCAAGTTTGGTGAAAAAAAATCAACAAAATAATTGCATTACAAGCATGTGATGCGTAGTTTGTGCGCATGCTTGTAACTTTGCCAATTTTTTATAGTTTTACTCCAAATTTCCTTCATTGCAATTTTTTTCACACCTCTTTACGAGCAGTACAACTGCCATTTTTGTGCATCCTGCCTGGGACGTATTTTCGCACCTGTGGCGCAGAATGGCGCAGTTGCTGTGGAAAATTAACTTTTGGGACAGATTATTTAAATCACAGTGCAACTGTTCATGAGGGGAGGTCCCAAAAAGGCCATGTTGAAAGTTTTGTGTACAAATTCCCACAAGTAACACTGTTACGAGCATGTGTTATGCAATTTCTACGCATGCTCGTAACTTCGCCAATTCTTCATATTTTCACTCCACATTTTCAATACTGCCATTTTTTCACACCTCCTCATGAACAGTACAGATGTCATTTTTCACATCCTGCCCAAAATGTCTTCTGCAGCTGTTGCACCGAATGTCGCATTCACTGTGCAAAATCACCTTTTGGGATTGAGTAACGAAATGATAGTGCCACTGTTCATGAGGTGGGGTCCCAAAAAGCCCATGCTGAAAATCTGGAGCAAACACGCCAACATACGTCCAAGGCATTAAGGTTTCCAAACGTCATTCCCCACCATGTACAGACTGACAGTTGTCCGGGGTGTGGCTTGTGGTAGTCTGCCGTAATGCTCACACCATTCCACCCCTACCCTGCAGCCAGTGACAGGCATCGAGGTGTGCCTTGGGGTCTTTACCCCTAACATGCACACCATTCTCCTATGCTACACCCATCTCAGCTTATTTCCTTAAGGAATGGGGTGAACATAAGGTCAGAAAACCCCAATTCACACCATGACACCCGTGTCTGCAGGGTGGGGTGATGTGGAATGGCGTGAGCATTATGGCCGATGAACCAAAGGCATACCCCAACGCCTGTCAGTCTCTGCAGGGAAGGGGTGGGGCTGGCGTTAGTTCAGTACTTCACTGCCATTCCTATTATGTATCACTCTAAATCATGCAGTACCAATACCAAAACCAGCAAGCAAACATTCGGAATTGACAAATACTTGTTTAAGGGTACTGCTGCTAAAAGCATGCTCTCTTGTGCACCCCTCCCCACCCCCAACAAGTTAGATGATCAGGTTCCTGATTCTGAAAGGGGGCTGCGTTCTGCACAAGCTACTGCAAACATCAGCTTGCACTGAAGTCCCTTGCACCAGGGACACTGAACCAGGTTATGGTACAGGATGGGTCCCGGTACCTAAGTGCCCACATCTGCAACAACCTCTCCCGTGCAGCAAATGCCCGGCACACAGGAGTGGTTTGTCGGAAGATCCTGTGGACAGGGCAAGCAGTCTTGTCCCCCATCCCTGGTGCTCTAGCAGTCCCTAATGCCCGTTAATAACATAGAGAATAATGTATAGGCAGGTGGTTATTATGAGAATTTTACACACACCCGAGGTGTGGGATGCCCCATAAACCCGGTGAGCCCGGGGTTCTGAGGCATCCCACACCGAGGGCTTAAAATTCTCATAAACCATTCCACCTGCCTATTTTTTATAATTGCTGGTCAGCAATTTTTTCCCACATTGATGCTTCTCGTCTGTGATTCACTCACATCACACACACACACACACACACACACACACACACACACACACACACACACAATCTTTATTAGAAAAATAGATTTTTGTTTGTTAGGCATCTTTTTGTTTCTTGCAAGTGTTTCTTTGTGCTGTGGTGGAATTTCGTTTAAGTTGCTGCAACAGCGCTTACCTCTGTTAAGCGCTTCGGAGCCGTTCCAGCGTGGTGCTGTGTTTGGAGGCATTTCTCGGCTGTATACGGGTTATGGACAGCAGGATCAACCAGATAAGAGATTTAAAAAAAAAAAAGCGAACTCCGGTGTGAGGGCTGGTCTGTAGCAGCTCCTCGTAAGCGGACGAGGGTCGCCATGTTTGTCGAGTGTTTAGCCCGCCCATGAGAAGAGGAGAGCCAATCAGGATGTGGCTGTAGTCTGATTGAAGTGGCGCGTGTTTGAAATTATAACTGGTTCAGGCGTCAGCCTATGGAAAGAATTGCTGACCAGTCTAGACAGAGGTGGCGCGTGTTTGCCATTATAACTAGCTGAGGTAGTTATAACGGCAAATTACAACTCGATTTTACAATGTAAAAAAATTGTGACCAGTAATTATAGTAAAATAATATTCTACCCTGATGATATACTGGTATCGCCCCCCCGCCCAGATATTCCCTTTTAATAAATAATGTACCATGGTGGTGTAGCACCCCCCACCACCAAATATGGCCATTGTTCACTTTAAAAGTCATAATATATACTGTTGATCTAGTTATCCCTCCCCCGGTCCCAATATTCCCGTTCAATAAATAATTTACACTGGTGGTCTATCAGTCGCTCCACACACCCCGATATGGACAGTATTTGCTTTTAAATTCATGCAATACCCTGGTGATCTACCGGTAACCCCCTCCCAACCCGTACCCAGAGCCAGCACACTCCTCCTCTCAGCACCTCAGCCGGAGCAGACTGAACTGTCAATTTAATAAACATGTTATAATACAAGTTCACGCTCATTATGCGTACTGTATTTTTGCAAGCACTCAATGACAGTTCAGTTGGCACCAGATAAGGTGGTGAGAGGAGGACCACTAGATCACCAGGGTTCTACTTATTAAACAAATGTGAAACAGTTCCCCAACAGGCCAGCCGCCTCCAAGGGATGTTGTTCTCAGTACCCGTACACCAGCTCTGGCAGGTCTAAGGGTACTTGGAAATGTGTCATCTGGAGGACATCTGAATTGCATTTAGAGGGTTGTGGCAGTTTAGTCTGCCATTCCCTCACCACATTTCAGCCCATTTGTGGATGCATGGGTGGCCATGAGCACTGTTTGGGTCAGGCAGCCTGTGGCAGACGCGGGCTTCATTTGAGAATAGCTCCAAGGAAGTTTTCTGACCTTGCGCCATTCACGTTTGGTACAGACACCTTGCGTCAATCAAGTGGCTTTAAGAATCTGATACCAAGTCACTAACTGATGTGGGCTCTGCATTAGGTTCCCATTTTATGTAACTTTTGCACTCCGGCTAATTCAGTCCCCAACTGCACACACGCTCCTACATACTTTTACAGTTGTTGTCATAACAATGGTTAAATTACTGCCCTTTCTGTAAAGAGCCCTTAACTACTAGCAATGAACACTACTTAGTAAAATCTTCACAGTACATCCTTGAATGCGCCTAGGGCAGGGTTTCTCAAATGGTGAGGCCCCAACCTGTTCCAGGGGAGGTTCAAGCAAGCCTTAAAATGCACTGTATTTTAATGTCAAGTTTTGGATGCTTCGTGTGAAAGGATGCAGCAAAGTGAAAGCAAATAATGGCATGCGAATTTATGTACAAAATGGTTACCAGGAAAGACACGCTCAACAAACACTTGTTTCCTGGTATGACATGGGGAAAGTACAATTCTTGGAAACTGTGCAAAACAAAATTCAAAATAATGCAAATGAATAGGAACAAGGTAACAACTGACCCATTACACTGGCTGCTGAAAAGCACAAATACAAAGGCTAAGCAGAGAGATACTAGGAGCAAGAGCAGGAGGGAGTAAAATGGTCCCTGAGAAGGTGTTTAAGAGCAGGGTAAAACTGACAAAGAAAGCAATCTGACTCATGGAGGTATTGCAATGAGGGGTAAATAGAGTCCAAAAGTCAGAAGTGTAGAGCGAGTAGGCTGACCTGGGGAGGGGGGTTATAGAGAGGGAAAATAATAAGTTCAATAAAATGAGAATAAACTCAACTACTCACATGCACTTCATTGCATTCTTCCTGTAATGTGCAAAGTATGGTAGTTCTCACTATGGGGAGGCACAAAATTATTTCTATATTAGGGGGAGGCTCAAGATCTTTTCCAAGGCTTGGGGGAGGCTCACTATGACAAAGTGTGAGAACTCCTGCCCTAGGATCTATGCAGCGTGAGACAGACACAAACACACACCGCTAACTGGTTTTATAATCAGCAGCCAACAAGAAGTGCTGCTCATAAAGAATTGCCATGTTAACAATAAACACACACAACTAAACACGGACATTTGGTGCTTCTGCCATAACGTAATCATAACACTGCTGTATTCTGTAATTCTTTAACCCCAGCCATGATCAAGATGGCTAAGGATTTGTTGTTACACATCAATAATCATAACATTGGAATATGACGTCAATGAAAAAAAAAAAAAAACACACACACACAAAACATAAAAAACATATGTAACCCCCCCCCCCCAACAAATGGGGGTTCCTGAAAGACTTCCGCGAGCTTGCCCAGGCTGGTGTCCTGCATTTAAACGTATTGCCAGTGAATGCCTGTGTGGCCTCCGTGTACTGTCGCTTTAAGGGCTGCCTGCTTGCTGTCATAAGTAATCTCGGAGGGGGAACTGTGTGTTTCCATGCCCGAGCCCTGCCCGGGCTGCTGAATAATCGCTCCGTTTCTGCCATAGCTAAATGTGTAGAGGGAACCCTGCTGAAAGATGTAACTAATTGTTGGTATCCAGTTAGAGTAATAATGATAATGTAGCTTGCTCTAACCTGCCTTCTTTGCAGCAAGAACTGTTCAGTTTGGCTCCACCATTTTGGTCCCGAACTGCTGAGTTGGATCAATCAGTACTTTAGGACTCTAAAATGGAGCCTGCAACTAAAGGGAATGTATGGGGCCTGACTCTGGGAATTTTCGTTTTGGACTGTTGCACCTTTTTTGCACCAACGGGGGAAGTATGTTGTGACTGACAGCCGAACCAACCAACTGCACCTTTTGGATTCAAGGTAAACCCCCGATCTGTCTGCTGGCAAGCCAGATCATTGCTGGGAGTTGAAGAGGAGAGACAGCTCATGTTAGCCGAGCAAGCGTGTCGTAGTTCGAGTGGGAGAACTGAGCGAAGGCCTAGTTAGCGGCCTGCATTTCGGCTTGTTGTGTTTAGAGAGTGAGAGGGGGAGAGTACATTTCGGACTGAATCAGATTCTGGAGAAACCCAGCAAGTAACTGAAAAGAGACCAGACTTCACCTGTGGAGGACCGAAGATTGTGCTGAATGCGATCGGACTGCCAGAAACCCTTTTCCTCCTCAGAACTGCTGGGGAGTGTGGAGAACTAAGCGATTGTGCCCAGGGAGTGCTGTGCTTGGTGCAGAAAGTTTATCTAACATATAAATGTGCTGTGAGCTGGAAGGGGGTTGTGATTTGGTTTTCCCCCAGTTTAAGCTGTGTGCTGAGGGTTGGACGCTGTACCCAGCCCGAATTGACTGTATCCACTGCTGTGTAAGGCAGTTAGGCTTTGCCACATGAGCCCTGCCTTCCTACCCTGCTGCACAGAGAA
This sequence comes from Neoceratodus forsteri, assembly GCA_016271365.2. Taxonomy (NCBI): domain Eukaryota; kingdom Metazoa; phylum Chordata; order Ceratodontiformes; family Ceratodontidae; genus Neoceratodus; species Neoceratodus forsteri. Next base: position 112,730,193 of record CM028131.1, read on the forward strand.
GATCCATCGACAAGAGACCTACCAGGGGATCAGACCCTGCCTCACGCCTGAACAGGAACGACGCTGTAGCAACTCGTGTGGGCCCCACTTCTTCTGGCAATCCAGAAAGTCCATCTACTGTCTCGATCATTGTCCATCCTGTGTCCAGCTTTGGGTATTGTGAGTAACAAACAGGGTAGCTCCCTGCAACATATAGCTAAATCAAAAGTGTGTCATCAGATTGTCTGTTATTTCTTTTCTTCTGCACGAACTGAGCCCTCCGGCTCCAGATTACAATTAGGGTGTAGTGCATGTTTCTTATTTTTCTTCACAGGGCCCCAACCAGCTGCAATGCCGGCCTACCCCGGGCAATGGCCCTGGCTAGTCCATCTTTCATCCCCTGGGTACCCACAGAGTGTAACTGTTTTGGGGACTTTAAATGTCCACACTGTAGAGTAAATGATAGATTATTCCAACCAATTACCCCGATTGTGCCCCTCCCGTGTTACTACCCCCTGAATAAATCAGATCTACTTTTTTTCTGCAATTTACATTCACTGGGGTGTCAGTTTATGCTCAAGGTATTGTACTATTGCCTGTTGTCTTGCCTAACCTTGTTTTACAGGGGTCCCCAGAGCCAAGCTGAAGAAATCAGTCCTGGGGGTAAGTGCCAAATATAAGTGTATGGGCAAAGCATATCAGGGGTATTGTGAAGGTAGATATTGTGTATTGTGCGGGCCACTAGTAGGAGACGGGCGGGGGTGTCACAGTGTCCCAGTGGGCTGTGGCCTGGTTAGTCCGACCAATACCAACCCTGACCTTTGGATGGAGGCACCTGTCACTGAACCTAGGCCCCTTAACCTGCTACTAGCCATGCAGGCAGGGGTAGTAGCCCTTGGGATAGCGCCACCTAAGGGTTACACATAAATTCAGGGACGCTACACTTAATGCATTACTCGACATCACTTATGTGTCTGCCAGTACAATTTGGCAAAACAAATCCTGGCAAACAGACACAGTTATTTGGGGCTAGCGCACTATCACAGAGAATGCGCGACTATCATTTTCGGGGAAACAATAGTTCGCAACTGTTTACATGTACCCATTTCCGATTTGTGCGAGAGAACTCCAGATGGCATAATCGTGGGTTTCAAGAAATTGGGTAGGTTGCTACACCCGAAAATACCCCCTTTACATGCAGTCCTGTTTTCCGGTTCATGAAACCTAAATCTCAGAAACCCTCCCGGAATCGGAGAACTGAGGGCATGTAAACACGCTGAATGCCAACTCCTGAACCTGCTCACCCCTTCCCTCAAAACGTTCATCAATCCCAGCTCATAGCTAGCCCCCTGCACTGCTTCCCCGCCCGCGGCACAGCAGCAACCGACTGATCCATTTACCTGCTTTAACACTCCTACTGGGCTGTGCAGAACTTCCTAGCAGACATGCAGTTTCACGAAACCTCATTCGGCGAACGTGCCTCTCTGCACGTTCCTCTCCTAAGATGGCGCGCACGCGACGTCGGCGATGACCTCACGAGGAGGCCCGCCAGGCTGACTAGCGCGAGTCGTGGATTTCCGTAACTTTGTCGTCCTTATTCGCACGTTACCCGAATCGTCGCCGGGTTTGGGACCACTTATATACCTCTCACCGACGCCGTTTGTGGGGAGGGCAGCAGTCGCTGGAATTCTAGAGAGGAAATGGAGCGTTTCTCTGGTAATTTGTGGGATCACGGTAGTGACTCCCTACCTACGTTTGCTACGTCGCTGATGATGCGGCAATGCATATATCCCCTACACCTACAAATACACGATCGGTAACAGAAAAACCAGGGCACTTACTTTGCCTTTATATGTTTAATACCACCGCAAAAAAACCTTCTCATTAGTTTTGCGAAACAGGCACACAGAATGTCTAAAAGGCACCGTAATAAGCCGACATCTGTGCAGCCTGTGTGAAGACTCCTCGTGAGTGCTGTTTAGTGTGTTTATACCGGAGAGACATCAAAAAGAGATTAAGTCGCGTATTTGCCCCCCCCCGTCTTATGTTCTCCGTTACCGCAGAATAATTAAGACACTGTAGTTGATCTGCCGCACTATAATTTAGTACTACTTGTTGCTGTGAGCACCGTTTCTTCTGTTTCACTGTTTCGCACCCCACGGGTCTTATGTTCTCCGTTACCGCACAATAATTAAGTGTCACTGCAGTGAGAATTTAGTACCGTTTGTTGCTAGTTAGGTGTGGTATTTTAATATACAATATATACTCGTACCTCTCAACTGTACCACATTACAAGGAACGTTCCTCATTTTACTTCACAAAAGCTCCCTGTTCCACATTGTGAGGACTTTGTCCCACATTCAGTGTCAACATTTTAAAGCAGAAATCTTTAGTGAATGATGCAACAAATATATTATTCAATTAGTAACAGGCTTTCTGAACATAAATGCAAACATTTTAAGAGTGTTCTGAGCTTCTTAAGTAAAGATTTAGTTAAGTGTTCCACATTTTGCTCATTTATTCCACATTTTGAGAGGCAATGTTCCACATTTGGGGGACAAAAGGTTGAGAGGTATGTATATACTGTATGCAGTGTTAAGCGAAACTGACATCTGGGCACTGCGGTGACGTATCAGTCGCGTATTGCGCATGCTCGAACGTGCAGCCGGCTCTTCCCTGAGCGCATTTGAATCGGGACGTGGGTTCCTCAAAGTAGATAAATACCGGAATGGCAGTATTATATTTGGTTTCAGGACAGTAACGATCAGCGTGAGAGAGGGTCGCGCGCGCCACATCAGGTAGGGGCGTGATTTTAGCCGAGCTACTTCACTGACTTCAAGTATGCATACGAAAACTAAGGGGGTCAGAACTGCCAAGGCTGGAAGGTAGAGAGCTGTGCAACACAACTATTCGGCGTAAGTCACTGGAAGAACAGTTGCCTTCTTGAATGTGCATTAGTCAGCATACCTGACTTTTTTACAATCCCAAGAAACCCACAACTATTAAAAAATGATCCATTGTTTATTCACATACATTTATTTATGAAAAAGTAGAAAGGATGAAGAGGGGAAACTTTTCAAGTTTTGAAAGACCTAATGAAGCCTAGATAACGATACCGTGCAACTTACTTAGTTGCAAAAATATGCTTTCTGTTGTCTGGATTCTTTCTGCACATAAAGTACCAACAACTTTAAAAGCAGTCTGCTGCCCTTGCACAAGGGTGTAGCAAGAAATTTCTGTTTTGTACACTATCTCCAACAGTTACACCTCCCCCCTCCCCATTAAAAAAATGTACACATCCTCTCCAAATGGTACCCCCTTCCAAACAAGTCAGATTGTATGGCAGATGCTTCATCTAATCTTTAAAGAGGTTATACATGTATCTGTCTCCTAAACAACAGAAGTTTAAACAGAGACGCTCCTCAGTGGCCTACACTAACCCAAATACTACAGATTAGAATGAAAATGTTAACAGAAAAGCATATGGTTTGTGAGGCACTCAACAAAACTACACAAATGTGTACAGTGAGTATGCTTGTCTACACCCTTGCCCTTGCATCTTCAACCAGCCTCATCTCTTTTACATTAATCCTGCTCTGTTGATTGAAATGTGGGGGCCAAAGAGCATTGGCTGACCCTTCTATTAAAAAAAAAAAAAAAAAAAAGTGATGAGGGGCCTGTTGACCTCCTGGCTCCTTTGCCTGTGCTAGTGAAATAAAATGTGTGCGTGTGTGGAGATCTTTAGGAATCTTTCTTGCCCAGGTTTTGCTGGCAAGTTTTTTTGTCATTGTTGATGCACTGAATATGCACTGTTGTGAAGGGTGCAGTTGTGTACCAGTAAGTGGCGGGTGCTGCTGACGCTGTGTTGCTAAAGTTGTACAATGTCACCAGTTTTGCTGGGGATACTTGACTCATCATGGTTAGTGTTTCCTTGCCTTACCACCACCGCACCTGCTCTCGTAAGGGCAGAGTTGGTTTGGTAGATTGCAGCCTGAAGAAAAATGGAAGCTGTCCTGTTCTTAAATTATATAAAGCGATGCTTACCAACCAGGAAAGAGACCTGGGGTAATCCTATCTGATGCCCTAAAGGTGGCGAGGTAGTGCGACAAGGCAGTTGGGAGGGCTAGTGGGATGCTGGGGTGCATAAGGGGTAGCACCTGCAGAAGGAGCTGATGTCTCTGTGTATAAGACCGCACCTAGAGTACTGTGTCCAGTTCTGGAGACTACGGGCTCAATTCTCAAAGGTCGACGCAGCGCTTGCACAAGCCCCATGTCAACCCTTGCACTGAACACATTGCCACACCTTGCGCCCCATTCACAAAGGTCGCATGCATTACATGCTGATCTGCTTTCCACTGACTGGTCCTCTATCTCCTTGGTCAGTAATGTCAACCATGCCCTCCAATATTTCCGCACTAAATTCCTACTAATCTGGGATCAGCATGCCCCACCCCCACCGATAAACCAGCGGCAGAGGATATCACCTCCCCTGGATCTCAGATGAACTTCTAAATTGCTTCCGTGCTCGTGACCTGGCTTGGAAGACCTTAAAGTCCTCTGGTACTGACAGATCTTAAAAAGGACTGTGCCTTGAGGAATACTTGTACTAGGGCCACCAGGCTAGCCAAGGCTGAGTTCTTTTCCTCCTCATTCCAGAACAATCTAAATCACCCCTCTTAAGTTCTGGAAATCCATGCCCTTTTCTCCCCTTCTGGCCAACCCCCCCTTCTTCGATCCTCAAGGTGGGTGAATCCACTATTTCCAAGCCCCCCCCTTCTGTTGCCTCCGCTTTCAACTCCTACTTCACCACCTGCACTTCCTCACTCCTGTCTGCCTTCCCTGCCACCTCCCCTCACCCTGCATCCTCCATGATCCACCCACCCCATGCTGCTTCCCTTCTCTTTCCTGCCAGCTACCCCATTGTCTTCCCTTAATGCTGTTCTGGCTCTCAATCCTCAGAAAGGCGGGAGTCCTGATGGGCTTGATCCCAAACTCTTGTACCTCTCTTCACCTGCCATTGCTATTCCCATCTCCTCCCTTCTCAACTTCTCCTTCTTGCTTGCCTCAGTCCCGGACTCCTGGAAGCATACAGCAGTTATCCCTCTCCCTAAAGGTGGTGACTCTTCCTCTCCTGGCAACGTCTGCCCAATTTCTCTCCTTCCAACATTATCCAAACTACAAGAACACATAGTGTTGTCTCAACTCTCCTCCTCCCTCGATTCCTCTTTCTTCACCCCTTTCCAGTCTAGCTTTCACAAGCATCACTACACCTTCTTCTCTCTCCTCAGGCTCACCGACTCCATCCATACTGGCATGGACCAAGGCCACCTCACTGCTGCTATCTTTGTCAATCTAGCGAAAGCTTTCAGCACTGTCTCCGACCCTCTTCTCGTTGGCAAACTCAAGTCTGCGGGTCTTGCAGACTCAGCAACCAACTGTTTCAGCTCCTACCTGATGGAAGATCTTAATCTGTAAGAATTGGTGATTCCCTACCCCCACTCCCCATCCACACCGGTGTACCCCAAGGCTCTGTCCTTGGCCCGTTGCTCTTCTCCATATTCTTCAGTGACCTCCCCTCAGCCTACTCCTCTGTTTCCATCCACATGTATGCAGATGACACTGTCCTGTTTGCATCTGGGTCTTCACTCTTCGAGTTAACATCCAGGCTTCAGCTTGATTCTGACTCTGTCCAGAAATGGTTTAGGTCAAATTGATTAGCCCTAAACACTAAGAAAATAAGAAAACTGTCTCCATGTGCTTCGGCACTAGGCAAAGGCATTCTAGGCTCCCCTCCCTCCCCACCTTCCACACTCTAGGTGGGGGTTTAAAGGTGACATGCAAAGAACCCCTGCAGCACACTCCCGTCCCCACATGCCTTCCAATGCTGCTGTGGGAGTCAGGGGCTACAATGATCATTTATTTCAAAACAATGTTTATATTTTAATAAACTGCCGAAACATATAGCTGAATGCAGAAGCGCCATGCGGGTCCTGACTGAGTGGGTGCAAGGTGTCATGGGTATTCCACCCATTTAGTGACAACACCACTGCTCTTATTGTAGCAGCAGTGACGGTAGCTTAATATACTTATTTTATTGTTTCCATGGGGGTCTTGATACCTGAAATATTACTTAAAGCAACAGCCTGTCCAGGTGCTTCCCCCCCCCATCTCAGTTCGTTTCTCTCTCCTATGCCTCCCTCCACTTTCTCTCTCTCTGTAACTCCAGTTGTTGCTCCCTGCTCCCCTCTCGTAAATCCCTTGCTGGTCAGAATGCCTTCTGTTTCCGTTTTCCTAATATCTGGAACTCTCTTCCCCTAACAATTTGCTCTGCCTCTTTCGAACGCTTTCTTCTTCATTACTCCAAGACCCCACCGCTCCCTCCTGCAAATGTCCATAGCCTAGTATCCTGCCTCCACTCTCTTCTTTTTTCCCTACCCACTACCTGTCCCCAAGCTCTTACACCTCTATGCACCTCCCATTTCCCACTACTAAAGTATTCCGGCCTCTCGGTCATCCTCTCCCCATCTCAACCCCTCCTTTCCTCTCTCCTCTTCTTCCCTTACAATCCTTCCTTCCCTCCCTCCTTCCAACCATCTCTCTCTCTCCCCTCCTCACTCCCCTAACATACTGTACTACGTTAGCACCATTCCCACTCTTTCTGCATCCACTTCCTCCTCCTCCTCCGCTCAGTGGTGCAAGTGGTAGACAAGAAGTACAGGAACTCAGGCACTGGCAATTATGAAATGCAGAGAGAAGATCCTTAATCTAAAGAATGGTGGTGTCAAGGCACAACTATCTAATTCAGTACTAGTAGATTCAGTTAGAGATATTGAAGTATTTCTAGCTAAACAGCATTATTGTACAAGTCAAATGGTGTTATGGAAGTCCTGATTACAGATCACAGGTCCAGAAACTGTCACTATGTTGCTGGTTTAAGAATTTCAGTTTCAGTGTCAGTGGGAAGAAGTACAGGAACGCTATTCCTGCTGCAAGAAAGGAATAGGAACTGAGTTCCTGTGCGTTCCTGTTCACTTTCATCACTGCCTCCGCTACCTTCTTCATTCTCCTCTCCCTTCCCTTATCCTGTGCCCTTCACTTGGTCCCTCTCCATATGCTTTAACTTGCTGTTTCCAGCTCTGTCCATCTCCCTCTTCTCTTCTGTCCTTCTGCCCTCCCTTCTCTCTCTCCTCTCTCCTCTTCCGCTCCAGTTGCTTCTCCCGTTGCCCCTTCTGATTTATGATCACTTCCTTCCCTGGCCTGTTCCTAACGTTATAGCCTGTGATTGCGTGTTACCCCACTCTCCTGTTGTAATGAAATTGTATTGTAACTAATTATGCCAGTACAATACTCTGCATTCTGTACGTTGCTGTGCCTTATTGCTGTATAAAATTACTGCGCTTACTTGTATTCTGTACTTATCCACTCCCCCAGGACATATCTGGAAATGAGCTTTATGGCTCAGTATGACTTTCCTGGTAAATCTCATTTAAATAAATACATTTGCAGCACTGTACCCGTTTATGGCATCTTCTGCCAAATAACTAAGGTACAGGAATGTAATATTTTTTTCAGAAAAAGGGGTCATGCTATGAAAGATAGAAATTGTTGGCAGATAATAACCGCTAGGCCCATCCAGTTTGCCCGTAGGTCCTATGCATTGTATGTGGCCACTGACTCTATGTGATCAATGGCTTGTCATCACTCTCTCTCCTTTCAGGCTTCCCTTGTGCCTGTCCCAAGCATGCTTAAACCCCCTCCACTGTGCTTGCCCCCACTACCTTCTGTGGCAGACTATTCCATGTGTCGACTACCCTTTCTGTGTAGAAAAACGTCCTCACGTTACCTCTTAATCTGCCCCCTTCCGATTTCAAGCTGGAGAGGGGTAGATTCAAGAGAGATAGAGGAAGTACTTTTTCATAGAAACAGTGGTAGATTCCTGGAACAGCCTTCCAGCGGAGGTGCTGGGGATGAAAGGAGTTGTGTCCAAGAATGCATTGGATAGCCACAAGGGAATCATAGTGGAAAGGAAAGGGGGGTAGCCTGGGAGTGCCAAGCGATCCTTCTCTGCCATCAAATTCTGTGTTTCTACTATAAATAAAAGCCCAAAATGAATGATAAAATTTGAATTAACATTAACAAATAAAAAAAATGGAAAAATCTTAATTTTCAGTAGAAAAAAATAAGTATTTTGCATTGTTTAGAACTACATATTGTTATGATAACAATAATATTTTGGTATGAAATGTTTTGATTTCTTTCAAGGTGGCAAAGTAACCAACCCTTAAACTGGCCCATTTCCTTGTAGACCTGTGCCACCGTCGAAACACTAAACATTCACATCTAGTTAAAAATGGAGGCTCCGAACTCCGTTGTGAAGGGAGATGGTGCAGAAATGGGGAACAAAGAGCCACTTCATGGCACACCACCATCCGTTGGGGCTTAAAATAGCAAACGATTTGTTGTTTATTTTTTTTTAACTGGGGGTGGCTGGACCACAATGCTGTTCCGCCTCCATACTGCCCCCCCCCACGGGCGACTATAGCAGCCCTTTGCCTTTCTATGCTCCCCGAAAACTGCCGCTGATGAATGGGAGCTGTAAGTGATTGACTGCATGCTTGTACAAGCTTGCGCTCATTCATTGAGCGCAGCTGGGCTACTGACCATGAAGGTGAGTGGAGGGCTGTACTTGTGGCCCACTCAGGGTCTGGTTTGGGGGGGAGCTGGGTTGGGGCCACTACCTGACAGGGGTTGGGGTCCACTAGACACCAGGGATTAAATAATTTATTTTTTATTATTGAGGATACAGCCAGTCGGGTCAGGGTAGGAAATGCACCAGTTGACGGCAATTGGGGGACCTGTGATTGGCTGGGGGGCGACTAGACACCAGGGAAGATATATTTATCTTAATTTTTACATTAATTTGTGTATGGAGACAATTGGGGCACTAAACAGTGAAACAGCGTGATCGAGGATCAGTTGGGAGGGGAGCACGAGACACCAGAGAGGGAAGTCAGGCTGCCTGCCAGGGGGGTGGCTTGCTGCTTTTTTTTTTTTTTTTGGTTTTTTAAAGTGCACTTGCACTTAAAACCCAAAGCAAATACAAAGCATTTGGCAGAGTTTCCACTGGTAGAAAGATTTTGTGAAATGCTTAGAGGAGACAGATTTTCTGAATCCGCCAAAACGTTGTACGCAAAGTAAAACTTCCCAACATCTCTAATCCACAGTGCCATATACTAGTCCACTAATGATCTCCTGACGAAGCGCAGACAAGTGAAGCACAGAGGCATGTAGGTTGTTAGTGAACTAGTGTGTGGACCTATTAAATTGTTATTATTGCCGATTTCAACTTTAATACTGTATTGCACTGGAATATCCTTATTAAATAAAATAAGTGATACTCCATCACTGACCAGAACTGGATTTTTTTCCCAGTACTCTTTTAACCCCCCCCAAGAAAGAATGCACCAAAATTGCATTCGTCAGGCACTTTCAATCCTCAGATTCAGGTACAGTTTTTTTTTTTTTTTTATATTTTAGTTGATTTTATGATAAAGTACAACAATTCATGGCACAATACTGATCCAGAACGACTTGTTACATAGAATAAAATTGCATTAATCCAGGATACTTTAGCTTGTGCCCAACAGGAACTTACTAGGAGGAGAAATGCAAATCACAGCAACTTAAGAACTTCTATAGTATATTGCTCCATGTTGTCAATGGGGAAGTTATTACATATTGGCAATATGCAGCGCTACCAGGGGAAGAGTGGTATATTCTCTGGGGGTCGATCTTAACGTTAATTTACTGGCTTGAGATATAGAGCAAATTACTTGACCAATGCAAGCCTCCGACTTTCCTGTTCATGCTAGTACTAAGTGAGAAAAAAAAGAACAAGAAAAGAACCTGGCCTGCTAGGGCATCAGTAGTGCTACTGCTTGCATTGCCAACAACCAGAGTTCAGAAGAACGCTTGGTGTGTTGGATGTTCGACTGGGGAGGAAGCTTTAGCATTGAGTGACTGAGGATGGGATCCGACAGATGCCTGGTTTCAGCGGAGGCTAGAGGCGACAGTTTGGGGCTGCAGAGATGCAGGGAGGTGTAGGGCTTATCGATGCATGTCGATGGAAAGTGTGCAGCGTGGATAATGATGACACTGCATGTCCATACCTCCTCGGGGAGAACACAGGAAACTTATGGTGGCTGGATGACAACGGTCACGTGTAGGCCCCACACCTGGTTATTCAGTCTCTGCTCAACAAAACCTGATCTGTTCGGTGGGGGTTTGGGAACCCTGCCAGGGATTTATTTAACTCCAAAAATTGATTAGCGTTTTGCTCATAAAAGTGCTAAAACATTGTGAAAATGCATAGTATTTGCCTCACTGTGTTTAACAAACGTAACACTTCCAGAAAACCTATATAAATACTTTCTGTACAGTTAGTATTGTCCCAAGAAAAAAACTGCTAATCAATTATTTAAAACCCTGCCTGCCAACCCTGCCAGGGGCCAGACACAGGCAGGTAAGTCCTGGAGGATACCTGGGTGTCGGGGCTGAGGTGACCAGTGAAAAGGGATAGGTCAGATGAGGAGAAAAAAGATTAACAAAAAAAACCCCACCCATCTCAGCCCTACCATTCTTCCCACCCACATTCCCCCATGTGCTCCACACCCTGCCACTCCTTCGAGCTGCCTTGGTCCTCCCCGACCCTCCTATCCCCTCATGAGCCTCCGACCTCATATAGCAACTGCCCCCAGGGTAACCCGGCATAACCCTTCGCTGGATGGGTCCCCCTCCGACGAGTGGGAAGGTGCCGGGGGGAGGCCAGTGCAACTACTTGGCCCCGGGGTGCTGCTGAGGCGGACATGGCTCCTTCGCGGCATCATAGACTGGCAGCTGTCATCTGTCTTTTTGTGGAGCGATTTCCACTTCTCTGGTTGTTCCCTTACTGCGCCGCCATGCAGTGCTCCTGGTCTCCACCAGGGGCTGCTGCTGAGCGACACTACCCCGCTATCCTCTCCTTCCCCTGCCAGCCCCCAGCGCCCCAAGTCCGTTCCCAAACCCAGGCTGCCGGTGTGGTTCGAGGTAAGGCACCAGTGCCTCAGCCCTCTGCGCCACCGGGCCGGCCACCCACATCCTCTTAGACAGTCACCCACAACTTGCCATGTGTTATAAACAGAAGTTCTGAATGTGATGCAGTGCACCGCCAATCCTTTAACAGTCTCACTGACGAATCTGAATGCCACAGTCTCTCACTCATGTGATATTGCTAGGCACTACTGGGAGAAATTGTCGCCATTCAGGCCCGGTGTTGGGACTGTTAGTATAGAAACATAGACAGTGACGGCAGAAAAAGACCAGTGGTCCATCCAATCTGTCCAAGTTCCCTATTTAGCCCTGCGACCTGCTGTCCCTGCAAGGTCTTAGCCCTCCCCATCCTTCTTCCCATTCCCCTCCCACCTGCTGCCCCGAGCAACCACTATACCATTCATTCTGTCCCAACCTTGCTTGAACCCACCAACAGTTTTAGCACCCACCACTTTGGCAGGCACACTGTGCCACAGCCCCACCACGCTTTATAGAAATAGTATTGCCTCATTTCCCTTTGGAGCCTCCCACCTGTTAGTTTCCACTCGTGTCCATGTGATTGTGAACTAGTATGCAAGCAGTTCACCTTATTCATTTTCTTTTGGGAACTTGAAGGTCTCTATCATATCTCCACTCTCTCCTCTAGTCTCCAGCGAGTACATGTCCTGTGCCTTGAGGTGCTCCTCATAGGACCTGCCCTGTTGGCCATGAATCATTTTTTTTTTACCCTGCGCTGCGCAGTCTCCAGCCTGTCTCTGTCCTTCCTGATGTGAGGACTCCAGAACTGGGCATAGTACTCCAGGTGCGGCCTCACTAAGGATTTATTTTAGTTTTTGTTAACCAGGTAGGTACACTAGGCAGCAACTGCCTGTTTTCAAGTATGACCCGGAGAGTTACAACAAAAGTGATGCAACACCAGACAGTTAGCAGTATACAGCAATGTACAACATGTACTCAGATAAAGAAAGTAAACAACAAACAGGATGCACATGATTAAAGACGAGGTAAGCAAGTGTGGTGTACGATGCGTATCACCTCATCAGGCAAAGTGCTAGTTAGGGTAGAGAGAGAGAGAGACACACACATGGCAAAAAAAAACAGTATAAGCAGTATTATAATGCTTGGGCAAACAGTTAAGTAGTAATAATTTAGTGGCAACATAGTCAAGAATGGGTTAGGGCCCAATAACCAGATCACCTCTTAGGGGGGGCATTTGCATTTGAATGTGCTTAGGAGGTGCTTATGAAGGGATATTTTGAAACTCCCTGCAGTGGCACAGTCCCTAATCTTAGCTGGGATTATATTCCATAATTTGGGAACAAAGTACTGAAATGCTGCAGACCCAGGCTTTGTTCTCAATTTAGGTACCTCAGGCAGGCCACAATCGGAGGATCTAAGTAAATACAGACTGTAATGTGGCTGCAACCACATTGCGAGCTGTTGCAGTTGCTGTTTTCTTAATACATTGTAGATAGTGCTTCCTAGTGCATGGTCTCTCAAAGCATCGGGGGGGGGGTAGCCAATTCAACTTCTTGTATAGCCTACAGTGATAGAAAAATCTACTGTTGGGAAGCACGAAGTGACATATTCTATTGTAAGTGACATCCCACAGCCTCAGTGCAAGCTTAAATGCTGAGGGCGCCATACACTGCAATATTGTGCACAAGCTTTGTAAGCAGCATGCTACGTGCAGTCGACAGGCAGGCATGGTGGGTAAGGTTATGCCTAATCCTGTATGAGGCTCAATCTAGAGTTAACTGCTTTACATGTTTTGATAAATGCAGGCTAAAGTCAAGTGTGGGGTCCAAGGTAACCCCAAGATACTTGAAGGACTGCACTGCCTCCAGCAAAGTCCTGTCTAGACCCGCAATCGGGGACATTTCTTTATTTTTGGGAGAGCCAAACAGCATGACTTGCATCTTAGCCACATTTAAGATCAGCCTGTTTTGTTTCAGTCAGGTTTGAATCGCTTGCAGATCGTAAGACAACAACTTGTTTATGTTTGTGGAACTGAGAGCGCAGGATCATCCGTGTACAGTATAAACGTACAGTGTTTCAGGCACTCATGCAGACTGTTGATATGGATTGAGAACTAGAGGGGTCCCACTATAGAGCCTTGGAGGACCTCAATTTCAGAGGACATAGGCTCCTCCGAGAAGGTAGTTCCTAGTTTCACTCGCTGCTGTCTATGGTGGAGATAGTTGACAAACCAGTGAAGGGAAAGAGGTAACAGTCCAAGGTCCTTTAGCTTGTGTGTGAGCACGGTGTGATCCACAAGATTGAATGCTTTGGTTAGGTTTAGGAACACAGTGCCTGCATATTCACCTCTATCCATGGCGGACACAATGCAGTTGGTAAGTGTTAGCAAGGCAGTAGCTGTACTGTGATTACTTCTAAAACCATGCTGATGACGTGATAGTAGGCTGTATTTGGTTAGATGTTCAGTTAGTTGGGTAGCTACCTGTTTTTCCAATATTTTGTTAAACACAGGTAAGATGGATATAGGCCTGTGATTACTGAGAGTTTTAGGATCTCTCTTCTTAAAGACTGGGACAATATGAGATAATTACCACGCAGAGGGGACTACTTCATTCATGATTGCTAGGTTGAAAAGTCTAGTCACAGCAGGTGCAATTTCCCATACCACAGGTTGGAGCAGTTTTGGCTCAAGCCCATCTGAGCCAGCTGTTTTAGACACGGGGATGCTTTTAAGCAATTTTCGTACATCGGGTATTTTAATTACTTTGAAGTAGAAGGGAGGGTGTGCAGTCTGATTACATGAGGCTGGGGGGGGGGTTGACACTAGAATTATGTTTTGAGTACATTGATGCATCACAGAATTGAGCATTAAATGTGTTTGCTATGGTGGAGGGATTATTAGTTTACATTACCTCTTTCCTTTTGGTAGTAGTGCCCCTCCTGATACATCCTGGCATCTTACTTGCTTTGCTGTGTGCCTTGTTGCACTGACTCGATTGTTTGAGGGAGTCACTGATGATAACTCCAGGGCCTCGTTTCTCGGACGTAGTGCTAAGTCTAACCTTACCCATCTAGTACTCTATCCTAGGGTTCTTGTTCCCTAGGTGCATTACCTTGCATATTATGGCATTGAATTTCAATTGCCAAACCTCAGACCACCCCTCTAGCTTTCGTACGTCACTCTGCATTTCCTTGATTACCTCATCACTGTCCACTCTCCCACAGAGTTTAGTGTCATCTGCAAAGAAACCTAGCCTGACCCAGATACCAGGGATAGTGTTAAGGATCTAGGGTGATGTGCTCCTCTGAAACTGAGGCTCACACTTGAATGTACTTTCACCATGAAATATGTGCTTCTTCAGATCTTGGCTGTGCTCCTACAGAAGTTTTCTTAATTTTAGGAAGAGTCCAGGAAGCTTACTGAGAGCCAGTATATTTTTTTAACTCCACCCAGCGCTGTGTGCGTTGACCTGCTTCCACCTTTGGCAGTGCCACCACCTGCTGACCTCAGTGCTGTTCTCCTCCAGAGACTTCCAGGACTCTCATGGCACCATGTCACACTTGTGGCATGCATCATGCGGATTGCCCACTCCTCCCTGTCATTCATCTCCTGGCACAGCAAAGTGCCCCATATCTGGTCACCATGGCAGAGGCATCCCATCCCAGGGAGTTGCAGTATGAGTTGGTTGTGGGGAGGCTCTATCTGCCTTTCAGCTCCCACCCCCCCCACTATAAGCCGCTCCCACCGTGTCCACACTTGCGTCACAAGTAGCAGTAAGCTAGACTCAACGACGTACATGCTGTCCCCTCTCAGAGCAGGCTACGGGCTCCCAGACATGTACCGCAATCTGTGGTAGTGCAGTGGGAGTGGATGCTCAGTGTTCCTCCCCCTGACTGGCTCACAACAGCTTGAGCTTGCTTTCAAACTCAGTTTGTTGGCCTTATGAAGAGTAGCTCAACCACTGTGTTGATGGACTGGTGTACCTACTCCTTCATCCTCCAGTGCAGCAGGATCCTGCTCTTTCAAGGGTGTTGGTTGACAAAATTATGTATGACCCTGGCAGCCCTGCACATGCGGACAACAAAAACACCACTCATTTCAAGAAAAATAGAAAAAAGATGTTTTGATTGCATGGGTGTGCAAAAAGAGTGTAGAAGCATGTCATTCTGTGACGTGCATTACACTCCCAGCAACATGTACAATAATGCAAAAGGGACTATGCTTCTTATGCTTTACAGGAGCACAGGGATGCTAAATTTAGATTTAAAAAAAAGTGCTTCTTATGTCAGCATATGTGCCCTGAGCATAGAGCACACCCTTAAAGCTAGTCTGCCGCAGGAGGGAGTGGGGGCAAGCACAGTGGAGGGGTTTAAGCATGCCTGGGACAGGCACAAGGGAAGCTTGAGAGGGGAGGGAGTGATGAAAAGCCATTGATCCCATAGGGTCAGTGGCCACATACAATATGTAGGGCCTACGGGCAGACTGGATGGGCCTAGTGGTCCTTATCTGACGACAGTTTCTATGTTACATTTGCCGGATACCCTCACCAGTGCCACTAATGAACATTTTGAAAAGTACTGGTCCCAGAACAGATACCTGTGGTTTCCCACTCATGACCTCCCTCTCTGCTGACTTGACCCCATTGACTACAACCCTCTGCTACCTCTCCTTTAGCCAGTTACCTACCCAGTTTACTATGACCTTAGATGCACACGGATACTCCGTCTTCATCAGCAAGCATCTGTAAGGCACCGAGTTGAAAGCCTTGCTGAAGTCAAAGTACAGCAGATCCACAGTGTGGCCCCTATCTAGTTTCCTTGTCACCCAGTCAAAGAAAACTATTAGGTTAGTCAGACAAGACCTCCCTGATACAAATCTGTGCTGTGTACTTTTCTGGAGACCATTACTGTCCAAGTAGTCCACAAGGTCCTCTTTGACCAGTGAGTCCATCAACTTTCCTACAATAGAGGTACGACTGACAGGTCTGTAGTTCCCTACTTGTTCCTTGCCCCCCCCATGGGGCAGAACTGTGCCTGCCACACTTCAGTCCTTCAGAACTACCCTGTCCTTCGAGAGCTATTGAATAGACCTACCAGGGGTTCAGACAGTTCTGCTGCCAGCTCCCTGACTAACCCGAGATGCATCCTATCTTGTCCCAGGACCTTATCTAATTTTAGTGCTGCCAGCCCTTTCTTGGTCCTTTCGCTTATAAATAGTGGGTGCTTCATCTTCAGGACCCTCTTAGTGGCCGCTTTGGTGCCTCTATTCCTCTATTCCCATAGTGAAAACTGAGCCGAATTAATCATTAAGGAGGGTGGCCTTTTGCCTGTCCTCCTTTATCACCCTACTCCCCTCTGCTAACCTTACGATTCCCCTTCCTTTAATTGTTTTTTTTCGCTAATATATCAGAAGAATGTTTTTTCTCTGCTCTTGACCCCCTCTGGAATACGCACCTCTGTGTTTGCTTTTGCCTCCCTAACGTCCCTCTTAGCCTCCCTATTTTTTTGGTATATATCCTCTCCATTCTTTTTTCCCCTGCTTTTCTTTCTATCTGTAGAAGGCCTTTTTCTTTGCCCTCACTGCTTCCCAGACTCTTGCTGAGAACCATAACAGTCTCTTGAACCTGTTCTCTTTGGTTACCATTCTCATGCATAACTTATATGCGTCAAGAATGGTTCCTTAGTCCGGCCCGGTGTCACTGAGGGTTGAGGTGCTGGACGCCACACCGGCGACCCGGATTCGGGAACGAGCCTGGGACCCTGGGGTTGGCAGGGGAGTGAGAGGATAGAGTGTCGGAGGACAGCTCTCCTTTCTCCTGGGTGGGACTCAGGCTTGCCTGGCAATGCAGTGGCCCCCGGTGGAGACCGGAGGTACTGCACACTCTAGGGGGCAACACATAGCGGGACGAGAGCTCCGGCAGGTGACCATCTGAGCTCTTTTGGGGGGGGGGGATTGAGGGCGTAACCACTACCAGAAAAACCCTCTGCCTCTTGATATGTGACGGAGGGTCCAGGGGTGCCAGCCTACTACGCTCAAGGTTGGGCTCCTCCTCTCACTTCCTTTGCTCTCCTCTGTCCTGGGGTTGCCCGACTGGATTCTAGATAGAGCGCCAGGAGGTGTAGTCTGGCGGTCCCACCTCGGGGAACTCAGAGCCCGGGGGGCTGGGTGGCCGTAGGGAGTGGATGGAGAGACCAGCCATGGAAGAGCGAGAGGGAGCTTCAGGTGGGTGGGATAAAGTCAGACACCATGAGACCACTTCTGAAAGAGTTCAGGAAGGTAAGAGAGAGAGAGAAAGTTCTAAAAAAAAAAAAAAAAAAAAGAATGGTTCTTTAATTACCCACCATCTCTTTTCCACCCTGCCTGTGTTGTTATCCCTGACTAACTTTTCCCTGACCAACCCCATAAGCCTGTTGAAGCCTGCCCTTCTGAAATCCAGGACTTAAGCTCTCGATTGGGGTTTTCCAGACTCGGGGCAAGTTCACTTCAATGGAGTTATGGTCGCTGTTCCCCAGCAGCCTCCCTATTTTCACAGCTCTTAGTACCTCTGAGTTTATTTATTTATTTATTTATTTATTAGAACATCAGTTTAACAACCTTTGAGCCAGAGGCTCATTTGCAAAGGTACCTCGTCACAGTGAGGACAAAACAGTGCAAGAAACAAACATCAAGGCAGACAAAATCTGAGTACATTTAGGAATCAGCCAAAAAATACAGGCATTTGTCAAACACAGTATACAACAGGCTTACATGTGCGCTTTACAGAGCAGACAATATACAGTAGTTACATGGAGATTGATTCAGTGGGCAGATAAAGGTAAGGCTGGGTGGAAGACATCAGAAGAGGAGTGTGGGGAAGATAGTAGCAAGTAAAAGTAGAGCTGGACAGAAGGTCAGAGAGCAGCTCAGTGAGCCTTGTCTGGGAGTTGGTGAACACAACATCGAGAATTATTTGCCTGGTGGGTTCCTTAACTAGTTGTACCAGCAGACAGTCCTGGAAGCATCCAGCAAGGCCTGACTTCTCGTGCTTCTGGCCCCTGGAATATCTCAATTGATGTCTGTCAGGTTCCGATCATCACAGCTTCCCCCTTTGCCACCCCTCTTTCAGGTTCTTCCCTGAGCTCTCTGACTCTTTTTTCCCTTTGCTCTGGAGGCCTGTAGATCACCCCTAAGTGCAGTTTCTTGCCTAAAGCTGCCATGAGTTGCACCCACAGTGACTCAGTCGTCCATTACTGCCCCTGATGCACCCAGCTTTCACCACGTCTATATTCTCTTTGACAAAAAGGACTACATTTCCCCTTCTAAGGTTCCTCAATCCCTCCTAAATAATGAGTACCCAGGGACCTCTAGGTCCTAGTCATTATTTTCTGAAACACGCTTTTCTGATAGGATCAGCGGCAGCTGCATAAGATTCAGGGCTTTTCTTAATAACAGTTAACAAGTTGTGGGTGGGATTTTGACTAATGGGACATGGGTGGTGGAAGGGTATTAATCACTGTATTTTTTTTTTCATTAGCTGATAAGACTTTTTTTCTGTATGTTGCAGTTGCGTGAGTTAGACAGTGGCTGGCTGAGGTGGTGAGCATAGGGTTTGTTCCTGGCCAGCATCGGGGCTAGGGTGGTGGGCTGGGGTGCTGGGTGGGTTGGGAATGCCACTGGACACCAGGGAATTCTTCTAATGGGATGAGGAGAGGGAGGGGGTGCCACTGGATTCGAGAGAACTAAGAAACATCGAAATATAGACAGTGACAGCAGAAAAAGACCATCAGTCCATCCAGTCTGCTCATAATACCTTATCTTACCCCAAGACCTAGTTTCCTGTGGGGTGGACTGCAGCACCAATAGTAATTCCTGGTGCTGCCTTACACTAAATGTTCATAGAACAAGCAACGGTGAAAAAAAAATGAGCATTCTAGAGAACTCGGCTCGTCTGCCAAGGTTTATTCAGACATTATCTTGCTTCACTATTACAGACAGACTAAAGGCTGAAGAGCAGGGGCAGGGACACCAAAAGCTGTTCTATTGAGATGGGGAGAAGGAAGGGTATCACTACACACCAGGGAGAAATTAATAGGATGAGAAAAAGGAGGGGGTGCCCCTGGTACCAGGGAGAACGCATGGAAAAGGGGAGAGGGAGGGGATGCCACTGGACACAGGACAAACTTGCTTATTTCAAAAGTTTTACTAGGAAAGACATGCTGAACTGGCGACGGCTTGTTTCTAGATGCATCTTGGGGAGAGTGGGAGAGGGGAACATGGCACAACTCAGGAGAACAATGGGGTGCAGTAAAATAATTAACAGTAACCGTGCAGCAGGTAGCACAAAATATAACAGTAACTGTGCCAAAGATAATATAAAATGTAACAGTAACTGAGCAGAAGGTAATATAACAGTAACTGTGCAAACGGTAATGCAAAATACAACAGTAAGTGTGCAAAAGGTAATAAAAAACACATTATTACTGGGGAGTGTTTTTCCCATAGGGAAACCGTTATAATTTGCAGTTATCATCAGCTGGTTATAACGTCAAACGTGCAAGATTTTTCACACATGCGTGATCCTCCGGGCTGTCCTTCCTCAGCCGCCAGCTACCATAACTTATTGCTGGACTCTTCACTGCAACTCGCACTCAGTGGTAAGTTAAACACAAAGAGTAGCTGGCTGTTTCGTGGACTGCCTCCAATAAGTGGATTTAAAAATGAAATTAAAAAAAAGGAAAGTTTTTGACCACAGACTGGACTGCGGTTGACAACAGAGATCTTTTTATGTTGATTGCGTGCATGCACAAGAAACATATTGCGGCAGCTTGCCAGAAGCAGGTTGTGGAGGCACGGCACGGTTGTGGCCAATGCCCCCGCAGCCTTTGGAGGCTTGGCCCGCTTTTCCCAATGGGGTGGCACGCTGCTGCTGACACTAGTTTAGCCAGTGTGCCACAACCTTGAAACAGTTCAGCCGCTGCAATCTGGCCGCCTCGTCATTGCAGCGTAAGCCATTCCGCTGCAATGAGGGAGCGACCCGTCATTGCTGGGCGGAACCTTGCTACTGTGATATTGTTTGTGAACATGATGGCAGCTTGCCGCCGTGTTCACAAACAATATTAAGCACCCCCACTGCTGAGGGGGTGCCCAGTGCCCCTCGGCAGCATGTGCCCCCCCAACCCTGGTACATGCCTATAATAAGGCGGTGACAGGGGCCCTGGATTCTATTGCACCTGTTCGTGTTCGTCCTCTCACTCTTCGCCCCAGGTCTCCATGGTTTGATGAGACCGTGAGGGAGTTGAGGAGGGTGGGACGAAGGCTGGAGAGGCGCTGGAGGAAGTCCGGTCTGGATGATGACAAACTTAGTTTGATGGACCATTATACGGTTATCAGTCCGCAATCTCTCGTAAGAAGGCAGAATTCCTGTCCAGAGAGATTGCGGCTGCACAGAATAGACCAGCTCAGCTCTTTCGACTGTGGACAGACTGTGCAATCCAGCCTGTCGTCAGCCCAGAAGAGCCTTTTCTAGAACGTGTGAGGAGTTTGCTCTCTTCTTTGCAGATAAGGTTGCCAAAATCAGGTCAGATGTCCGTCCTTCCCTTTCCAATGGGAGCGGTGATGGTCGGCTGGAGAAGTTGAACACTCAGTTTGTATGGTCTGACTTCAGCCTCCCCACAATTGATAATATTGTGATGGTCATCCGAACACTGCGACCAACCAACCGTGATTTGGACCCTGGCCCCACACGTCTCTTAGTGGATTGTGTGGATAAAATCGGCCTGGTCCTGGCTTCGATAGTCTGGCAGTCTTTAGAGAGGGGGATCTTTCCTGATCCCCTTAAAGAGGCTATAGTTAAGCCTCTTTTAAAGAAATCCTCCTTAGACCCAGACTGTCTAGCAAATTACAGACAGTCTCTAACTTACCCTTTGTGGGTAAAGTTATTGAGAAGGTGGTCCAGTACAGTTGGATGATCATCTGACCAACAACAATATTTATGATTCTTCCAGTCAGGATTTAGGAAAAGGCATAGTACCGAGACAGCACTTGTTCGGGTACTAAATGACCTCCTAATAGCGAGAGATCGTAGGACCTGTTCTATCTTGGTTACTCCTTGATCTCTCTGCAGCATTTGACACTGTTGACCATGGTGTGCTGCTGGAGCCGCTCGGTCCATCTGTGGATTATCTGGTGTGGTCCTCAGGTGGTTTCAATCTTACCTCGAGGGTAGGACTCAGAGGGTGGTGTCGAATCTTTTCTTCGACATCGTCTCCCTATCCTGCGGGGTACCGCAGGGTTCTATTTTAGCACCTATGTTGTTTGCGGTGTATATGCTGCCGCTGGGAGCGATTATTAGACGGTACGGTTTGGGTTTTCATTGCTATGCAGATGATACCCAGCTGTATATGTCTTTTGTGCCCGATCAGGATGCTGCCTTATTGGTATTTAATAACTGCCTTGCCGAAATCCAGGACTGGATGAGTGGGAGTTGGCTGAGGTTAAACCCGGAGAAAACTGAGGTGTTAGTCGTGGATCGAGGTCGCTGTGAGGCGGGTTTGCCAGATGGATCGCCCTCAGGCTTATGGCTTGGGGGCGTTCAGCTGACAACCTCAGATCAGGTGCGGAATCTTGGCGTAATAATTGACGACCACTTGACACTTAAATCCCAGGTGTCAGCAGCGGTCAAAACTTCCTTTTTCCATCTGAGGAATATCGCTAGGGTGAAGCACCTGGTTCCTCCAGAGGATCTTCCAACGTTGATCCACGCCTTCGTTAAATTTTGTTTATTTATTGTTTTATGAAATTGTACAGGCGCTTTGGTTGAAGAAAAGCGCCTTTTAAAAAATAAAGTGTTGATTGATTGATTGATATTGAACCCACCACAGTGTTTGTTTGCCGACAGGGACCCCAATCCCGTTGGCTTCAGTGCACATGATCTTCATTTTGCCGACGGGGAGCCCACTCCTGTTGGCATTATGTCCTCCCTCAGTTTCATTTGTCGACAGGGGAGCCCTCCCCCGTCGCATAATTCTCTCAAACACGCAGTACAGTTGTGCTGGTAAGTCTAACTTCGCTTTGCTAGAGCTGCCCTTCCCAAAATATTGTTGGCATGCTGGGAGCCCACCCAGCATGCCAAATGGCCTTGTAAAAAAAAAAAAAAGTCCCATGATTTTTTTTTTTTTTGAGTAACTTAGAAAAGAAAACTGTCCTCGCTGTCTCCCCTGCCTCCTCCCACAACCCACGCCTCACCCTCTGCGCACCCCACCTCCCCACATCCTTCCACCCCACACTTACCTGTGGAGTCCGGCGTGGTGATCTATGGTGGACCGGGAACACTTCTGCACTCTTCAAAGCCAACTGCGAACTGAGGAAATACCGGTAAGTTGTATAAAGGCATAGATAGGGCTTACTAACATACTAAAATGCCAGCAGAATAGGCCTAATGGTCTCTCGAGTCTGCTCGATTTTTCAGCACCCGCACTGAGGGTCGATTTTGGTGTGTCCCCCCCCCCCTTGGGCAATACTGTCCCCAGTCCCAGATGTTCCACCTGTATTGGGCCTGGTCAGATTTACCCTCCCCCTGTAACTGTCCCATCCCCTCTTAAACCCGTCCACAGTCCATCTCTACCAGCTCCCTGGGCAGTGCATTCCATGGCTCCACTACCCTTTTGGTGAAATAACATCTCCTCCTCCTCTCCCCTCTGAGCCTGCCCCCTTCCAGCTTACACCCGTGACCTCTTGTTGCCCCACCCTCCTTCCTTTGGAACACCCTGACTGGGCCTCCTTTATTGATCCCTTTCATGTACTTAAAGACCTCTATCATGTCCCCCCGTCCCTCCTCTCCTCCAGGGTGTACATGTCGAGCTCCTTGAGCCTCTCCTCATAGGTCCTCTTCCCCAGGCCCCAGGTCATTTTGGTTGCCCTCCTGTGGACCCTCTCTAGGAGTGTAATGTCCCTCTTTAAATGTGGTCTCCAAAACTGTACACAATACTCGAGGTGTGGCCTAACCAAGCAGTTGTACAGTGGAAGGATCACCTCCGCCTTTCTGGAGGTAATCCCCCTGGCGATGCATCCCAGCATCCTATTTGTCCTTGCAGCTGCCCTCCTACAGGTCTCTGAGTTGTTCATTTTGACATCTACCACTACCCCCCAGGTCCCTCTCACCCTCTGTGACTTGAATCATGTCTCCTCCCAGGGTATACCCCTGGCCTGGATTTCTGACTCCCAGGTGCAGAACCTTGCACTTCCCCGCATTGAATTTTAGTTTCCATTTTCCTGACCACCTTTCCAGAGCCTCCAGGTCCTCCTGCAAGGCCACCCTCCCCTCCTCCCCATGCAGCACTGCACCCAGCTTTGAGTCATCTACAGAGAGACTCATCTCACTCCTGATCCCCCTCCTGATGTCTGAGATATAGGCACTGAACAGGAGTGACCCCTGCACTGACCCCTGGGGAACCCCACTAGTAACCCACCTTGGGGATGAGGCTAACCCTCCAACCACCACCTTCTGAGTTTGCTCAGAGAGCCAATTTCCTATCCATCTTAACAGCTGTCTCCCTACCCCCATTTCCCTTCAGCTTAGCCAGCAGGCCACTGTGGGGTACTGAATCAAATGCCTTGCTAAAGTCCAGAAAGAGGACGTCCACTGGCCTACCCTGGTCCAGGGCTCTCGTCACCCAGTCATAGAACTCAACAAGATTTGTCTGGCACGATCTTCCCGTGACAAAGCCATGCTGCCTATCGTCCAAATACCCAGTTTGCTCCAGTTTCAATTTTTTTGCATATCTCAGGCATTTTTTGGAATTTTGGCACCAAATTTTCAACATGGGGTTATTGGGCCCCCTCCTCATAAATACAGCCACTGTCATGGCGTTAATCGGTCCCAAAAGGTGATTTTTGCGGTCACTGCGCGGAATCACCTTTCGGGACCGATTAACGAAACGACAGTGCCAGTGTTCATGAGGTGGGGTCTCAATGAGTCTATGTTGCAAATTTGGTGGAAAAAATCCAAAAACTGACTGTTTTACGAGCATGTGTTGCGCAGTTGCTATGCACGCTTGTAACTTCACCGATTTGCAATATTTTCACTCCAGATTTTCAACATTACTATTTTTGCGCACCTCCTTATGAACAGTACAGTTGTCACTTTTCACATCCTGGCCGAAATGTGTTTTCGCAGTTCTGGCGCAGGATAGCGTGGTTGCTGTGGGAAATCGGTGTTCAGGACACATTGAGAAAATGACAGTGACACTGTTCATGAGTAGAGATCCTAAAATGCCTATATTGAAAATTTTGTGATGAAAGTCCTTAAAATGAGTGTGTTGCGAGTGTGCGTTTTGCAGTTTCCATGCACCCTTGTAACTCCGCAAATTAGTAATATTTTCATGCCAGATTTTCAACACTGCACGCTCGCAACTTCGCAATAGTTTCACTCCAGATGTTCAACATTGCCATTTTTCCGCACCTCCTTATGAACAGTGCAGCTGTCATTTTTCACATCCTGGCCGAAATGTGTGTTCGCACTTCCGGCGCAGAATAGTGCGGGAGCTGTGGGAAATCAGTGTTCGGGACGCATTACGAAAATCACAGTGACACTGTTGAGGAGCAGAGATCCTAAAATACCTATGTTGAAAATTTTGTGATGAAACTCCATAAAATGACTGTGTAACGAGCGTGCGTTTTGCAGTTTCCATGCACCCTTGTAACTTCGCAAATTAGTAATATTTTCATGCCAGATTTTCAACACTGGTATTTTTTCACACCTCCTTATGAACAGTACAGCTTTCATTTTTCACATCCTGGCCGAAATGAGTTTTTGTGTTTCCGGCACAGAATACCGCAGTCGCTTTTGGAAATCAGTGTTTGGGACAGATTAGGATTGAGTGAGTGAGAGAGGGGGATTGACCGAGCTCAACTGAGCTCTGTCGGGACTGCGCATTTCTTTGTTGGCAGAAAAAGGTGCCAACGCAGGCAGGAACAGTATGCAAGGGGCAGCCTGCAGCCACTGGATAAATAGAGTGGAGCGAGCTCAACGGAGCTCTCATTGTGACTGCCAGGATTTCTTTGGGGCAGAAAAGGCAACGCAGGTAGGAGCCCAGTACAAAAGGCCAGCCTGCAGTGCTGGCAGAAACAGAACGAATGAGCGAGCGAGCTCAACGGAGCTGCGTCGGGACTGCTACAGATTTCTTTGTGGGCAGAAAAAGCCGCCAACGCAGGCAGGAGCCCAGTACAAAAGGGCAGCCTGCAGCGCTGGGAGACACAGAACAAGCGAGTGAGGGAGGGGGAGTGAGTGAGCTCAATAGAGCTCTATTGGGACTGCTGCGGATTTCTTTGTGGGCAGAAAAAGGCAGCAATGCATGCAGGGGTCCAGTACAAAAGGGCAGCCTGCAGCAGCAGGAGAAACAGAACGAGTGAGCGAGTGAAAGAGGGGGAGTGAGCGAGCTCAACAGAGCTCTGTTGTGACTGCTGCAGATTTCTTTGTGGGCAGAAAAAGGGGCCAACAGAAGGCAGGAGCCCAGTACAAAAGGGCAGCCTGCAGCGCCAGGAGAAACAGAATGGGTGAGTGAGACAGGGGGAGTGAGCAACCTCAACGGAGCGCTGTCAGGACAGCTGCGGATTTCTTTGTGGGCAGAAAAAGGTGCCAGTGCAGGCAGGAGCCCAGTACAAAAGGGCAGCCTGCAGCGCCGGGACAAACGCAACGAGTGGGAAGGGGAGTGAGCGAGCTCAACGGAGCTCTATCGTGACTGCTGCAGATTTTTTGAGGGCAGAAAAAGGTGGCAACACAGGCAGGAGCCCAGTACTGCAGCACCGGCAGAAACTGAACGAGTGAGTGAGAGAGGGGGAGTGAGCGAGCTCAACGGAGCTGTGTCGGGACAGCTGCAGATTTCTTTGTGGGCAGAAAAAGGTGCCAATGCAGGCAGGAGCCCAATACAAAAAGACAGCCTGCAGCGCTGGGACAAACACGAGTGAGTGAGAGGGGGGGAGTGAGCCACCTCAACGGAGCTCTGACGGGACAGCTGCGGATTTCTTTGTGGGCAGAAAAAGGTGCCAATGCAGGCAGGAGCCCAATACAAAAAGGCAGCCTGCAGCGCTGGGACAAACACGAGTGAATGAGGGGGGGGTAGTGAGCAAGCTCAATGGAGCTCTGTCACGACTGCTATGGATTTCTTTGTGGGCAGAAAACAGCGGCAAATCAGGCAGGAGCCCAGTACAAAAGGCAAGCCTGCAGCACCGGGAGAAACAGAACGAGCCAGTGACAGAGGGGCAGTGAGCAAGCTCAACGGACCAAAGCAATCAACATTCGGCATTGACAAATGCTTTTTTTATTTTATACAATTGCTGTGGCGAAAAAACATTCCCCAGCAATTATAGAAAATAAAGGCTGGATAGGTGTGTTAAACTCGAATTTTACACACATTCTCTCAGTGTGGGATGCCATTATAAACTCCTCGAGCTTTGCTCTCGGGATTTATGTGGCATCCCACACCTCGGGGGTATGTGTAAAATTCTCATTATAACCCCCTATCCAGCCAATATTCTTTGTTTTACAGGTCCATGTATCACATTGACCAGTCAGTGCCTTTTCTTACATAGCTCGTGTAACACACTTATACTGTGAATAGGGTTTCACATGCTATGTAAAATTTATCTCGAAACTCCAAAATCTACATTCGTAAAGTTCTGACATTTGTTCTGACACTTTTCAAGCTGACCAGCATTAAACCTGCCACTATGGCTGTTCCAAATTACAGTATAGCAAGACATAAGTAAAGCCCTCGTTTGTGGGTTGAGCTGTTTGTTTTCTGAAATAGTTTCCCCACTTACATTACTAGCAGAGGTGCTTTTAGAGCTGTGGTTCAGCCGCGAATCAGCTATGTTCATAGAAAATGGGTCGCTGTCTGCAGTTTTTCAGTGATTTTAATGGTAACCAAAATAAAAACAAAAGTAAAACACTGAGCAAATAACTTCTGTTAAAGGGATCACTTCGTGGAGACTCTCCGTTCGTCTTCTAGTCTCTTTGACCTTTGTCTACAGTGGAAGAGCTGTTATGGATAACATTAAGCAAGAAAACAAGAAAATGCCATCTTTATTTGCAGTAGCTAATGTACCAGACTTTCAATTAAAATTTGTACACCTCCTTGTTAACTACAGACTGACAACAGATGATGTTTGTGAAATTTGCCCATTTTTGCATGCACCACTGAATGAGCCTAGCAGCACTGTGCCATACCAGTGCTATGACAAATGACAGACTGATGAGAGGACACAGTGATCTCAGTAATTCAGCACTTTTCATGTATTCAGGGGAGTTTTGGCACTCCAGTAGGGGCAGAGATTTGATCGGACCTATGATATATTTATATGTCCCCTGCTGCCATTCATTACTGGATGAAAGTGGTTTCAGTTGTGTTTTGCTCGAGTCAGAACTGCCCAGCTTTGCTGGGCTGTTCTCTTAGAACACGTGTAAAAACACTGTTAACCAGCAACAAGTGGTTCTGTGACATGCTAATACATAACAGTAACTATGCAAAAGGTAATGCAAAATACAGCAGAAACTGTGCAAAAAGTTATACAAAATATAGCAGTAACTGTGTAAATGGTGATATAAAATATAACCGTAACTATGCAAAAGGTAATAAAACAATATAGTAGTAACTGTAAAAGGTTATATAAAATACAGCAGAAACTGCAAAAGTTTGTGCAAAATACACTAGAAACTGCAAAAGGTTCTACAGAATTCAGTAGAAACTGCAAAAGATTATACACAATACAGCAGTAACTGCACAAGGTTGTGCAAAATACAGCATAAACTGTGCAAAAGGTCATACAAAATATAGCAGTAACTACCCAAAAGTAATACAAAATGTAATAATAACTGTGCAGATGGTAATACTTAATATAACAGTAACTGTACAAGGGGTAATACTGTGCAAAAAGTAATACAAAATATAGTAGTAACTGTGCAGAAGGTTATACAAAATATAGTAGTAATTGTGTAGAAGGTTATACAAAATATAACGGTAACTGTGCAAGAAGTAATATGAAAAAATAACAGTAACTATGCAAAAGGAAATATGGAATGTTATAGTGACTGCAAAAAGCAATACAAAATGTAACGGTAACTGTGCAAAAGTTAATATAAAATATAACAGTAACTGTTGTTATCCATGGATCAGCACCCTGATTGGCCCCCTACCTTGCAGACAGTAATACCTAGGGCACAGGCACTTATCGTATAAGCATAAGTGTCAGGATATGAGTTCTACTGTATTTCTGCTGAGAATCATAATGCATTGGCCATCATTCTAATTGTACCACTTGGGAGGCACCTCTGCTTATACCACTGTATAATCATTAGTTAGACAATACTGCCATCTTCAGTTCTAGTGTTGAACAGCAATTACCTATGCAATTATGTATGTAACCACAAGTGGCCTTCATGAATACAGGTCCTTTGTTTAGTTATCTTGTCTTACTGCTAGCTCAGCATGCTTTCCCAGGCTAGTAAGAATTCAGGTTATTTGCCATTATCCAATGATGAGACTTTTATTTATCTTTTTGGTAGTTGCTATGGTAATTATCAGGGGTATAAGACCCTTTGTATTGCACCTTTTTCTCTGAGAAGAAGAGACTTGCTGCTGCCTATAGGTAAGAACGATTGGAGGTGTTCTTCCCGGTGTTTATCGCTGTGATTTGGTTTTAAACCTGCTTTACATACCAGAAGTAAATCACTTTATATGCAGAACACCACTTGTCATAGTTTCTTCACTTTTGTGCAGTTCCAACAAGAACCACACACTGACCCCAATCACCTTAATTCATGCTGGAATAAACGATCTAGGGAAAAGATATTTGCTAGAAATCCAGAGAGATTTTGAAACTATAGGGGACACAATTCAAAATCAAGGTGATGACTTGATCATTTCTGGATTAATACCAATTCCCAGAGCAAATCGTCAAAAAAGGCAAGACATAATAACATTAAATGGTTGGTTAAAGCGATGGTGCCTTAGAGAAAGTTTTGTTTTCATGAGTAATTGGGAAGGTTTTATAAACCAGGCATTCTATGCCAGAGATGGAATACATTTAAATAGACAGGGGAAAGCGCATTTTTGGGAATAGACTTAGGCAGCAAATCGAAAATATTTTAAACTAAATTTAGGGGGGGATGTTGCCACTTCACCTTTGGTTAAACATAATATAAATAGCCCACGTAAACATATCGACTGGAACATCCTTCTTATAAATGCTAGGAGCTTAAACAATAAATACGACAAGTTATTATATACTCTAAAACAGCAGGATGTCCATATCTGTGCAGTTACAGAGACCTGGTGGAAGGAGGATGATCCTTGGGACAAAAATATCCCTGGGTATACTTTATTTCATAAGGATAGAACCATTAGTAGTGGTGGAGGAGGAGTTGCACTATTCATCTTAAACAGCATAAAAGTTGAAAATGTTGAGTTATTAAAATGGCCTAAAATAGAAGCCTTATGGGTTAAAATATACTTAAAAACATCAAATTGTATAAATCTAGGAGTAATTTACAGGCCACCTTCAGTTACTGTAGAAGACTCCTTGCTATTGAATTATATAAATAGCATTTCCTCCGAAAAAAATGCTTTACTCATGGGTGACTTTAACTTCCCAGGGATAAACTGGAACACTCTTAGCACTATTACTCAAATTGAAAATACTTACCTTGAATCCTTTTTGTTAAATAATATGGAGCAAATAGTGAAACAGAATACTAGGGTAAATAATATACTTGACCTAGTTTTGCATAACCTGGGTGACAGTATAACTAACTGTAATGTTTCCCACCCCCTTGGAACTAGTGACCATTCTATGGTTAATTTTACATATAAAGGTAGCTATGGTTCTGACACAGGATGTACAGTTATCTATAATTTTAAAAAAACTGATTTCCAGGAATTTAATAAAGAGTTGACATTGTGGGACTGGGAAGAGGAATTTACGAACAAGTCACTGAATGAAATATGGTCTATATTCAATACTAAATTATCTACAGGAATATTAAAGTATATCCCTCAAATGAAAAAAGGAGATCAAGTTAAATGTAAAACTCCCTGGATAAATGCCAAAGTTAAAAAACTGATAAGACAAAAAATAAGGCATTTAAAAACGCAAAACTTAGTGGTACACTGTCAAATTGGGAATATTATAAAAATTTACTGAAAAAACAAAAGTTGTGTTAAAAAGCCAAAAGGATTATGAGGTAAACTTGGCAACAAGGGTTAAGGATAACTATAAGTCCTTTTACAAATTTGTAAATAATAAAAGGGGTGCCACTCCTACCCTAGGCCCATTAAAGGATTCAACTGGTAAAATGATTTTAGAGAATTCCGATATGGCAATGCTATGTAATCAATACTTTATCTCTGTTTTTAATAAAAAGTCCGTGCCTAAAAAAAATCATAACCCACATAAAACACCTGGGTCGCACCTTATTACAGCATTAGACATTCAAAAGCGTCCATTAGGGTTGGACTCTGTTAAATCATCAGGCCCAGATGGTCTTCACCCTCGCATTCTCAAAGAACTGGCCATTCCCTTATCTGGTCCAATTACAGCATTATTTATTAGATCTATCGATGAAGGACAAGTAATTGATGTATGGAGGCAAGCTAATGTTGTGCCTATTTATAAAAAGGGTTCAAAACATGAAGTATCTAACTACCGGCCTATTAGCTTAACGTCTATTTTGAGCAAAATCCTAGAGGGAATCATCAAGGAATATCTAGGGGAAATAGTTAATATTGATTATTCCCAGCATGGTTTTGTTAAGGGCAGATCATGCCAGACAAATTTGCTGGAATTTTACGGCAAAGTTAGTATGGCTTTAGATAGAAATGAGGCAGTCGATGTCATTTTGCTGGACTTCTCAAAAGCCTTTGATCAGGTCCCTCATGGCGAATTGTTAGACACTTTGATTGAAATGGGTTTAAATGGTAATATTACCAAATGGGTGGAATCATGGTTGTCCAATAGAACGAAAAAAGTCTGTATAAAAGGTTCTTATTCAGGTAAGGAACAAGTGACCAGTGGTGTTCCACAAGGCTCTGTGCTTGGCCCATGTCTCTTTAATATATATATTGCTTCATTAAGCACGCCAGTCGGTGTATGTATAACCAAATTTATGGATGACACTGTGATAGGCCATATACTGTAAATAATGTTGAAGATGCAAATACTCTACAGCATGCACTTGGTGAAATTGAAAATTGGGCAGACAAAACATGTTACATTTTAATATAGATAAGTGTACTGTTATGCACTTTGGGAAAAATAACCTATTAGCCAAATATAAGTTGGGAGGCAAATTATTAAATGTGGTGGAAGGTGAAAGGGACTTGGGTATAAGAGTACAAAATAATTTGAGTCCTAAACTACATTGTCAACAAGTCATTAAAAAAGCTGGAGGAATACTTCACTGTATAAACAAGCACATTCAAAGTAACAGTAGTAGAGTGTTACTCCCCTTATATACTTCTTCAGTGAGGCCTCACTTGGAGTATTGTGCTCAGTTTTTGTCACCACAAGACCAGGGCTCAAAACGTGCTCTGGAAAAAATTCAGAGAAAAGCAACAAAGAAAATGAACGAAGTTAAAGATCTAAATTATATGATGATCGTTTAAACAAGTTAGGACTTTATTCCTTAGAATATCGAAGAATGAGAGGGGACCTCTGTATGGTTTTTAAAGCTCTTCATGATGACAGTTTATGGGCTAAATTGGGACTAACTATAAGAAATAATCCATATGAAACTCGGTTTCACCCCTTCCAACTTATGGGAGAATGTTGTAAAACAAAGAAAAGGAGCTCCTGGTTTACAATAAGAGTCACTAGTGTCTGGAACCAGTTACCCATAAATGTGCTAACTAGTGATAAAATGGACATTTTCAAGTCAAGATTAGATATTTATCTACGTAAAAACTCAATATATGGTTATACTTAAATTTTCCTAGCGAGCTATATGGATCGCGGTCTTTTTTTGCTCTGATAACCTATGAAACCTATGAAAAACCTGAGAAAGGTAATTTTATTACTCAGTTACATTTGGCAACCGTGTGCAGGTTGTACTGTACAAAGTGAGGATTCCATTCGAGTTCTTTGAACTGAATGTCGAATAGTGTGGTGCATTTTTGCCCACTTGGACCTACTCGAACTTACTGTAGTTGTTCCTTTACAGACTTGTTCCGTCTCGGTTTGGGGCATGGCAGACCCACACCGAACCACTGGTACACTCCCTTTGCGAGTAGCAGTGTACCGCCTTGGCACTACCGTTTGCCCACGGGGGACCGGAAAGCCGTTGGGTGACGGCGCCAAGGATTTTATTCCAGTCTTTCAGTTGCCTTCTTTGTCTGTTTACCCCTTTATTTGTTATGCCTGAACTGTGCACAGAACTGGGTCTAGACGTTTCAAACTACCTTACCGCCCATGGAGGTTGGACTGATTTTGCACTGGACGCGGAGTCGCCAGAAGACGCTATGCTTATGATTTCTGATCAATATCTAGAGTCCAAGCAAAAAGCCAAGAAATACCACACAAAGGTGGCTTGGTCATGGCTTTACACATAGCCATCGAAAGTTTATTGCCACAATGTGCCTCCCTTGCGCTGCAAAACGCTTCTGTAAAAAAAGAGTTGGGCTTGCAGGCATTGAAGTTACTGAAAAAGGAACAGAAACTCACAGAGGAGACATAGTCACTCTGTGATCATAATAACAGACTGTTGCACTGCACTGCTCAAGACTGAGCATGAATTGTGTATGTTAATGGATGACAATGAAAGGTTAAAATGTGATAAGAAACAGCTATCTTATTTGAATATTTTAAGTGACACGAATGAGAGTCTGAGACAGGATAATGTTGAATTGAAGGAAGCGAATGTGAGGTTGATGCATGAGCTAGACAAAGAGCTTGGGGAAAACGTTGAATTGGGCACCGCATACCGAGTACTGCAGCGTGAGGTTGAGAAGGGTATTGAGCAGGGCACTGCTAAAGTTTGTCACAAGAAGTGTAGACAAGATGGCAAAAATGCGCCATCAGTGGGATATTCTCGCTGGCCATATAAAAGCCATGAATGGTTTTCAGTACACACCCTTTGATATTACCTCATCAGGTGATGACGACTCTGATTACGAGGACATAGGACACCTTGTCACATCCAAGACCCCGCCCCATAGCGCGGTGGCCTTTACCAACTATTCCCAAGATGGTGGCTGTTGCAGTCCAGTTCTTTGTCACGTTGATACGCCTTCTACGCTGCCTCATCAAAACAAATATGGCGGCCCCCATGATATGGGAGGCCGACCACCACCAAGTAGGAGCCCGCTTCTACTGGCTCCCCTTTCCTGGGAAGACGGTGCGGAAGTGCGAGGCATTGTACATGATGTCTTGACTAGCAACCCCTGAGGGAAGCTCCTCCATGCAGGAGCAGATCGGATGCATGTTTGAAAATGCTGTAACCCAAGAAAATGCATTCAAGGCAGTTGCTGATGCGGCGGCGGAAGCTGCCCTTCGTGGTGCTTTGGGTCATGGGGAACTAAACACTGTTTCCCCGCTTGCCCACTTCCAATCCCCTACAGGTCGCACATTCTGTTCAGCAAATTGCGCAAGGCATCGGACAGATGGGCCCAGCTGACAGCCTCAGCTGTCATTTGGAGAAGATGTGCTTCCTCTGTGAGAAGCTTTCTCTCCAACCCGAGTACCAGGTCCAAGTCCTGAGACAAACCATTGAGCCTTCCCTCTGGGCCAAACTCCCAGAGGCCGTCCGCAATTATGAGATGCTAGACTACAGTGATATCGCACTGGCACTCCTTGCTGCCAACTCTCCAGGTATCGTAAGCTTGGAGCTAGTTTAGCTTATAAGGTCAAGCAAGATGTGAAGGAAAGCCCAGTGGCTTACCATCAACGGTCATGGCTCGCCTACAAGGCCGGTAAAGGCCTAGCAGGTGAAGCCGCCGACAAAAAACAAATTCAGTACAAGGATTTGTACATCCGGAACATGACTCTGGCTCTCCGGGAGAAGGTTGAACTCAACGTCTACCCGCAGACCGATACCTTTGCCGACATCCTCACCAAGATGGAATGTGCCTTTCAGGTCCACCTCCATAACCTAGCTTCCAGTAGAACCACCAACAAGGCCACTGCCATCCAAACTCCCAACGGCCCAAGTCACTGCGGTGGGCCCTGCCCTAACCCACTATATAGTGGAAGGCAACAACGTTAAACAGGAAGCTCCTTCTGACGACCGACAGTTGCACGGGGGGGGGGGAACTGGAACTACAAGAATAACTGGAACAATAACAACTACAACAGCAATGGAAAATACTTAAAATTCCAATGGCTTTTCCATAGTCTGCAGCAAGCTCCCTGAACTAGTGGCCTTAATGGAAGAGGGATGCCTGGATATTGTGGCAGTCACTGAAACATGGTACACAGAGAACCATGAGTGGGAAGTAAACATACCCGGATACACAGTCTACAGGAGGGACAGGGTAGGTAAAAGAGGAGGAGGAGTAGCTCTCTATATAAGGGAAGGAATTAAAGCAACAGAACTAGAGAGTAAACAGGAAGTTGATGAGTCACTATGGGTCACCCTGGAGACAGGAAATGGCACCACAATCCGCATGGGGGTTGTGTACAGACCCCCATCTCAGGGGGAGGAAATGGACAAGGAAATGATAGAAGGCATCCTTAAAATGGCAGAAAAAGGGGAGATATTGTTGATGGGGGACCTGAATATGCCAGATGTTAACTGGAGTACCTTTGCTGCAGGCACATCCAAGAGAAGGGTCATTCTTGATGCCCTACAGGGGACATGCCTCAGACAGCTAGTGTTGGAACCCACTCGGGAGGGAGCAGTCTTAGACCTGGTACTCTCAAATGGGGAAGGAGAAAGGATCTCAGATTTAGAAGTGGGTAGCCATCTGGGAACAAGTGGCCACCAAACAGTGTGGTTCACTATAAACACAGCCATAGTCAAGCCATACAAAAACAAGAGTATTGGACTTTAGGAAGGCTGACTTTGGGAAAATGAGAGAGTGCCATTAAAAGTACTAGCAAATGGGCAAGAAGGAGGGGTTGGGGAACAATGGGGAATAATCAAAACAGCCATCACAGAGGCAACAAGCGTTTGTGTGAAGCAAATCAATAAAACAAAATGAAGGAAAAAAACACTATGGTTCTCAAGAGGTGGCAGGGATGGTTAAGGAGAAAAGGATAGCATTCAGGAAATATAAGGAAACACAGAAGGAGCAGGACAGAGAACTTTATCAGTTAAAGCAGAAGGAGGCAGGGAAGGCAGTCAGAATAGCAAAGGCACAAACTGAGGAAAAGATAGCCAACTCTGTTAAGAAGGGAGATAAAACTTTTTATAGGTACATTAGGGAGCGAAGAAAGACCAAGGGAGGGATATAGAGACTTAATAAAGGGGAAGGAAAGTGGGCAGAGGGTGACAGTAAAACAGCAGGGATACTGAATGAATAGTTCTGCTCAGTATTCACAAAGGATGAGGAGGGGGAGGTGCCTAAACCAAACAAGGGAGAAACTCTGAATGGGGGGGAGGTCGATACCAGTCCATTCACAGAAGAAAGGGTTTTGAAAGAACTCTTGAAATTGAGGGTGGACAAAGCAATGTGGCCTGATGGGATTCACCCAAGAATACTAAAAGAACTAAGGGTAGAACTAGTAACACCACTGACCACTCTCTTTAACAAATCATGGGAGGATGTAGTGGTACCTGAGGACTGGAGGAGGGCAAATGTGATTCCAGTTCACAAAAGTGGGAGCAGGGCAGAGGCAGGAAACTACAGACCAGTTAGTTTGACTTCAGTGGTAGGGAAAATGATAGAATCACTTCTGAAGGAAAGAATTGTTGAGTACATAGAGGCCAGTGGGGCACAGGACCCAAGGCAGCATGGTTTCACAGCAGGAAGGTCATGTCAGACGAACCTAATATATTTCTTTGACTGGGTGACCAAAGTAGTAGACCAGGGAGGGGCTGTGGATATGGCCTACCTAGATTTTAGCAAGGCATTCGACACAGTCTCACACAAAAGATTAATGTACAAGTTAGGCAGCTTTGGAGTGGGTCCCAAGGTGGTATTCTGGTTAAAAAACTGACTGGACAACAGGACGCAAAAGGTAATAGTAAACGGAGTCCACAGTGAAGAAAGGAGGGTAACTAACGTGGTACCGCAGGGTTTGGTACTGGGACCGGTCCTCTTTAATATCTTTATAAGTGACATTGGAGAGCATCTGGAAGGAAATGTATGCCTCTTTGCAGATGACACAAAGATCTGCAACAGGGTTGATACACAAGGTGGGGTGGAAAGAATGAAAAGGGACTTGGCAAGGTTGGATGAATGGTCAGTTGTTAAACAGATTCAATTATACAGTTTATACAGGTTCCTGGTTGGTAATTCAATAAAGCCAACACACTATTTCTTTGCCGAATTAGTTGTAATTTATTGAGATAATCTCTGGTAGCCTGCTACTACCCGAGTGTACCTGATGATAAAATTTAATCTTACAGCCAATGAAACAGTCCATGGAACAGTCCATTGGGGTGTTTCTAACATGCAATCTAGACAGCTAGTAATATTTGCATTACAGGGTTACAGCATTTGAGAGACACATGTAACCATATATCTCTGGATCCCCCGAGCAATCTATGGGTAGTCTCAGACTGCATCTTGTCCGAGACTGTGTCTTCTCGAAGGGATGCTGGACACAACCATAGGTCCCATATTTATGTGTAGCAAGCTTAGAAAAAAAATGCAAGGCTGGAATTTCCCAAAAACTACCTCAGCAGTTTTAAACACAGACAATATGTCATTCAACAAGTCATAAGACTCGGGTTCGAAAATACATTGGTCATAAGATACTTTTGACACTTTGCCAGAGACATACGGTCATTCTTAAATGGAAAAAACAAGTAATCAGGGTTTTTTTATTTGTCAAAAATAATTACTTTAGGATACAGAAAACATGCAAGGGGATGTGACTGTTTTAAAAATACTCGGATTACAGATAAAAACCAGACAGTGGCCAAATTGGGGAACTCAAATCATTAAGGCCAGCTGTGGTTACTAGCAGCTGCATTCTTATCTTAGCCGTAACCTTATAAAAAGACATGTTTTGATACACAATATTTTCAAAGTCTTACCACCATGTCAGTTAATGTGAATGCA
Organism: Neoceratodus forsteri; assembly: GCA_016271365.2. NCBI lineage: Eukaryota > Metazoa > Chordata > Ceratodontiformes > Ceratodontidae > Neoceratodus > Neoceratodus forsteri. Next base: position 112,767,435 of record CM028131.1, read on the forward strand.
TGTGTATCATTCATTTACTTAGCCACTTGCAGCCATTTGCTACTAGATATACCAATTCACATGTTGGCATCATATGGTCATCTACTAGCCATCTTCACCTTTTACTAGCCCTTTAGCAAAATTAGCCATTTTACACCTTTCTATCTTATCTCCTCAACCTTTTGGTTAGCCAATTATATGTTGTTGATAAAAGTTTTGTCACTGGTCACTAAAACCTTGGCCACTGGTCACTAAACTTTGGCCATTGGCCACTTTCAACACAAATACGTGGCAGCTCAGATTCAGTGCAAAGAAGTGCAAGGTAATGCATCTGGGAAACAAAAACCCAGGGGAAGAGTACACAGTAGGGGGTGAGTTAATAACAACAACAAAAATCGAAAGAGACCTAGGAGTAATAATATCAGATGACCTAAAGGTGGGCAAGCAGTGTAAGAAGGCAGTAAGGAGGGCTGGGGGGGATACTGGGATGCATAGGGAGAGGCATCAACAGTAGAAAACAGGAAGTTCTTATCCCTCTCTACAGACAGTTAGTGAGACCCCATCTGGAGTACTGCATGCAATTCTGTAGACCCCATCTCCGCAAAGACATAGAGAGGAGGCTGTTCAGAGGAGGGCAACCAAAATGGTGCAAAGTCTGCACCAGAAGACATATGAGGAGAGACTAAAGCAGCTTAATATGTATACCCTTGAGGAAAGGAGGGAGAGGGGAGACATGATAGAAACTTTCAAGTATCTCAAGGGAATTAACAAGGTACAAGAGGGTAGCATCTTTCAGAAGAAAAGATGTGCAAGAACAAGGGGGCACAATCTGAAGATAGAGGGGGGACGGTTCAGAGGTAATGCTAGAAAGTATTTTTTCACAGAGAGAGTTGTGGATGCATGGAACAGCCTTCCTGAGGAGGTTGTGGAGTCAGGAACAGTGGGAGAATTCAAGAATGCATGGGACAGGCATAGGGCAATTCTAGTGGGGGGCAGGAGGAAGTAAGCTGTTGATTAACTAGAATCTGCAGCTTATCCCTCAGGTAGGGAAATGGGCAGACTGACTGGGCCAAGCGGTCCTTATCTGCCGTCAAATTCTATGTTTCTATGGCAAGTACTGTAATGGGCCTAGCTATCGGAACCTAAAAGACGAAAATGAGACCCTCTGTAAACAGCTGGAGGAGGCATATGCTGCATCCACATGTTTCATGGCGGCTCTGGCACCGGCTAGTAATAGCACCAACCCTTTCTGGCCTTTGGCTACCGAACAATCGAGCAGCCAAGGGAAAAAACCCTTTCACGACATCGGGTACTGGCCAGGCCGATGTGGTGATTCGGGAACCACCAGTTGTACAGTTCGAGATTGTGGCCCTGACGTCAGAGGCACAGTACTCGTGTCCTGTAAACCGCAACAGGGAGGCCCAACCAGCCACCCTAAGCCTCAGGCCGCAGAAACGAGAGGATGAAGAAGCCAGGAGCAGTACTGATTGACAATTACAGGCCCCAGTCCGGATTGTGAGTGACCTGCTTGTCAACACAAATGGATGGCCCTGTGTAAGGGCCACAGTCGGGGGCCACCAACTGGACATGCTTCTGGATACAGGAGCAGCTGTGTCTGTTCTCCATGATGAGAACCCAGCTACGTCTGCCTGGTCTGCCGGCTGGAAGACCAGTGCACAAGGGGTAGATGGTACCCAACTGTAAACTTATAGATCTGTGTCTCTCCCTGTGCAGGTAGGCCACCTTAAGACTAATTTTGTCTTTGACCTCATGGTATTACGTCATCACCCCAGCATACTGGGAATTGATTTTCTTGCACAGCACGGCTATGTGGTGGACGTAGCTAACAGGTTATTGCTACAGATCAAAGGACAATGTGGTGTCACCATACCACATTCCCATGCTGTGGCAGCCATCTCCCATAACAACAAGGAGTATGACGTCACGGCTCTGAAAGTCATAATTTGTTTCCTGAACTACAACCAGTGCTGTAGGAACATATTGATGTGTTTGCTACCAACAAGCATGATTGTGGTAGGATGCACACCATCATTGAAATTCCAGGACCTAATCCTGTGAGGCAGAAGCAGTACCCATTTCCTGCTGAAGCCTTACCCTCATTGAGGGAGACCGTCCAAACTGCTGCAACAAGGTGTAATCAGCTGTGCCCCAACTGTGGCATCAGCCTCTGATGTGCTGAAGTTGCTGACACCTGACAAAAAGTGGTCTCAGCTCTTGACATCTCTAATGGGTTTTGGTCACTCCCATTAGCACAAGAAAGTCAATATAATTTTGTCTTCACATTCGATGGGTGCCAGTACACCTGGACCTGTCTGCCCCAAGGCTTTCACAACAGCCCTTCCCTCTTTCATCTCCACATGATGGATGCTCTGCAGGGGTTTTCCACTCCCCAGTGTCTCCTGCAGTATGTGGATGACTTGCTCTTAGCAACTGCCACCAAAGAACATCTGACCCTGTTGGATGAACTACTGATTCTCCTCAGGAGAGCAGGCCTCAAGTGCAACCCCTCTAAAGCACAGTTATGTAAGGAGATTCTCTTCCTTGGCCTACGCATCACTGACCAAGGGAGGAGCCCAGCAGTCAAAAAGATCCAGGGCTTGCAAGACGTGCCACTTCACTAGCGTGGCAACACTTAGACACTTTTTGGGAATGGTAAACTACTCCGGGGATTTTATTCCTGATTTTGCCTTGAAGGCTGCTCTGCTGTATGAACATCTGAAAAAGGATGTCCCATGGACATGGGGGCACCACACACACTGAAGCTGTGGCCCAGTTCAAACAAGCCTTGGTCTCAGCCCCAGCACTGATCAACTCAAACGCAAGATTACCTTTCCACTTGGAAACTGCCACCTCTGATGTGGCCATGTCTGCAGTGCTAGCACAAAAGTACAATGGGTACTACATGCCCATTGCCTATACTTCACAGATGCTATCCCCAGTAGAGAGAAAATACAGTCTCTTTGAGAGAACACTCTTGGCAACCTTCTGGGCTGTCAAACACTTTCCTCTACGTTATTGGATATGCTCCTATTATTCTGCATACCTGTCACACTCCAACTAACTTTTTGCTTTCAGACAAAGTAAAAGGTTGCTCAACTCAGTCTCTAACACCAGACTCACCCATTGGTCTTTGGTTTTACAGGATAGAGACATCAAAGTACTGCCTGCCAAAATGCCATCAATCCTGGCCTATGGCCTACTGTATACAGGTAAGCCTCACGACTGTGCTCGCCAGTCACCTGACCTACCTGACCCAGGACCATTCCTGCCAGCCACACCTGAGGTCCTGGAAGACAAAACAATGTTCTGCATCTTCACAGATGGCTCTGCATCCTATGTGGATGGAGAACAGGTAGCAGGCCTTGGAGTGCTCATATTGGATCATGAGGGTGATTTCTGGCACATTGCTAGAAAATGCACTATTTCTTCACAGTACGTCGAACTGGCTGCTGTGGCCTGTGCATTAGAGATCATGCCCCATGGTGACAGAGATGCCATCATCTTTGCGGACTCCAGTTGGGTATGCTCATCCTTAACTGAGTTCTTTCCATTCTGGCAAAAGAACAACTTTACCTCATCTGATGGCACCCCTGTCAAATATGGGGAACTATTTGTGTATATACACACCCTGCCACAAATGTTCACACATAAGCAGTACATACAAAAGGTAAAGGCCCACTGCAAATCCAACTCTTAGCATGAATTCAGTGAACGAGGGGACTCGCTTGCAAAAGCAGGCGCTTGGGGGGGAGACCTGGGAAATGACTCGCCCACAGTGCGTAGTAGCAATTGTGACATCTATAATTGCTGCCGCCAAGAAACCAGTACCCCATTAGATCTTTCTGCTGCACAGAAATTAGACCCAGAGATCAGAGATGTGTTCAGATTCCTAGACAAAGGAACCGAACAACCCCTGCCTGTTGGCAGTCCCTACAAAAAGACACTGGGCCAATTTACATCTGTCCAATGATCAGAAACTAATCTGGTATCACAAACAGGATATAGGTGACAAATTGTGGGTGGCACCAAAATCACTGCAAACCAAATGTATTCATATGGTTCACGACACCCCACTGGAGGACACCAGGGGATAGAAAACACTCTCTAGAGACACAAGACAGTCGTCTGGTGGCCTGGTATGGCCAAAGATGTGGAACACTATGTGGACAGCTTCATAGTGTGTGCTCAGAACAACCCCATTTCAGTGAAGAAAAGTGCTAAGTTGCTGCCCCCAAAGGCAGTCTGGACCACGGAATGCGATACAGATTGATTTCTTTGGCCCTCTGACTATCTCCAGTAAGAACAAGAAGTATGCACTTGTCACAGATTTGTTCTCCAAGTGGGTAGGGGCATTTCCCACTAAGAACAACATGGCAAAGACAGCTGCCAAGATCCTGGTGGATCAATTGTTCTCCAGGTGGGGCCTACCTCTAAAAGTACACACAGACCAGGGAACCAGCTTTACAGTGTAACTAATGCAACAGACACTCCCAACTTCTTGGAGTTGATCAGAAATTCCACATTCCTTACCATCCTCAATCATCAGGTCAGATAGAAAGAGCTAACAGATGCATAAAACAGATGTTATGCAAATTCGTTTATGACAATCCCAAAGATTGGGATTCCCTCTTTCCACTGTTACTAATAGCAATTAGGGGCACCCCTGCAGCTACTACCCAGTGCACACTCTATGAGGGTATGACTAGTAGAGCTATGAGACTACCTGAGCACCTGTTGATTGATCACACTCTTACTGCAGATAGAGTATCTGTAGACAGGTATGTGGAAAAGCTTCATGATGACATCATCAAGACGCACCTGTTCGCTGCTAAGCAGATGGGCAAGGCTCAACAACAAGCTAAAGCTCATTTTGACAAGCATGTCAAAGAAGTTGACTGGCAAGATGGAGACCAAGTAATGCTTCTCCAACACAGACAGCCCTCATACTCATTTACTAGTAAATGGGAAGATCCCTGTCCCATTGCCAACAAGCTCAGCCATGCTGTATATCCGGTCAGAGTACAGCAGCAGAAAAAGACTGCTGACAAGTGGTTCCATGCTAACCAACTCAGACTGTATAAAGGTGACTAAAAACTTACTTTTCTTAACCCCATAGGGTGGAATAGTATTTCCAGCTAACTTATTATTTTCTATTTCTTTCAGATATCGGCAAGATTGCTATCTCGCACTGTCTTCTGGTGGTACTACTGCCTCTAACCATTATAGCACCCCCACAGACTCACAAGGACCGATTGGATCACTTACTTGGTCAAATGGAACATTCAACTCCCATGGGTGTTCCGATTTAACATTCCAAACAAAAACATTAAGGTTACTCAAGGCAAAGATGCCTTTCTGGATGCTGTAGTTGTTGCCCTGGATAAATCTTCTCTTTCCATTTAATGGCAAACTGATGCAATGGGCTACACAATCCCTGTAGCGCACCTAGCCAAAGGTACATTCCATGGCTGGCCTAACACTAATATATCTCAAAATGGTACTCTGTCTATTAGACAGGCTTCTCCATGACACACTGGTCAGTATAATCTTCCTGCACTCATAGATCCTACCTTTTGTGACAGACTTCCTTCACAGGAGGCCATTGACTTCCATCTTCAAAACTATGCTGCTGCTTCTTTCTGCCTCTCTGTAGCCCCACCCAGTCAGGGAGAACTGCTTGCCTGTCCTCACCAGGAGGGTGGCCTTCCTAGTGGTTTGATCGCCACACCGCTCCCAGGAGCTCTGATAAACAATGTGCAATTTATGCATGTCCCAGTTATTTTCAATTTATCACATTGGAATATGGCTGAATTTGGTTTATGTCAACATACTAATACTTCTAAATTTCATAGTATGATGCTTACTGATATTATAGCTGCTTACCACACACACACACAAATGATCCTATTGGTGGACCACACACCACCGACCATATTGGTGTTTTTAGACCCACCCGTAAATATGCTAAACCGAGATCAAAACGCACCGAGTGGGATGCAGCCTCAGACGTCGTTGGTGTAGCCGGTTCTGTCTCTGGTATAACTGGAGTAGACAGCACTGTTACTGGCCTTTTTGGCTCAGGAATGTCTATTTGGAATTGAGCAGCTATTACCTGTATTAAAGCACAGACACTTAAGTTCCAGCAAACACTTGGCAATGATGTTATGCCCCCTATCTTGCAAGGTGTTAATTCTCTCAGGGAGGAAGAGCGTTATATAGTTTATAATATGAAGGAAATTGATCAAGGGTTCAATTACACAATACAAAAACTTAATGATCTTATTTTTCAGAATAACCGCGAGGCAGACAAGCAATATATTGGGTGTGAAATTCTATGTTCTGCTTATGGCTCTTATGTTATTTCTACTGTTAGTCTCTTCAGGGACTTGGAATCGAGCAGAATTGCAGATGTTATTCATGACCTCAGATTGGGTAAATGGTATTGCCCACATTGCTCAGCCACTGGTTGCATTTCTGTGTGTTTAAAGAATACTTTTAACATTTCCATGTCTATAGTGCGTAATATTGGTTATGTTTCCAGGTTTCCTAACAAAGCACCATGTTGCCTAACCAAATCTTGCTCCATTAGGGACAATATGTTAGTCTCCTTACTACGCTTTGATCCAGGTACATCTGTCTTCGACAAGCTGGCAAATATACACTCCATTGGACATCTTGAAAATTACATTTTCTGTGAGCGAACTGAACTGCCTTCTACGCTAGTTTACCACCCAGTTTTACAAGCTTGGGTGGCTCCTCATACTAACTGTTATGCCAAGAAAGGATTCTACTTCTTGTGCTGCTGTGACGTCTTTGACATTGTGAAACCAGTTTGCGGCTACTCGCCAGAACATCTTAACTGGGCTTTGACATTGGGTGACTTGCCAATCAACCTTACTGACGTTGATCCAGATGACATCCCACCTGCTGCATCTTCAGCATTTGATGCCGAAACAGCACCATCCAGAAGCTATCTTGAAGAGATACATCACTTCACCACTCTGCTAACAAATCAGACCTTCACCTGCCCTCTACGCTTACATCGCTGGTGTGTACCAACACTCAGTCACTTATACCTCTGAGGGTCAATTCTGTATAGTCACTAACTATCTGTCCTTTGCATACAGAATTCATACTTGCAATATTGATAAACCTAACTTTTGTTTTACTCCGCAGCAGAAAACTGTCATTGGTCACACTGTGATCACGCCTGTTCCTCTCCCTGAACCAGATGTTATTGATACTGACCCCCAGTACTTGCCCTATCTCAATATTTGCTTATTTTTAATGTCCACATTGATCCCTTGACTCTCTCTTTACGATCTTTTAGCTAGAAAAGATGACATTTGATTTACATTGGCAATTATATAAAGCTAACAATATACTTAATGATTTGATTTATGATGGTGATTTAAGTCTTGCCGTTGGCAACTATTGGCTAGAACTTCGCTTCAAAATTGTTGTTATGATTCAAGCATTCTTGTTTGTTTTCCTCATCTTCACTCCATGCTGCCTGTGATGTACCGTAAAACAACATCGAGAACAACTCAAATTCCTTTAGGCTCATGTGTCGGGCCTGTAAACGACTTTTTAACGCCATCCCTACCAGCTTGGGATTGTTGCCCCTTCTGAGGCAACAAGGGGGGAAATGTTATCCATGGACCAGCACCCCTGATTGGCCCCTACCTTGCAGACAGTAATACCTAGGGCACAGGCACTTATCAGCATAAGTGTCAGGATCTGAGTTCTACTGTATTTCTACTGAGAATCATAATGCATTGGTCATCATTCTAATTGCACCACTTGGGAGGCACCTCTGCTTATACCATTGTGTAATCATTACTTGGACAATACTGCCATCTTCAGTTCTAGTGCAGAACAGCAGTTACCTATGCAATTATGTATGTAACCACAAGTGACCTTCACGAATACAGGTCCTTTGTTTAGTTATCTTGTCTTTCTGCTAGTTCAGCATGCTTTCCTAGGCTAGTAAGAAGTCAGGTTATTTGCCACTATCCAATGATGAGACGTTTATATATCTTTTTGGTAGATCATTTCTGATCTTGGATTAACCATTTGAGCTCAGAGCTCTTTACATAGGTTCCACGTTAGTACATTTAGAACAAGTAGGTGATTATACAGAGGATTGAGACAAACAAGACAATAGGATTAGAATGAGAACATTTAGGTACATTTGGTCTTTAAACAAAGGAATGCAAAAAAATACAGTGAAAACTAAAACTGGATTAAGTAAACGCAGTCAGATGCATACAGGAACAGACTAAATAATTGTGCCCAACAGGGAGCCTGTTAGTTGTCAGCAACACAAGGGGGTTAGCACATAGAAGTGCTGGAGAGACGGGGTTGGGGGTTGAGCCCCAAGTGCAGGGTGTCCAAGAGAGAGAGATCTGTTTGGCAGAAGGGCAGATGGTAGGAGATTACTGCTAGTGTTGATACAGGATGCCCTTATATATTAGTGTAGTTCTGGACAATCTTACTTATGGGCTTAAAATTCCAAAATGTTACAAAAAGTAAGATATAATCCATCAAAACTCATATGTTTATTAAACTCTTTTCTTCACACCCATGTACTTGAGGCAACAGTTTCGTGGCTTAACGTCACTTCCTCAGGCTATTCGTATATGAACAGTGTTGACACTAAATTTGAAACAAATAAATCCATTCAGATACACAATAGTTATAGTTCTACTCCTTTTACATTGAGATGTCACATTGGTATAAATTGCCAATAATTATTTATAATAACTTCTTAAAACATTGCACCAAATCAAACACTCAATTAAGGTTTGTGTCCATTAAAAAATATTTTTATGAAAATGTTTTTACTTTCTTGGTTAAATCTTAATCCACTATACATTACTGTCCCCATGTTAAAGTCAAATTTAGATCAATATGTTATAAACTTTGTTACTTTCAAGTATATAAAATAATACCTTAATTTTCATTTATTTAAACTCCACTGATCTGGAAATCCTGGTATGTCACTCTCAAAACGAGCACCGTGCAGCCCTGTTCCTATTACCATCTATTGAAAAAAACATATTTACTTCAAATATTAATGTCTTTAAATCCCATATAATTATTTAAACGTTGTATCGCCAGTCACCTGGTAACACTTTAAAATGGACCAATTTACACTCTAAATTTTCATTCACTTATTAGAAATCCGACTAGAAAAACCGCGTCTAGTGTATCTCTGGCAATTCTTTTCATTATTTGAAAGCGGCTACAAGGAAGAAAACAAACATAAAGATTCAATTCCAACACTGTTTTTTAATTCTTTACTTCTGTTATTCAGTTCACTGTTTACTTAGAAATTTAGCTGCAGTAATCCCTACTTGCAGATATCTAGTCTCACACGGAGCTCACATGCTCATAAAGACATGTATTCATTAAACCCCATTCCGAGTTAGAGCTTCGCATCTTTTTCAACTCACTACAAGAAAGGAAAGAGGACGTCAATATTTAAACTCATTATTTACCCCTGTGCCACAGATTTAAAATGAACATAGACTTTTACCTTGCTCCACACCGTGCCACGAACCATCTCAGGCAAAAGACTGCCTTTTAGAAGGAGCCAAGCGGTCTACTTCAGGGTTTTAAATACCCTCCAAAAGCCCGCGAAAATAACTAATTAAGTAATTGAATGACATCATTAATCGCCTTAAATCCATCTATTTTTAAACTGATCTAAAGTAAAAACAAGTACACCGCTTGCCCAACCTTGTGGCTAAATGGTGAGGGGAATTGCATTCCTAGGTGCACTGCCCTAATTAGCAGTTCGATTCCCATCTTCAGTTATTTGACGAAATTATTAGTCCCTTGTATGAATTAAATTTCAATATATTAATTCTTTTGAATTCACTGTATTTTTCCTTTAATAAAGATTTTAATATGGGTTTTATTTCCCAAATCTGTGAATTCTCCAAAGTACCGATTTTGCCCTAAAAAACCTTTAGTATTAACTTCACCTAACTGCACTAAACAGTATTAAATATAACGGGGGAAAAAAAGCCATTCCTAGTTACAGATTTTGACCCACTATCAATCTGAGAACTGATGGTAAGTGGAATGTACCGCGTAACTATACCTGATTGCTGTGCACAGAGTCGGCAGGCTAATAATGTTCTTATGGAGGGAGTTGAACCACAACGGTGCCCGATAGGCAAAGCACCTTTGTCCTTGAGATGTCCAACGTTTTGGAGTCAGGAAGGACTGCAGTTCCAAATTTCGGGTAGGCCTGGCATTAGTGCTGGGAACTAGGAGTTGTTGGACACCAGTCGGGAGCTGACGCAGGCAGATCTTTTTGGCCAGGAGGCAGGATTGATATTTTAAGTGACCAAAGAGCGTTAGCCAGTGAGCCTTTGCATAGAGATCACAGGTGTGGGTTAGTCGGTGAGCCTGCAGGCATTGTTAAGGGCAGTTTTTATACATTGGAGGGCAGTATCTGTGGCAGAGCCATATAGCGGCAGTCCATAGTCCACTAAGGAACCCACAGAACTGTGGACCACTATGCCGAGGGCTTCGGGGTCAGGCTCTGCCTATGGCGATAAAGTAGCCCTAAACATTTGTTGATTGCTTTAGCTGTGATGTCTATGTGGAGGGCGTAGGAGACCGAGCTGTCAAGAGTGATTCTGAGATATTTGAAGTGATGAACACGTTCAAGAGGAACGCCACCCCTATCACATATTGATAGCGGATACTTTTTGTGCTTGTTCGTAAGGCTGGTGAACATGTGTTTTTTTTTTTTTTTGTAGTTCATTATCAGTTTATGATTTTTGAACCACGACTCAACGCTGGTGAAGTCATGTTGTAGCTGTTGCTCAAGAGCAGTGGGGTTAGAGCCATTAGAAAAGATAACCAGATCATCCGCATAGAGGAGGAGGATACGGTACTGACTGGCTGGGAGAGACCATTCAGAAAAAGGCTAAAGAGGAGGGGGCCCAGTATTGAGCCCTGTGGAAAGCCTGAGCACACAGGCTTGGTGTCAGAGAGAAAGGTATCTATCCTGACTTGCTGTGAACGGCAGTGTAGGTAGCTGTGGAACCATGCAGCCACCTCAGGGGCAAGGCCTATGGCAGTGAGTTGGTCAACTAGGAGGGCATGGTTGACTGTGTCAAAGGCCTTTGTTAGGTCAGTATAGATGGCCCTGACTAGCTGGCCAAGATCGAGGGATCTGTGGATGAAGCCTGTGTATTCCAGGAGGGCTGTAATGGTGATATGCTCAGCCCTAAAGCCATGTTGCTCTGCGCATAGGAGCATGTGCTTGTCCAGATAATCAACAAGTTGGTCGGCAACGATTTGTTCAAGGGCCTTCGAGAGTGGTGGTAGAATAGAGATGAGTCTATAGTTCCCGGGGAGGGCTTGATCCCCACTCTTGTACACAGGGGTGACTACTGCAGTTTTCCATTTTTTAGGGAATACTGCAAGATGGAGTGAGAGGTTAAGGATATGGGTGAGAGGGGGACAGGATTTCTTCAAGTGAGAGCGAGATTAGTTTCAGGTCAAGGTTATCCCCACTGAATCTCCCCTTCCCAAGCACTTTGCGCAGATATTTCCTGGTTTCTTCGAAGGTAATAGTTTTGAAGCAAAGGAGGGATGCGATGAGGATTGCGTGGGTGCAGCAGGGATGGTGGGGAAGAAGAAGTCGGTGGTTGCTATGGTTATCAGGGGTATAAGACCCTTTGCATTGCACCTTTTTCTCTTGAGAAGAAGAGACTTGCTGCTGCCAATGTGCAAGAAAGATTGGAGGTGTTCGACCCGGTGTTTATCACTGTGATTTGGTTGTAAGCCTGCTTTATATACCAGAAATAAATCACTTTATGTGCTGGAGACCACTTGTCTGGCGTCTTTTCACTTTTGTGCAGTTCCAACAAGAATCTGAGACAGGTAATTTTATTACCTAGTTACACTGTGCAGAAAGTAATACAAAATATTAATAGTAACTGTAAAAGGTAATACAGTACAAAATACAGCAGTAGGAGGTCAATGCTGTGTGCAAAAGGTCAAATTATAAGTATGGTCTAAAATCAATCTGGTCATTTAGACCTGGCAGAATTAATGCTCCCAGATTTGATATTCGTCTGGTCTCACACATGTTTAACAAGTTCAGTCTGTTACCACTTCCCTTTAAAGGTAAAACATGGTCAATTGCTTGAAATATTGGAACCCCAGGATTACCACCATGTTTTTCAAGAAAATGAGCCCCAATACCATTCTGGAGTTTCTCATTTATTATTGCTCTTGAATGCGTTTTTTCAATAGTCTAATAGTTCTCCCAATATACAACTGTTTACATTCACACCAAGCTGCATATACAGTAAATTAATTTCGGCAGTCAAGTAGTGATTTCATTTCAAATTTAGTCCCGTTCTTGGATGTATAAAGTGTTCCCCTACCGCTGCATAATTACAAACATTACAGCATCTACATCTAAAAAAATCCCTTTTGTGATGCGATCGGTCTCTTAATGTTATCAAGGGTTTAAAGTGACTTTCGTGAATTTATCTCCTCAAATTAGGACCATCATGGAAGGAAACTATACGGTGCTTCCCAATGCTACTAATTATATTGTCGCCCTGAAATACAGTCCGTCTTTCCTTTATTATATATATATATATATATATTTTTTAAACTCCGTTTTATTCAGGATCTGATTACCACAGCAATGCAAATTGTCAAGCGGTTAAAGTCAATTCTAATATAGAAGTAGTGAATCACCTGGTTGATTATATCAAATTATTAGCTACGCAATGTGTGTTACTAGCTGCAGTGTATCAACTGTACATATAACAATGCTAGAACTCTAGAAGACATTGTTGAGCTGTATTTAAGTTTCCTGTTTGCCCGAGGATTTGCCCCTGAGGAGAATGTTGGCCACTCAATGTATGGGCCAAAATTATGACGAGCTGAGGCCTTACGGTTCACCTCACCAGCTATGTCCTTTCCAACTGTGCCCCTAGCTGTCGAGACCTGGGAGTCCCAGCCTTTCTAGCCAGCTAGATCACGCTGTCTGTAGTAGCCAGGACTCCCATGCTTGCCAGCGCTGGGTGTGGCGGTCATGTTGAAGTCCCAGTCTGGCCGTGAGAGACTCTATTGTCACCACATCCTTTACTCTACCAATCCATTCTTGAAATGTCAGTGGCTGCTGGCTAAGACATTTTGCTGTAATGCTTTTAAAGCTAACCCCTAGTAGGCTCAACGCTACTTTACGAGAGTCTCCTTTTAAGTGAACTGCGGTGGGGGTTCCAAGACCCAGTCTTCAAAAGTGAGGGGGATGAGAACACCCGTCACTCCCTGGGCCGCTATCTGCATCTCTCTCCAAAAGGTGGAAAGTGCAGGGCAGCCCCAAAAGATGTGCCAATGACCCCCCCCCCACATCCCCTCCAGCATGTTGCAGCACTTTCTGTATAATGTTGTGTAACAGTGGGTACATGAAAGTAGCGGATGAGGATTTTTCCAGTAAAACTCTCGCCAACCAGGGGACGAGGTCACTCTCCAACCAAATTTTAATCTACGATTCCAGTCAGATTCCTTTATAACTGCATTTGCCTCTCGCTCCCAAGCTGCCTTGTGCCCATGTAGCAAATCCTTTCCTGCCTCCAGCAACAGTTTGTAGAGGTTTGTCACATGTCTGATCTTGGCTATCACTGTAACTAGCCCATACAGAAAGTTTTCCCATCCGGAATAGGGCCTTGTCAGGCCTTCCAGATGATCTGAGGAGTGTATGAAATGCCTGATCTGCATAACTCTAAGAAACTCCATATTCCCTCAACCAAATTTGTTTTTTGCCCTCTGGAAAGAAATACACCTTCCATTTTCTATTAACTGAGTAAATCTTGTGACTGCTTGTGCCTCCCATCTAGCAACCCCTAAATCCAGCTTGGGGGGGATCCATCTCGTATCTGATAAGAGACAGAGGACCTACTCCATCTAGGGTAGCAGACCGTTTCCTGACCTTTGAAAGTGTGTGTGTGTGTGTGTGTATATGTATGTATGTATGTGTGTTTATGTATATATATGTGTGTACATATGTATATGTATATGTGTGTGTATGTATGTATGTATATATGTGTATGTGTGTATATATATATATATATATATATATAAAATCATGTTTAACCCATCTGTTCCTGATGAGTTGGACATAGTCCGGGGCCAAGGCCAATGTATACAAGGGTCTCCCCTCTGGCAACTCATTCTCCATCTCATGCCATCTTGATTCCACCCACTGTTTGGCCCATGATAAAACTGGTCCCATCTGTGCTGCTATGTAATGTAACCGAAAATTGGGTAGGTCCTGCCCAGAGAAAGACACTGAAATACAAAAAGAAGTTGGGGCAGAATGTTCATTTTTTTACCACTGCTGTTCATCCCACCAGGGTGAGTGGCAGGTAGCGCCACCTTGGCAGGTCTCTCTCTCTCTCTCTCTCTCTCTGTAGATTCCCATAGCTTCCCATAATTTAGGGAAAAAAGCGTTGATAAATCTTTCGAAATTTGTATGCACAGATATCTGATCTGACCCTTTGGAGCCCATCTGAAAGGGAACCCTTCTTTAAATCTCCGAGGTGTCTGCCCACTTAGTACTAGGGCTTCAGATTTAGAGAAATTAATCTTCTATCCCGAAATCTCTCCAAAGGACTGAAGAGCCCCACAGAGCGATGGCACCAAGTCCTCCGGAGAGGATAAAAAAAAAAAAGTGAATCATCCGCATATAGTGAGAGCTTTTGTTTGAAGCCCCTCACCGTGATGACTGAAATTTCTTGACTTTGTCTAGTTTTCGTTGCCAAAGGTTCAAGGCGTAGGGCAAACAGTGGGGAGGGAGAGAGAGAGAGAGAGGGCAACCCTGTCGAGTGCCTCTGGTCGGTGGGAAGAAGGGAGAATTCACCCCGTTCACCCTCACCAGTGCTTTTGGATCCTTATAGAGTTAAGAAATAGTGTAAAAAAAAAAAAAAAAAAAAAAAAAATTAGGGCCAAATTTAATTCTTTCCATGGACGCTTTTAGAAATTGCCAATTAACCTTATTAAATGCTTTTTCTGCGTCCATGGATATAGCTATTTGAAACTTTTCCTGAGTGCTCTGGGATAAGATCATGTTGAGGAATCGCCTGATGTTATCATATAAAAATCTCCCAGAAATAAACCCTGTTTAACCCAACTCTTGTGCACTAAAGAAGAGATGTGCGCCTGTACTCTGCTAGCCAGCAGTCCCATAAACAATTTTAAATCTACATTCAGTAGAGCAATGGGTCTATATGACCCGCACTCCTGAGGGTCTTTCCCTTCTTTATGGAGGACTGAAATGTGGGCCAACTGCCAAGACTCTGGTGTTTCTCCCCCCTCCATGATCTTCTGGCATACTGGCAGTAGAAATGGTAAGAAATGTTAAAAAATTTGGAGGGGAATCCATCTGGTCTCGGGGACTTGCTATTTTTCAGGTGAGTTTTCTGGGTTTGTAGCTGCAACTGGGTTACTGCGCTCTCCAGTTGGTCTGCTGCCAGCTGGGACAGAGATTTCATTTCCAAGCCCTCAAAAAAGAGTGAAATCTTCTCATCATAATCGGGAATAGACTCTTGGGTATATAGGAACTTATAAAATTCCACAGACATTTCAGTAATTTCTTCCGGGTGGCTGATGCCAACATCCCCTTTTGTATGATCTCTTAGCTGTAGGACCACCCTGCTGGATTGCTGCTGACGCAGAGTAGCAGCTAGCAGTTTCTCTGCTCCATTACTAGTCTCATGCTAGTTTTGTCGTATTCTCCTCTGGGCAACCTCTGTTTGAGATGTGAGCAATCTCTCTAGTTCTAGCCGTCTTTCAGTTAAATGTTTTTGCATCTGGCTATTCAGTGAGATTTTGTGCTGGAATTCAAGTCTGCTATATCGGCCTCTAGGGCTAGTCTCTTTTGCTTCTTGCGCTTTTTATCCAAAGAAGAATATCCTGTTCTAAGATCGTGGATATGTTGTTTATACACACTCTTTGGCATGTCCCCTTCCATTTTAAGATGTACCGGAAGTCTTCAAGCTGGCTCCTCCCACCCACCCGGGTGATATATACCTCGGCTCCGTCCCGTGACACCAGATCTTCCGTTCAGCTGGAAGATTCAGGTTGCCTCCCTCGTGCTCACGCATTTTGTAGGCCCTGGCTCTCAAACCTTTGGTTTTACCGAAAATTCACATTACTCACGTTAGCGATTGCAAGTTTATCGCTTTGATTATGGAAGATAAGTCTTCCCCTGGATTTCGTTGGTGTCCTTGCGGCTAGAAGATGTCACGCACCGATCCCCACACGGCGTGCGTCTACTGCCTCAGTGTCGACCATGACACCTCTTCATGCAGTCTGTGTTTGGCTTTTCATCTCAACGTCCTTGACGACCGTCTTGCACGCCTGATGTTGGGGAGGCCGGAGAAGAGAAACCCTCAGGTGAAATCCAAAGCGGCCCAGTGGGCGGTTTCTGCGGCTGTGGGATCCACCGAGCAGTTGGAGCGCATGCAGACGTTCAAGGAGGAAGTGGCTCGCACTGCGGATTCCTCTCTGAGCTTTTTTGTTCTACTCAACCTGGGCTCCACCTTCTCGGGCTCTTTCCGGGAGTTGTGCCAGTCTCTCCCGACCAAGGGAGAGGCGCGTGTGGGCTCATACTGCTCTCGATCCTGTAAGTGGGAGAAGGACCCGGGTGCGACTTCGTCTCGATGGAGACGTTCTTGGGAGCGGGAGAGATCTCGGTCCTGAGAGCATGCAGTCTCGACTTTGGTCGAGATCGCTTCTTCGGCCGCTGGCTTTTCGGCTTTGCCGTCTGGTGGGTCGACCAAATTATCTGTCGATGAGCAGTGATGCCCATTCATTAAAACTGAGAGGCGGGCCGCCACGCTATCTTGAATGTCCGCCTCTCATTTTGTATTGCCGCCACTCTTTCCTGCTTGATTGCTGCCCTAGCGCTTAGCGCTACTGTCTCTTTAAATGTTCACAGTCGCACTAGGAGCGCGCACGCGAGCAGCAGATTCCAGCATCCAGGAGCGCATGCATGTGAGGAATGGATGCTTACGGTCATGGAGGTATTGATCGCGCAACCGCAGTTCTGGAAGCACCATCAGTGATCATGGGGTTGTTGGTCTAGCAGTCAGCAGGCCATGCAAGGCGCCAAATCTTGGAACCAATCGAGGAGGAAGCAGGAGAGTGACAGCCAAGAAGCCCTATAGTGGAGCAGCTACAACACTTAGGGGTAAGTCCCACTAAAGTAGTCTGCTGCCACTCGAGGGCTTTTGCCAGTGTGACTGTGTGTCTTCCAAGGATTGAGATCGCTTTGTAGCATGTGGAAGTCAGGGCTATTACTGATTTGTGACAGCAGGCAGCTAAACCCCCCCAAAAAAACATAAACCTGTCTGTGTTGAAGAAGTACTGCAGTGTTGATCACAGTGGAAGCTATTTTACTGAACTTTACTGTTACTTTGAAGTAGGCTGAGTGGGGGGCAGGGAGGAAAGATCATTGTGTGGACTCCACAGAGCAGCAGCTTTCACTGATTTGATTGCTGAAAAATAACTTGCAGTGACTGGAATAAAAAATACAGATTGCCTGTGAGTCACTGACTCTTAGAGACGTTTTGGCTGTGTTTTAATAACTGACTGAGCAGGCAATTTTACTTAAAAAAGATCTGAAGGTTTGAGGAGAACTATTTGGGTTTGATTTGAGAGGGGAGCAGAATCACTGTGTGGTCTCCACAGCGGACCTGGGCAGCAGCTTTCTTTGAACTGCTGAAGGGTAGGAAAAAATACTGGCAGTAAGAAAAAAAAAAACAACACAGTGACTGCGCAGAAAATCAACGTTTTGGTGCACTTTACAGCCCTTTGATAGGCGACACTGGAAGGACCTTAGCCTGAGTTAGACCAAATAAAAATAAACCTGACCACCAGAGATTTGTTTTGTAGCCAGTCTGCAGTGTCTGTCCCACCAGTCAGGTTGTGCAGTCTTGCTTCGTCAGTGGTCACTTGTTCTGAACCCTGATTCAGGGAGCAAAAAAATATTTGTGTGAGAGAGAAAAAAAAAAGTGGGGCTCCTTAACTGTGCCACCAGGGGGTCTACAGTCTCTGTCCCACCAGTCAGGTTGTGCAGTCTTGCTTTGTCAGTGGTCACTTGTTCTAAACCCTGATTCAGGGCGGAAAAAGTAGGCTGCTGGTTAACTAGGATCTGCAGCTTATCCAGTAGGCAGGGAAATGGGCAGACTGGGTGGGCCAAGCGGTCCTTATCTGCCGTCAAATTCTATGTTTCTATGTTTCTATGTAAAAAAAATATTTGTGTGAGAAAAAATATTTGGGGCTGAACCAGCATTACCAAACTGTCGTTCTGTATTGACAAATAAACACACGACAACACTTAGGAAAAAAAAAGGCTTTATTGTACACAATGCAGAAACTAACTAACTTTGGTTTCAAATTAACTCAAAAACGGAAACATCCTGATCAAGATAACAATCGTGAGTCGATGATTGGGACAATGCCAGTTGGTCCAGTTGATATCGCCGTCGATGTCCAAAAGACTCGCTGCACTTCCTCCTGTAATACAGAAAAAAACACCTCTAAGCATAGAACAACAGGCTTTTGTACTGGCTGGCTTAACAAATACTGTTGGTTACAGTACAAAGAAAATGATGGCATGTTTTGTGCATTTTGCATAAAACATAAACAGGTGCCCAAATCAGGAACAGTTTGGGTACTCAGTGGGTGCAAGACATTCAGAGAAGATGGTATAAAAAGGCATCAGAGCAGTTCAGTTCACGTTGTAGCTTCTGAACTGGAAGCTAACTGCAGAATTTCAGCTTCAAAAGGTGGAACAGAGCAGGCAATGCAGCAGGCCCTGACCCTGGAACAAGAAGCTTTTGTGGCATCCCTTCGTTGCATGTACTGGCTAATAAAAAGCGAGCTGCCTCACACAACGAAATATGGCTCACTGCTGGATCTCGCCATATCATTGGGATGCAAATACCTAAACAATATACATATTGCTGATGCTGTTAAATATCGTTCTGATCGAACTGTCAGAGAAATGGTTCTCTCTCTGGGTGAGGTGGTCTGGAAATCAGTTCTTACAGATTTGAAGGCTGCCACATTTTTTTCGCATTTGGTGGACGAAATAACTGATATTGCTGTTATGAAGCAGCTTGTTTTGTATGGTATGTACTGCAAAGAAGGGAAACCCAGAGTTTCTTTCCTGGGAGTCGAGGAACTAATTGATGGAAAGGCAGACGCAATTGTTAAAAAAAAAAAAAAAATGCTGGAGTTCTCTGATAACAATCAAATCTCGGTTGATCACCTTGCAGGATTAGGCAGTGATGGAGCAGCCGTTATGCTGGGCAGGCAAAACGGGGTGGCTAAAAAGCTGAAAGAAGTCAGCCCAGTTCTTGCTGAAAATCACTGTATGGCTCATTGGGAGGCCTTGGCTGTAAAGGCAGCAGCAAACGAAGTGAAGGCCTTTAAAAAGTTTAATCAAACACTAGATCACTTATACAGATACTGTGAAAATTCTGCTGTTCGCATGGCTGCCCTGAAAGAAATTCAGGCAATGGAGAACCCTGTTTTAAAGCCTAAACAGGCAAAAGCGTGGTTGTCCCATGATGCAGCATGTGACACACTAAGGAAGATTTTCCCATCCGTTGTTACGTCCTTGCATAGAGAGGCCTCTGAAAGGCATGATCCCCAAGCTGTGGGCCTAGTAAAATGGTGGAAAACTGGGAGTTTTTCTATTTTATGCATGATGTGTGACATACTTCCACACCTTAGCATCTTATCTAAATGCTTTCAAACATCAGTTCTGAATTTTACTGATATAAAGAGACATTTACATTCTACTTGAGATTCTTGAACACGCCTACTGGTACCTGGTCAGTACTTCTCCTCCGTTTTGCCTGAATTAGTACTCCTGATTGATAATGGCCTCAACTTGACATTTAGCGAACCGCAGTTAAATCGTTTCAGAACCTCTGTGCATGACAACTTTATTAGGGCCCTAATTGCTCAAATTGAGCAAAGGTTTCCATGCACAGAACTTTTGGATGCGTTCGGTATCTTTGACCCCAGCATGATACCGGAAGGTGATATTGAAGAGTTGGAAGGGTATGGTAGTGATAGCCTTGAGATTATGCTTGGTCAGTATGCTACTGTTGTGGATGTAGATGCTTCTGTAACCATAAGTGAGTTTTTGTATTTACTGCTGTATCTATCATGTTCTTCACAAACGTGTATGTTAATTCCATGTAGCCTACATCCTGTAATATGAATGTCTGTACTGTATTTGTCCTCTTTGTGACGAGGTACCTTTGAAAATGAGCCCTTAAATACTACCAATGTCAACTGCAGATTGTGAGAGGGGGGTTTTCTGCACTGGATCGAATAAAAACGCAGGAATGAAATAGATTAGGTGCCAGTGTGCTAAATGGACTTATGCTCATCTCAATTGAGGCCCTGATGTTGACAGTTTCCCTTATTTGGAAGCTGCAGCTCATTGGGCAGGACTGCGAAACCGAAGATTAGATCTTGGCCTTGCAGGCACTAGTAAAGAGATGTAGTATGGCTGCACCAAAATGTCAAGACTCTCTCACAAACTGTTGCCTGGCCTGCAAATAGAATGCAGAGGTTCTCCAGTATGTTTTACCACACTTTTCTTTTGCTACTGCACACTATGGAGGCCTCCAGATCGTCGTATTACTCTTATTTCTTGTTTCTTATGCATTTATTGCATCCCGATTGACTCCGCCCACCAGTGGCTCTGCCCCTGGTGACCCTGCCCCCTGTGACTCCTCCCCATTACCACCGCTCTATATTTTCATGCAATGTGGAACACTGATGAGGTTGAGATCGTGATCGATCCTATCGATCCGATATCGCCGACTCCGATCGACGATTTCCTCGATTGGGTGTTCAAGTCTTATTTTTCTAGATGATGAGACCCAGCCTGCTGGGACTCCGATTGAAGATGTGGTCCCTGATCCCAGTAAATCACAGGTTCCGCTGGTGTCTCCCAAGCGACCGAGTTGGCCCGCCCGATCTCAATCGAGGTCTTGGACCCCTTCATCAGAAAGGCCAAGGAAGAGCCATAAATGCTCTAAAAAGGGGCGACGCCATCATTCGTCCTCGTCCTCCTCAGATGAAGAGAGGCTCCGGCAGAAGCTCTGGTGCTACGAGGACCTCATGTGGCAACAGCTGATTTTGTCCGGGTACAAACCCACCCCAGCTTCTACACCAGCCATTACTTGGCTTTCGCCTCCTAGGCTGAAGCAGACTCCCTCAGAGCCAATCAAATCGGTTCCTCAGCCCGCGGAGCCGGCAAAACTACCGGTTTGTCCAAAACAGTCTCTCCACCGATTTGTGGTGGAACCGCCGCCCAAACAGCCTGTGGGAGGGGCTCCTTCCAAGGAAGACAGACCAGACACCGGGCTTCCCTGGCGTTTGTCGGTCACGGTCACCCCGGACTGCCCTCGGCGGGTCGAGAGCGACTTGGGCGGTAGGCCCTTGTACCCGGATTCCTCTGATTCGGATGTCACCGGCTTGCACTCACATCCAGGGGATGATGAGTAGACCATTGGTTTAGAGACAGAGGAAGGTCTCTCGTCTTTTCAGGGGATCCTTCGCCTCATCTCTGAATCTACAGGGATGCCCCTGGAGCCAATCCAGAAAAAGGCGGAGTACCCTCTTACGGACTTCCTTAAGAGAGGGGATACCCCGATGGAGGCCTTTCCAGTGGCTGAGGCCATTGTTGGCCCAGCCCTAGAACTTTGGCAGCATCCTACCTCTTGTCCAGCGCCGTCTGCCCGCATGGCTTGCAAGTACGTGGTGCCCATGGGGTCCCTTGCCGGGCTCACTGAGCACCCTTCGGCTGAGAGCCTGGTGACTGCCTCTGTGTTCAGGCATACTGGCAGTTCTGCCGACACGGACTGACTTCCTGATAAAGAGTCCAAGCTTTTGGACCATTCAGCCAGGAAGGTCTTTGCGGCTTCATTCTTGGGCCTTCACACTTCTCTCACACCCTTCTGGGGTCACTAGATGAAGTCCTCCGACATCTCCCCACAGACATGCAGACCACAGTCAAGCAAGTCCGGGATTGGGGCCTAGCTATTGCCAAACAGCAGCTTCAGACGGCCCTAGACACTGGGGAATCTTGTGCCCGTTCGATGGCTGCCGCAGTTGCCTCATGTCGCAGGGTTTGGCTGAGGCTCTCCTCCTTTCCGTCAGATACCCAGGACAAACTAGCTGACGTGCCCTTCTTTGGGACTGACTTGTTCGGCCCAGGAGTGGCCGGGCCTCTTCAGCACATTGAGCAGTCCAGTGCCACCTTGGATGCTACTTCTGTCAAGGGTTCTTCAGGCAAGAACCTACAGAAGAAAAAGAAGCCTTTTTGGCACTGTTCCCCTGCAGCTCAGCAGTCCTCCTTTCAAGGTAGATAACAGCACTAGCTCAAGCGTGGCGCCCTCGGCCCAAGCCCAGAACCCAACAGGCCCGTAAAGGAGGCCGAGGCTCAGGTCCTGGAGCCTCCTCCTCCTCCAAGCCTGCTCAGTGACGGGGGGGTGGTGGTTGCCACTCCCTCTCCCATCACGCCAGCTCTGGGTCCTCTCGTGGGGGGGCCGGCTCCGCTACTTCTTTCCGCATGGTCCATTGTCACTTCAGACAGGTGGGTTCTTGAAGTGGTTGGTCAGGGACTGCCTCTGGAATTAGAGCAGTACCCTCCAAGCCGAGCCCGCGCCCCTTGGGAGAAAAGAGTATCCGCTCAGACCGAGTCGGCTCTTCGAGATGACATTGCTCAGCTCCTCCTCAAGGAGGCAGTAGCTCCAGTGGTGGATTCTCCAGCAGACCCAGGCTTTGTCTCCAGGTACTTCCTGTTGGCCAAGCGGACGGGGGGCTGGCGCCCCATTCTAGATCTGCACGACCTAAATCAATATCTCAGGTCACGCACCTTTCGAATGGTCACCCTGTCCCAGATCATACCATCCTTGGAGCGAAACATGGTTCTATTCACTGGATCTGCAGGACGCGTTCTTTCACGTCACAATCCATCCATCCCATCAGCGGTTCCTCCACTTCAGGGTCGAAATAACCCTGTACGAGTTCCGAGCCATGCCATTTGGCCTGTCATCGGCCCCACGGGTCTTCACCAAATGCATTGCAGTGATGGCGACCCATCTCCAGCGTCGGGTGGGGGAGGGTCAGGATTTACCCCTACCTCGACGATTGGCTCCTAGCAGGTTCCACCCAACAGGAGGTGGAGAGGTCCAGGGACCTGGCCCTCCAGACCGGCTCTTAACTCGGCCTCCTGATCAACAAGGCCAAGTTGGAACTCATGCCTTTTCAGGTGATGGGCTTCATCGGTTCAGAGCTCGACTCTTGTTAAGAAAGAGCTTGGCTCCCGGCAGACAGGGCAGAGGTTCTTTCCTCCTTTGCTCAGTCATTTCTGGTTGGGCACTTGCGCCCTGCCCTGAACTTTCTGCGCTATGTGGGTTACATGGCAGTGTGCACCTCAGTGGTCCATTGGGCCCGGTTGCACATGTGCCCCCTTCAATGGGAGCTAGCCGCCCAGTGGACTCAGCGCCACGGTCATTTCGACCTAGCTGATCACTGTAACCCAGAAGATGTGGGATCCTCTTCAATGGTGGACCGTCCCAGACCAGTTGCAGGAAGGGATCCCATTTGTCCACCCTGAGCTGACAGTCATCCTCACGACCGAAGCCTTCCCTAATGGGATGGGGAGTCCACATGGGGAATGACAGGGCCCACGGGCTCTGGACCCCCCGAGGAGTCCCGATGCCACATCAACCTGGTGGAGCTCAGAGCAGTCAGACTGGCACTGTCAACTTTAGCTCTTCCGCTCCGGGGTCAAGTGGTTCAAGTCCAGACGGACAATACCACGACCGTGTACTACCTCAACAAACAGGGCGGCACGCAGTCCCGTCTGCTGTGCACGGAGGCGATCCGCATCTGGACAATCGTGAGTCAATTAGAGGCAGATCTGCTAGCCATCCATGTGGCAGGAGCCTAGAACCATCTGGCGGATGGCTTAGGCCAGACCTCCCATGAGTGGTCTCTCCATCCAGAAGTAGCTTACAGCCTGTTCTCCCACTGGGACAAACAAATGGTGAACCTGTTTGCCTCCAGGGAAAACACCAATCTGAGGCTGTTTCATGCCAGCCCCTTCTCAGCAGGGCTCACTGCAGGGGGATGCCTTCTCGAGCCCGTGGACCCCAGGCCTCCTCTATGCCTTCCCCCAATTTCCTTTGATCCACATGGTGCTCCTTAAGGTAAGGAGGGACAAGGTGAAGGTGATCCTGGTAGCCCCAGACTGGCCGCGCCAGTTCTGGTATCCAGATCTCCTCAGCCTCAGCAGCAGGCACAGGCTTCCAGCATGTCCGGACCTGATATCACTCAATCAGAGGAAGGTACTCCATCCAGACCTTCAATCCCTACACCTTACAGTCTGGTACCTGAGCGGCTAGAGTTCAAGGCTTTGGGTCTTTTCAAAGATGTCTACACCGTGGTGGAGGCATCCAGAAAGGAATCGACCAGGAAATGTTATACCTTCAAATGGAAAAGGTTTTCCATTTGGTGTCAGGACAAGAGCCTGGACCCTTTATTCTGCCCAGTGGCTAACATTCTCGACTACCTTTGGTCTCTCTCCAATGGGGGTGTATGGTTATTGACCCTTCGGGTGCACCTGGCAGCCATCTCTGCTTACCGGGCGCGGACCAGTCAGCCAACAGCTCAGGAGACAGTGGTCGGACGCTTTTTCAAAGGCCTGGATCACATATCCCCTCCGGTGCGTGAATCTCCACCTTCGTGGGATCTACTACTGGTACTGGCAAAGCTCATGGGCAAGCCATTCGAACCAGTGCACAAGTGTGCCCTGTCACACTTGTCGTGGAAGACGGCTTTCCTGGTGGCTATCATGTCTGCAAGAAGGACAGGGGAGCTCCAGGTGCTTTCAGTGGACTCCCCTTTTCTGGTTTTCCACAGGGACAAGGTTGTCAGGGAGAGGTTCACCAGCTGTTTGTCACCTACGCTGAAGCCGCTTCTGGCAGACCTGCAGCCAAATGGACTATTGCAAGATGGAGCACATCATGCATAGGTCTGTGCTATGAGTTGGTGGGCAAGGAGCCTCCCAGAGGGATAAGAGCTCATTCTACCTGCCATACTACTGCATCGGTGGCTGCTTCCAGGGACATCCCTATCCAGGAAATCTGTCGGGCTGCTACCTGGAAGTCTGCAAACACCTTCATTACCCACTACCACATCGACCTTGAGTCACGCCGGGATGCTGGTTTTGGGGTCTCAGTTCTCCAATCTCTGTTCCCTAAGTAGGGGGTGTGCGCCTTGCCTCCCTCCTCGCGGAGTACTGCTAGGAGTCTGCTAAAGAGTGTGGATGAACAGCATATCCACGATCCTAGAAAAACAGGTTACTCACCTGTAACAGTAGTTCTAGGAATGGTATATGTTGTTCATCCACATGGACCCACCCGACCTCTGCCGCTGCAGACGCGCACAACCTGGCTTCCAGCGGGCTGAGATCTGGCGTCATGGGGCGGAGCTGAGGTATATACCACCCTGGTGGGTGGGAGGAGGCAGCTTAAAGACTTCCGGTACATCTTAAAGTGGAAGGGGACATGCCAAAGAGTGCGGATGAACAACAAATACCACTCCTAGAACTACTTTTACAGGTGAGCAACCTGTTTTTATGACCTCCGGAGTATAGCTTTTAAAACATCCCATCTGACAGCATGGGAGGTTACTACCACCGGGTTGTTTTGATTGTGGAAATTACCAGGTTTTTAAATTCCTGGTTATTCAGAAGGCCTGCATTTAGCCGCCAGTGTGAATTTCTGATTAGGGATGACAGTTCTTTTTTTTTTTTTTTTTGCATTACTTTTTTATCTCCTCTGCGGCTGAGGGGTGTTACCAGTGGTTCCCCCCAGTCCGGCCCGACCTTCAGCCCCTGCTCTGCCCCCCATTCCCAAGCTCTACCCCTTGCCTCCAACCTGCACAGCGATCTGCCATGGTGGGCACGCAACCACCGCCATGGGATCGGGGGGGAGTTCGGATCGGGGGAGCATCCAGAGTAGAAATCGGCAGTGCTGCTTGTCCGACATCAGGTATGCGCCAGGGTTTTCCTTTTCTCCCCCCATCACGTCTGAGGCGTGCAATAGCGTAAGGGACCAGAGTCAGACGCTACCGCACACGCCCGCTCCAGCTGCAGCTACAGCACGCCCCTCCGTTCTGCCCGTGACCTGCAGCCCCAGCCACCGCTAGAATCCGCCAGGCCACGAGGCATCTCACCCTCCCGGAGAAGGAGAGCAGTGTTACAGACGCTCGATCCTTTTCCTCCCCTGCCAACCCCCGACGACCCAGGCTCGTTCCTGAACCCGGGTCACCGGCGTAGCGCGAGGTGTGGCGTCCAGCGCCTCAACCTTCCGCGCCACCGGTCCGGCCGGGGATGACAGTTCTGATTGCAGTCTGACTGGAGCGTGGTCAGACAGAGTGCGTGTCAGTATCTGACAGGAAGACACTGTGTATGGCCACTCCTCTGTCAAGAAAAAGAAATCTATTCTGGTGTAGCATCCATGCCTGTCTGAAAAATAGGAGAAATCTTTCTGCCGCCCATTTACCCTCCTGCATACCTCTGCCAGGCCAAGATTCGGAGTCATTTTGAGCAGGGTATTCCCTGCTGCTCCCAGTTTGGTCCTCTGTGCTCCTCCTCGTTTGTCAAGAGTCGGAGACAGTATTGTATTGAAGTCTCCCCCCAAAATACAAAGGCGGTCCGTGACCTTGAGTGTATCTGTAAAGAAAAAGAAAAAAGAGGGAGCTTCTTTATCGTTATTTGGAGCATATAAATAGGCAATAGTGCAGTGTATGTCTTGAAAATTAGCCTGGATTATGACATAGCGCCCCTCTAGGTCCGTCTGCACAGATTCCACCTCTATAGGGCAAATTTATGAATAAGAATAGCTGTACCTCTATGATGTGGATGTGCCTGACACGAGGAGGCATAAACTGTGCCCACCCATCTTCGGCTCAGTTTCTGGTGTTCACTGTCCGTGAGATGAGTCTCTTGTAGTAGTGCAATTTGTGTGCCCATCCTACTCAACTCCTGGAGGAGTCTCGCTCTTTTTTACTGGACCATTAAGCCAACTGACATTATATATCACTATATTCAAATCTCCCATTTTTGTTGTTTATCCCTATGCCTATAATGTTCATGTCCCCCCCCCCACCCCCGTTTCAGTCTAGCCAGGCTGTTAAGGGGGTTGAGTAGGAGGAGGAAACACGCAGCCAATTTAAACACTTTGCAAACCAGATACATCTAACATAACAAAAACCTGAAACATTTGAGCTTGTTTTAACAAAGCAAGTCTAACCATGAATAAACCAAAACTCCATTCCTTTAAACTGCTTCAGTAGTGCCATGCATGTTCCATCACTCTTCAGTTGTTGGATGGTGAAGGGAGGTGCCAAATTCAATCCTGCACTATGTCACCTGACCTCCCCCTGGAGGTCAAGAGGCAACTTGCGTGGTGTCACACTTACCACACTTCAAACACTGTGTCGTCGCCCCCACAAATTATCTGCTTTTAATTAGTTGTGGGAATTGAGGTGACAGCATTTGTCAGGGGTAGACTATCTGCATTTGTCAGGGGTAGACTATCTTTCATCTGTACCCTCCCCCCCCGCTTCCCTGAATTGCTTCCCCAATAATAATAATACATCTAATAAAAGTAAGAAACTGTTTTAATCCCAATACTAGGTCCATAAGGAAGATGGTTCCCCTGAAATAGTTTTTACGGAGAAGGTATATTGCCTCTGTTTGTCTCTCTCCCAGTCAGTGTATAAGTTTATATGTGAAGAAAAAAATAAAACCTAGATATAAATCCCCAACATCAGTCTTAGTCTGCTTGTGCTTAGCTTGAGTATACTGCCTTATTGCCCTTGGAGATCAGCAGGAGGTCATCTATGCCCTCTTCCTCGCTTGCCCAAAGATATTGTCCAACAAGGTGTCATTGCCATATATTTAGCTTTGTGGATTAATTTCCTCTGGTATTATTTCCCCCTCCTTGTCCATGGTGGGGGAGGGGTTTCTACTCTGTGTTGGGGCTTCAGGGTGCCCTCTCCGTCCCTCTTACTCGCTTTTGCAGTGGTCTGCAATTTGGACCATGGGCCTGGGTTAGTGTTGGGAAGGCCTTGAGGACTCCTTTTATCTCTGTTGCAGTTTGCTGGTTGCCACTGCCTGTCTGATTATACCTCCGTGGCTTCTTTTTTTTTTTTTTTTTTTTAATTTATTTAGTTGTTTAACCAGGTATAGCACACTAAGCTGAAAGCTTTTTTACAGGAGAGACCTGGAGCACAAGGAGGTTAAGTGACTTGCTCAGGGTCACACAGTATGCAAGTGGATGCTTATAGAACCCCTCCCAGTCTCCGCTCCTGGCACCCAGGCTTGGGGCGCAAACCCGGGTCGCCAGCATGCCAAGCGAATCCCCTTCGCTCAGTGCCACGGAGCCGGCCTAGCTTTCTGATCTTAGTACGGTGTTGCCTGCAATATGTTTTCTAAAGATTTTGCTCACAACATTGTTGGTTAGGACACTTAAATTATATCCAAGAATTTAGTTCTTAAAAGGAAAACTGTCCAAAACAGTGCTAGCAATTACTAGGGCTGCAAAAACACCCGATTAGCACAACCTTAATATTTGAACATGATTGCAGCTAGCTAACCCTTGCCAAGTCATTTCTTGAGTTTCTTGTCTGTATAGTGGTTTCTCCTTCTGTCCTGGATGTGCCATTTGGAAATTGCCACTGCACCAGAAAACAAAGCGTGACCTTCGTAACTCCCTGATCTTCGTGCTGTGTGCTGGAACGCTCGTTCCTGACAAGCGGGGCACATTTTCACAGACTAAAAATAAATAGTGTTGCTTGTAGAGGTCTTTGAGCTGTACCTTTAAAAACAATCCCCGTTAAAGATGGTACAGTGTAAGCTAGTTAAATTGTTAATGAAAGTTCCAGCTCCGAGTTCAGGAATGTGCATTCGCACCTAAGCTCTGAGTTCAGGCATGCGCAGTAGCGCCTATACTGCGCATGCCTGAACCCCGGAGCTGGAGCTTTCATGGAGCTAATTTAACTAGCTTACACTGCTCCGTTTTTAACGGGGGTTGTTTCTAGAGGTACAGCTCAAGGACCTCTACATGCCACACTATTTATTTTTAGTCCATGAAGATGTGCCCTGCTCATCAGGAACGAACGTTTCAGCACACAGCAGGGAGATCAGGGAGGCAATTAGCGTAGTAGTTGCGGCTCTGGCCACTACCCTCTGTGAAATGGTGCCACTCGGGAACATTAAATAAAGATTATTAATGAATGAGGTGCCCAACAACAGAAATGCCAGTCTCTCACTGCAAGTTGGCAGGTGAGTAGACACTTGGAGGAAAATGGGGATTATGACAGTTTTCCTTTAAGGGATCTGTTTTCTATGTACATCTGATATTTAAATCATTACAGTTCTTGGGGCTCATTTTCTTGAGAAACATGGTAGTAATCACAGGAGTCTAAGACTTTGAACGATTGACCATGTTTTAACTTTAGATCGGGGTGGTGACAGAGTGAACTTGTTAAACAAATGTAATACCATATGGATATCAAATCTGCGAGCATTAATTCTGCTAGGTCTAAATGACCAGATTGATTTTAGACCATACTTATAATCTGACCTTTTGCACACAGCACTGACCTGCTATCTTGGATTGGTTTTTGTTACCAAATGCAGTTTATTTAAAAAAAAAATGAATGAATACAAGTAAACGGCATCTAATATAATAAGCTACGGTTGAAAAGGAAATACATAAATAAGTTGCTATTACAGCAATTGAATAATGTGGCTGTAAATAAAATAAGGGAGTGGAACTTATACTAACATACTGCAGTAAAATGCCAGCAGAATAGGCCTAACGGTCTTTCGTGTCTGCTCGTTTGGTCAGCCCTCACCCTGGGAGCTGACCTTGCTGCCCCCCTCTCCCTCTCTGGCTTCTCCCTTCTCAGTCCCGGATATTCTCGCTGCACTGGTTTTTGCTTCCAGAACCCTTCCCCTGTACCTGTCCCACCCCCTCTTGAACCCCTCCACTGTTTCTGCCTCCACCAGCCCCTTGGGCAGTGCATTCCATGGCTCCACCACCCTCTCAGTGAAGTAGCACCTCCTCCTTTCTCCCCTGAATCTCCTCCCCCTCCAGCTTCCACCCATGCCCTCTAGTTACCCCTCCTTCCTTCGGAGCACCCTGACTGCTCCTCCCTATTTTATTTATTTTATTTTATTTATTTAGATTTTGTTTACCGGGTAAGCCCACTGAGACCAAAGGTCCCTTTTTCAGGGCGACCCCGGATTAGTTACAGAAAGGACACCGAGAACAATAATTACAACAATTAAGTTAGTTACATTTGTTACATCACAGTATGGTGAAGTCATTTGTACAAGGGTAGCAGGAGGGTTCGCATACAGATCCATATTAAAATCAATATGTTAAAATCTCACATTATGTACAGCATGTACATAAGTTCATCCAGAAATCAGAGACCACATTAGCATTTCAAGTACAGTCAGTGATGAGAGATTAACCAGTGAAAGGGCCCAGGGACTGGTCTAGGGAGCTAAGCGTTACAGCCACAGAGACTAAGATTTAGAAGATATAGTTTGAGTCCATTTTTAAACTGAGTGAGAGTGGTTGAAGTTGTCAGACCAGATGGTAGGGAGTTCCATAGGTGAGGGGCAGCAAATTTAAAGGAACGTTTGCCATGGGTTGAGCGCATTCTAGGGGTGACGAGAGGGTGACTTGCAGATGAGCGCAGGGTTCTGGGTAGTTTTCTGGGGGGAAAGAAGTCCTCTGAGATGGGGAGGGGGACCTAGGTAAGTAAACTTGAAAACTGGGCAGGCAACAGGATAGGCTAGCTTATGTCGGAGAGAGGGCCAGTTTAGCTCTTTTAGGGCATCACAGCGATGTTTCCTAGGGGAGGAGTTAGTGGCAAAACAGGCCACACGGTTATAGAGCACAGAGAGCTTATTAAATTCCGTCTCACGGAGGAACTGTAGGAGAGGAGCTCCATATAGGACGGATGGAAGGAGATTGCAGCAAGCAATAGCACGACGTGCAGAAGGGGATAAGGAGTTCCCCAGTTGGTGCAGGAGGCCAAGCTTTTGATGGGTGGACCTGGTTATTGAGTCAATGTGGACTTGGAGTAGGTCATTTCCTGGTCTAGGTGGACCCGAGGTATTGAAACTAGGCATGACTCGACTCTTTTCCTTGGCTGGTACAGATCTGGAGGAGCTGGCCTCTGTCAGAACCTAGTCGTCTTGATCCAAACAGTACCGCTTTGGTTTTTGCATCATTAAGTTTAAGGGAGTTCGTGGAGAACCAGGTCTCAAAGGCGGAGAGACTATTCTGCAGCTTAGTTGAGATGACACTGGTTTGTGGGTCACTGCAGTAAATGACAGTGTCGTCAGCATACAGAATGAGATTGCTGCAGAGTCTGCTTCCCTCAGTATTATTCAGAAAGAGAGAGAAAAGCAGAGGGCCCAGGATTGAGCCCTGAGGTACCCCAGCAGTGACCAATCTAAGACCAGACTGTGCGCCCTTCCAACGGACTTTTTGGGACCAGTCCCTCAGGTAGCTCTTGAACCAAGAGTGAGAGTGGTGATCCAGTCCCAAGGTCTGGAGTTTAGAGAGGAGGAGGTTATGGTTGACCAGGTCAAAGGCCCTAGATAGGTCAATGAAGAGGGCCCCATTGGGAACCTTGGTCCATGTAGGAGAGGATGTCCGTAGTGAGTCGGATAAGCGCAGTGTCAGTACCATGGCCCTTTCTAAAACCATGCTGAACGTCGGCCATGAGAGAGTGCAGCTCAAGGTAGTCTTGGTGTTGATTTGAGACTAGCCTTTCCTGAATTTTCCCCAAGGCACTGAGAAGGGAAATTGGTCTATAATTTCCCATTTTGTCTCGGGGACCACTTTTGTGGACAGGTATAATGGTCTCAACCTTCCACATTTCTGGGACCTTTCCTTCCTGAAGTGACCTATTTATAAGTAAGGTGACAGGATAGGCAATAGCCGGGGTGGCAGCCCTCAGGAGGCGAGGTTCAAGTTGGTCATGCCCTAGCGAGGAAGAAGGTTTAATTTTGCATAGGAGAGGTAGCACCTCTGCCTGTTTGACTAGCTTTAGGTGAAATTGGGGCCAAGGGTGAGCCCATTCATCACCAGAGTATGGGTTAAGCCCATGGGGACCAGAGGGGGAGACCCACTCGGGGTAGAGTAGGAGGCACAGAAAGCCTCAGCAACTATGGCTGGGTCATTTGTCAGAGAGTCCCCCACTAAGAGGGAGTCCGTTTGATCGGTTGAGGAGCCCTTAATAAGTAGGTTTAGGTGACCCCAGAATTTTTTTGGGTCCCGTAGGTGCCTTGTTTGTAGGTCATTTAAATATTGAGACTTGGCTGGGATTTATCCCCTTCATGTACATGAAGACCTCTATCATGGCCCTCCGGTCCCTTCTGTCTTCCAATGTGTACATATTCAGCTCTTCGAGCCTCTCCCCATAGGTCCTATCCCCCAAGCCCCAAATCATTTTCGTTGCCCTCCTCTGGATCCTCTCCAGGAGTTCAATGTCCCTCTTTAAATGTGGCCTCCAAAACTGCACGCAGTACTCGAGGTGCGGCCTCACCAAGCAGTTGTACAGTGGGAGTATGACTTCCCTCCTTCTGGAGGTGATCCCCCTAGTGATGCATCCAAGCATCCTGTTGGCCTTTGCCGCTGCCCTCCTACAGGTGTCCCGAGTTGTTCATCTTGACATCCACCACCACCCCCAGGTCCCCCAGGTCCCTCTCAGCCATCGAGACTTGTAGCATCCCCCCCCCCCAGGGTGTACACTTGGCCCGGGTTTCTGGCTCCTAGGTGCAGTACCTTGCATTTCCCTGCATTGAACCTCAGCCTCCGCTTTCTAGACCACCTTTCCAGAGCCTCCAGGTCCCCCTGTAGGGCCACCTCCCTCCTCCCCATCCACCACCACCCCCAGTTTTGAGTCATCCGCAAAGAGACTCATCTCACTCCTGGTACCCTTCCTTATGTCAGAGATGTAGGCGTTGAACAGAAGAGGCCCAAGGACCGATCCCTGAGGGACTCCACTAATGGCCCTCCTTGGGGATGAGACTATCCCGCCAACCACGACCCTCTGGATCAGGTTCTGGAGCCAATTGTCTATCCATCTGATCATCTGGTTCCCCACCCCCATTTCTCCCAGATTATCCAACAGGCCCCCGTGAGGAACAGAGTCAAACGGCTTGCTGAAGTCAAGAAAGAGGACGTCTACTGGTCTACCCAGGTTCAAGGCACTCGTCACCCAGTCATAGAACTCCACAAGGTTTGTCTGACACGATTACCCTGGGATGAATTTATGCTGTCTATTGTCCAGGCACCCCAACTTTTCCAGGTCCCCCCAGTCTCTCCTTGACAATGCCCTCCATCAGCTTGCCCACCACCGATGTCGGGCTGACAGACCTGTAGTTCCCTGCCACCTCCCTTGATCCCCCCTTGTGGATGGGCACTATATGCGCCACCTTCCAGTCCTGGGGCACCCACCCTGTCCTCAGAGAGATGCTGAAGAGCTCCGCCAGGGGTTTCGCCAGAACATCCGCCAGTTCCTTCAGCACTCTGGTATGTAATTTATCCGGCCCTGGTGCTTTCTCCGTCTTAAGGGACCTGAGGGCTTCCCTCACTCTCTCTGCTGTGATTTCCACCTCTGCTACCTCGTCCCCCTGCTTGCCTTCCCCACCTGCCAGTGATGCCCCCAGACCCGTCGATTGGTAAGGGTGCCCCCTTCTCAGTTTCACCATCTCCTCCCATGTATGATGCAGCCCCCCCATTTTCCTTGGTGAAAACTGAGGTGAAGTACTCCATTTAGTACCTCAGCCTGCTCCCCTGGGTCTTGTGTCCATCCCTTCCGTGTTTTAATCTTGCTAATCTGCCCCTTCACCCTTCTTTTTTCCCCAGTGTAACTAAAGAACCCTTTGTTCCCTCTCCTAATTTCCCTGGCCAGGTTCTGCTCCTTCCTTTCCTTAGCCGCCCTCACCACCCTAGTGGCCCTTCTGGCCATCAGCTCGTACTCCCCTCGGTCCCTTTCATTCCTTGAGCACATGAATTGCCTATAGGCTGCCTTCTTTCCCCTCACCACCTCCTGAACCTCCCTGGTCCACCAGCAGGGTTTTCGGGTCCTACTGCATTTTTGTCTTACTCTTGCGCAGGTGCTGGTAGCATCCTGCACCCCGTTCCTGATGATTTCCCACCCACTGTCAGCGTTCATGTCTGGCCCTAACCCATCCAAGTGCTCCTTAAGGATTCTTCCCATTTCCTTGAAATCCGCCCCCCCTGAAGTCAGTTACCTCCGTCTTGTGCAGCCTTCTACCCCTCCTAGGTTCAGGCAGAACCAGACCGTGGCATGGTCGCTCCCCGCCAACGGGTCCCTTACCGCCAGGACCACATCCAGTATCTGTTCCTCTCTGGTCGGTTCCCCCACCTGCTGAGTTAGGAACGCGTTCTGAAAGATATCCAACAGCCTCTGTTTCCTGGCCACCAAGGATATCATAGTCTCCCAGTCTGTTCCTGGCATGTTTAAGTCCCCCAACATCACCACCCTTCCCCTTCCCAATCTGCAGTGTCTCCCAACATCTGCCACCAGACTCTCCTCCTGCTCCTCCGCCAGCGCAGGGCATCTATACACCACTCCTATTTTTACTCTCTTGCCCCCCCTTGTTATCAAGGTGACCCAAATTGCCTCCATAGTTCCCTCCGCCTCCTCTTCTCCTCCTATGGCAATGCAGTTTTTGACTATTATTGCTACCCCTTCTCCCCTTCCCTTCCCCACGGCCTTCCTGAACATGGTGTAACCCTCCAGGTTCAGGTCCCAGGTGTGCCCTGTGGTGGCCCAGGTCTCAGTGACCGCTGCCACATCCACCTCTCCCTCAGTTATCATCGCCTGGAGCTCGGGCATTTTATTGCCCAA
Organism: Neoceratodus forsteri; assembly: GCA_016271365.2. Taxonomy (NCBI): domain Eukaryota; kingdom Metazoa; phylum Chordata; order Ceratodontiformes; family Ceratodontidae; genus Neoceratodus; species Neoceratodus forsteri. Next base: position 112,802,499 of record CM028131.1, read on the forward strand.
GCTCCTGGCATTTAGCAGGACTGCCTTCCACCCTTTCCCTATACTTCCACTTCCCCTGCTTGTGTTCCCGTGAGGATTCTGTCTTCCCCTGGTCCGCACCTTACCAGTCGTCCTTTTCCTGCATTCCTTCAGCTCCCCAGAGGGGTGGAGACAGATTTTCTCCTTTATCGGACCCCTCCCTCGACAGCCTTTTCTCCCATCCCCCCCTTCACAAGTTTAAACCCCACCTTTCACCAATGAACCCCTCTATTTTCAATTTAAGGATTTCCTTCCCCTCCGAATTGAAATGGAGCCTATCCTTAGCATACAGCCCCTTGTCCTCCCAGGTCTCCCCCCAATCCCCCATCAGCCCATACCCTCTGGCCCCACACCACTCCCTGAGCCACTGGTTTATCACCCTAATCTTCCTCTTGTGTTCCCCACTAGCCCTTGGCATCGGCAGGATTTCCGAGAAGGAAATTGCACATCCTATATCATGACAGACCCTGGCAAGCTCCCTGAACCTTGCCTGTATCTCTAGCTCACTATTTCCCTCAATGTCATTGGTTCCCAGGTGGACCAGTATGTCCAGGGAACCTCCACAATCCTTTGCCAGCTGATATACCTCATGCTTGGCCCTGTGCACCGTTAGTCCAGGGAAGCATTTTGTTCTAATCGGGCAGGTCTCTCCCTCCCTATCCCATTTGATCCCCCTGACTATGGAGTTGCCAAACAGGAGCACTCTGGCCGCCCCTTTTCCTCCATTTCCCCCTCTTCCATGTGCCTCATCCTTTCTACCGGCCCCTCCCCCCAGCCGGCTCCTTGCTCCTCTCCCTATCTGGGTGTCACCTGCAATCCCTTCCTTATTTACCCTGGCCACCCCCTTCCCTCCGATCCTATGTCTCTCATCCTCCTGAGTATCCTTCTGTACCTCGCTACCCCCACCATTACTGCTCGCGACTGGTCCTTCCCTCCCCATCTGCTAAACTAGCCTGGCTCGTCCTCCCTTCCTTCCTGTCTCTGTTTAGTCCCTCCTTGCTTGTCGTGCTCCCCTGGCCTAAACCCTCAGCTCCCTTTACTGTATCCTCCTTGTACTTCTGGTCCCTCTCCTTGCCCTTTCCTCCCAACTGGTCCTTCTCCTTGCACTTTCCTCCCTCTACCCCCTCATCCTCCTGCTCTGATCCCCTGCTCCCTCCGTTTTCCTGCATTCCAAGTTCCCCCCTGTTCCTCCTGCTATCCAGCCCCTGCCTCCTGCCCCCTACTCCCTTTCCATCTCTAACCGCCCCATCATGGCTACATCACTCCCCTCATCCTCAAGCAGAAGAAGAGAATTGAAGCAGTTACTGAGCTTAAGGTCCAATCCACCTCCCTCCATTGCTTCCTTCTGTCCAGCCCCAGCCATCTGCTTACTTTCCTGAAAATGTCCTCCCTTTGGCCTTCGTCTGTGAGGGTCCCCAGTTACCTGTCTGCTTCCTTCGTAGCATCCTCCTTTTGGGCCCCATCTGCCAGGGTCCCTATGCGACCCCAGAGTACTCTCCTGCACTCCTTTCCCTATGCCCCCGCCCCTAGTGCTTGGTGCAACCACCCGTGGGAGAGCCCCTGCCCTATTCCCCAACTACACCCCCCCCTTCCCCCAGCTGTCTCCTAATCCCCTCAGCCTCCTCCCTAAGCTGTGCCAGCTGGTAGCACACTGGGCAACCACCAAACTTCCAAGCCCAGTCCAGTATCATGGCTGCCCCACACCCTGTGCACCCCACCACCCTCCCAAAGATGCCGGCCCTAATGACATGTGGTCCCATCCCCCTCCAAGTAGGTTTCCTTGGGTGAGCCACCAGGTTCCCCACTAGTCCAAGACTTTTAAACTTGCAACACTTGAGTGGCTGAACTTTTCCCCACCTGACTATTAGCAGGGACACTGGTTTACCGTGATTGCAAAAAGGCAAATTCCGTTTTGCACATAGTAAAAACCGGTATTGCCACCGGTGTCTGCCAAGCCAAAATCCGTTTTTACCGGTGTTTTGTTTTGTGTACTTTATTTAACAATTTTTAACTGTGTTAACATGCATTTTAGCAATTTTGACCTCCACTATAGTACATCCATCCATCCTTGTACCAATTAAAAGTTATTTTAGGTACAAGATATGATGGCAGCAGCAGCACTCGGCCCCCATCCCTCAGGTTCAGTAGTAGCAATAACTCTATGGCCCCACCCCGATGGGCTAACCAGGCCACTGTACCCACCCCGACAGACCTGCAGGGCCACTCTCCCCACCCCAACCTACCAGCCCAGCCACTCTCCCCATTCCAACTTACCAACCCGGCCATTGTCCCCACCCCAACGGACCAACCAGATCACTCAACCCATCCCAACCTACTAGCACGGCCACTTTCCCCACCCCTACAGACATTCAAAGCCACTTTCCCCACCCCGACCGACCTGCAGGGCACTCTCCCCACCTCTATGGACCTGCACAGCCACTCTCCCCACCCCTACAGACATTCAAAGCCACTTTCCCCACCCCCACCGACCTGCAGGGCACTCTTCCCACCTCTATGGACCTGCACAGCCACTTTCCCCACCCCTACAGACATTCAAAGCCACTTTCCCCACCCCGACTGACCTGCAGGGCACTCTCCCCACCTCTATGGACCTGCACAGCCACTCTCCCCACCCCGATGGTCCAACCCAGCCACTCTCCCCATCCCTACGGACCTGCATGGCCACTTTTTTGAGCATGTATACCAGTCCGCCAGCCAGTATCCCTATCCCACACCACCACAATCAGTCCCCACCCTACTGTCTGTATCCACACCCTCACACCACCAGAACTAGTGTCCCCACCCTACTGCCAGCATCCCCACATCACAACACAGCCTGTGTCCCCTCAGCCTATAACACTACCCCACTAACACAACCTGCCTCTACCCCACACCCCAAATAGACACAGCCCCTCATCATGATGCATAACACAAAAAAAGTGAATTTCATGGAGAGTGACTGACTCCCCCCCCCCCCATTAGCAAAGGTCAGTGGTGGTCTTTTCAGGTGGCAGTACCACAAAAATTGGGAGCACACCCTAACAGTCTTGTGACCATTCCAACCCCTCCCCACTTCAGGAATGGATCGCGACACCAAACACATGCTTGACCTGTCATTCGGTCCACTTACCTCCACCCCCCCAAAACCACCATGAACTTGAAAATCAGCACTAAAAATTATTTCCAATCCTATCCTTTGTTTTAAAAATATTTTTCGCACCATTTGTGGAGTGTCTGTCCCCCCTTAGGTCCGATAAAGGCCTTTAAATACTGCAGTTTTCAATGGGGGAATAGGTACATTCACCTTGCCCTGGGATGACAAAGCTGGACAGAGAAAACATTGACAACTATTGCCAGAGCCAGACAGACCCATGGAGTGAGCAGCCATTGAACCATCACACCAGCAGAGAGAGTGACATGACATGACCGAGCGACTAGCCAGTGGCACTGCAGTAGCCAGGGATGGTCATCCCCAAGGAGTTGGAGGAGTGGAGCCTGTAGGAGGAAGGGACTCCACAGCAAGTCTGAGACCAGAAGACCCAGACTGTCCGCTCTAACCCCACCAAACACAGACCTTCGGCCACTCAGCCCCACCAAATATGGACCGTCCCTCCAGCCACACCACCAACACACAGCCAATGTGCCCCCACCTACACATGGCCAGCACCTCCACCACACACACACCACACCAGCAAAGCCAGTGTCCTCAACCCACTGAAACACAGCCAGCATCCCCAACACACAGCCAGTGTCCCCACCCCACTGACACACAGCCAGTGTCCCCACCACACCAACATGGCCACAACCAGTATCCATCACCCCATCCCATCCCATTAGCATGGCCAGTGTCACCACTCCACCTAACCTAACACAGACACTCCCCTGCCCCACCTAACACAGACATTCCCCCTGCCCCTCCTAACACAGTCACCCTGCCTCACCAAACACACAGTCACCCTGCCCCAAAGCACAGATAATCCCCTGCCCCAAACACAGACCGTCCCCTTGCCCCACCAAACACAGTCACCCTCTTCCTGACAATACGGACAGTCCTGCACTGATCCACCAAACACCCCCAAGACACACAGCCAGCAACCTCTGAGCCCCAAGACACAACAAAAAACTCTCTGCCCCAGTTAGCTACAAAAGAAACATGGTTCTGTATCTTTGTATTAATAACCACTACAAGGGCTAAGATGCTGCTTTACTGCAAATCTTTTCTGCAGCATTTTTATCCAGCTCAGGTTGCTCAGACTGAAGCAGTCAATAAAAATCAAGATTAAAAGCTGCTGTTCAGTAACTCACACTACTGCGGTCTCTCTTCCCAACCCTACCTAACTTATATAATAACCTGAGGGCAACCATTTAATTCAGTCATTTGCATCATCTGGCATTGTATTTCATATTTGGTACTCTGGCAACATTTTTAAATATCCAGGGGCTGATACAAACATCCCGTTTATTTTTTCGAGTACTGGGAGCTGTAAAGCCATTTCAGGGCTGCATGAGCATTTGGACGTGATGTGAATCCGACAGAATGGCTGAATTTTTACAAGCCTTTAGAAAAGATTTAGGAACTTTAAAAATTAAAATACATACATACATTTACACTGGTTTCCTTGTTGAGGAGGCGCTGCACTGTGGCAAGGAACTGGTACAGACTTTCGGACAAACTTTGTGTAAATGCTCGTATGTACCAGAGAAGTAAGCCCATTTTAGGGCTACAGGCAGCACTTTCACATCCCAAAATTAATTTCTGCAGGTTTCAAAAAGTAAAAAGGACTATCGTGATCAGCAATCAGTCGGTGCAGGGTGGCAAATGGAGATTATTAAATGGAACAGCTGATTTTATTTTAAAGTATTGCATTTTATTAGTGCAGTAGTGCTGCCTTTTTGGGAAAACATAAAAAAAACAATGCACCGACCATCTTAAGAGAACGTTTCTGTACTAAGAACAATGTTCTTTGCAACAATATCTTGGATTATTTTCGGCACAAACCCCAAGCCATCAACAGTGATGTACTGACGCCATTTTCCTACACAACTGTACTAATAGTTCCCTGACATGTAAAACATTCTTTTAAACATGTATTTTTAAACTTACTCAATTTCTCAACAAAATGTTCACAGCAATGCAGTTTTGCAGATCAGCAGCAGGATAACAACAGGAAATGCAGAGCAGTAGTAAAAGCAACAGAAGGAAATCCACACGCTTTATTCTGCCTTTTAAACACTTCAGATCTCGGCTGCTCTGTGAAAAAACGCTGCTTCCGTTTTGGGGCCGAAATTCCGTGGACCAATCAGGGATCCGCTTTTCCTTCCATTTCTCCGTGAAAACGGAAAACCAGTGTCCCTATTAGCCTTAAGAGTTTGCTCACAGGGAAGTTTGCAACTCCTAAATTCCTCTCTTTTAGCCTTTAAGCTCAACCACCAGTGGCTCTTCTGTATTTAAGAAAGGCTAATGCAAGGGGTGGGTGGGTGGGACGACTTTCCAGAAAGTTGTGAAGGAGTTAGACCAATTTTAAAACACAACTTACAAACAATAACAACTTACAGAAACTTATGACAAAGTTAGCTTTCCAGAACCTCACCACATTTTCAAACTTCAACTGCTACCTCTGCCCCAGCAAGAAGACTTAAAATGCCTTGGTGAGAATTTTAAACCTTTATGGGGTCATCGTTTGTATTTGATCACCTTATGGTGTTGTATATGAAAATAAATAAATATATTTGTTGTAGTTTTGAATATTATAAAATCTTATTAAGTTTAATAATGTGTAAAAATTGTTTTGATTGTTTTAATTGTATAGCACTTTGTTTCCTGTCCCTGTCTTGATTAATTGAATTGTATTAAGATTGATTTATGGGGTATATTTAAATGGTGCTTTGGATAGCTAACTCCACCCCCTGAAGAAGACCCATGTGACTGGGTCAGTACGTAGGGGTGTTAGCTCGGTGTATCTGCCATGCTTCATATAACACGTAAGTAAATATCTCATTATTATTCTCAGCCTGGCTTGTGCCCAGCTTTATTGTTTTTTTGTAATACAGAATATAACTATAACTGTGCAAAAGGGTACACAAAATAATAACCATGACTGTGAAAGCTAATACAAAATATAACAGTAACTGTGCTGAAGTAATACAGAATGTAACAACTGTGCAAAAGGTTGTACAGAATATAACAGCGGCTGCAAAGGTTATACAGAATTTGTAACAGTGGCTGCAAAAAGTAATACAAAAGATAATGCAAAATACAAGTCACTGTACAAGGTAATGCAAAATGTAACAGGAACTGTCCAAAAAGTAAGCACATCTATACACCTTCTACAGCTACATAACATTCCAGTCTGTGACATTTGACCTACACACAGCTAGGGGTTTCAAGGATGCTTTCTTTGTTTTTTATGCAAGTACTTCCCTAGTGTGTCGCATTCATATGTAAAAGTGTTTTTTTCTTTCTTTCTTTCTAATATGGGTCTGGGTACTTAAATGAGAGCTCTTAAAAGGGAACTGACCTTTCCTTCTGAAGAACTATGTAGGTTTGAGAACTTCAACATTTTCTGTAAATCTCTGTTGGTCCAATAAAAAGTATCAAATCACCTAATCTGTGTATCTTGTTGTACAAGGACCAATACGGCAACAAAAAATGTTTGACAAAATATAACAGTAACCATGTAAACGGTTACAAAATATAACAGTGACTGCAAAATGCAAAACAAAATGTAACAGTAACTGTGCAAAAGCAATACAAAATATAACTATTCTGTATTGTTCCATGGTGTCAGGGGGGAGTCCGTACATATGGGTAATGAACACCATACTGGGGTAGTTGCACAGCCCGAAGCTGTCAATCAGCACAGAATATTGAGTACACAAGCATTCCAAGGTCACTAATGCTGTGCCACTAGAGGGGTAGGACAGCATAGGAGAGCTCTCTCAGAAGTTTTCTATCTGCAATTCATTTATATTTCTGGCAGGATTGTGTAACTGTGAAGCTGGTTGGGGCTGCCTGGTAACAGGGAGCACCCTCAAATTTACAAATTATATCTGTTAAGCTGCAGCTTTCAAATTGACAAACCTGCTATTTATATCCCCTTTTGAGTGCCTTTTGTGCATGAGTTGGATTCCATGTGTCACAATGCTAATTTTGTTTTTTTTTTTGGGGGCTCTGCTTCCCATTACCTGTTTTTCAGATAAGTGATTATATTTTTGGGGGAGGGATGCAGTCTGCTAGCTTGTGGTGTCTTCCACTAATCTCTCTTCTTCTCTCTCTTTTTTCTAGCTTGACCATGGCAATGGACTCCCCCTCCTTTTTGGCTATTTAGAACATCCTACTGTTTGCAGGTTGAGAAGTTGTTGAGCTGAGTTGTTGGGATGCTTGTATTAAGTTTGTGGGAGAAGCCATATTCAGGCAGCATTAGTGTTGGCTTCTATTTTTATATAATTCTGTGCAACTGCTTTAATTTTTTGACTTTGGGGAATCCTTATTCTTCTGCTAATTTTCAGCCTTGAGTCGTCATTATAGGCAGAACAGTGCTCGTTAGTGCCTCCGCCTGTTAATTCACGCTGCGACTCGTCTGACATTGCTGGCAATCTGCCGGTGTGAATTATGTGCCTCTTCCTCTGTGTAACCTTTGTTTTTGTGCCTTTTCTTGCTTGGACGTGTGTGCAGCAATCTGGTGCCCTCCCACCTGATGATGTAACGTTATGTTCTAGGGACATGGATATGTTGTTCATCCACACTCATTGGCAGTATCCTTGCCGCTTTAAATCTTGCCGGAAGGTCTTCAAGCTTGCTCCTCCCACCCACCCGGGTGGTATAACTCTCGGCTCCGCCCCATGACGCCAGATCTTCCTTACCGCTTGGAAGCTCAGGTTCCCTCCTTAACGCTCTGCGTTTGCGACTGGTTCCTATTTCTCCGTTTGCGGATTTAAAAATAAAATTTGCAAAAGACTTCAGTCTTGATCCCTCGCAGCTGCGATGGACAAAACCGACTCCCGGTTCGAGGAGATGCCCATGCGGAGTGAAAGATGTCTCGGGCGGATCCACACTCACGTGTGTCTACTGCCTAGGCGCAGGCACGACCCCGGGCTTTGCGACCTGTGCTCATCTTTCTCATCTCGTCCTCGAGACCGTGCTGCCCGGTGCAACTGGGCCGTCCGGCGTTCCTCGGTGAAGTCAAGGAGGCCGGTTGGCGGTGTCCGGCGGCGGTTTCGGCGGATCATTCGGCGGATGGTGGGTCCTCGAGAGGAGCGGAGCGTGTCATCGTCTTCCTCGGCGCGGCATTTATCCGCTCTCTCTGGGTTCTTCCTACGGCTTCTTTAAGGAGCTTGTCTGTCCCTCTCCACTAAAGGAGAAGGGCCTGCGTCTGCTGGACCTTATTCTCGGTCCAAAAGAGGGACAAGGGTAGAATCCTCCGTCGGCGCTCTTGGGGCGGGAAAGGTCCCCTCTCCCGGGCGTCGTCCCGTCCGGCCGATTGACCGCTCGGCTTCGACCACTGGCCTCACGGTGTCCCGTCAGGTCAGTTGACCGAGACTCCCACTGATGAAGTCGAGATTTTTCTCGACCATTAGACGGGCTGTCGCCTTTAGCAGTCGAATTCCCCTCTCCCGGTTCCCCGGGAGAGTTGAGAGATCCCGTGGGCTCGTCTGTGCCTCCGGTTCCGGGCCTCGGATGGACCTTCGAGCGAAGGAGTGCGGTTCCGGCCGACCTCCCACCGCCGACCCGGAAATTCCGGGACTCTCGGTCTCGGTCTCGGACCTCTCAGCGGTCCAGCCGTTCCCTCCGTCATGGCGGTCGGTCTCGGCACCGTGGTAAGCGGCGTCGCCGCTCGTCCCTCGTCCTCCTCCCGGATGAGGAGGCTCGGCGTAAGTCACGTCGGCTGATGCGAGACCTTATGTTGCGGCTCCTCCTGGCGGGAATAAGCCGACTCCGGCGCCTTCCCGGCCATTAAGTAGCTGTCACCGGGCGGCCGACACAACCCCTCGACTTGTCGAGGCCTAACACCAGGCGGTTGTTCGGCCAAAACCAACTGCTCCACGATTCCGGTGGAACCTCCGCCTCCACAGCCACCAATTGGGGCTCCGACCAAGGATTCTCGGTGCGACTAAGGGTTTACCCATCGGCTGTCAGTTACCCTCACTCCCGACCGACCTCGGCAGGTGAAGGGTGGCTCAGGCCAGAGCAGCTCTTGAGGACTCTTCGAGTCGAAGATGATTCCTCCTTCTTCTCCAAGCGACTGGACTTGGAGTCTTCAGGAGGTCAGTCAATGGACGATAGCCCGTCGTCCTTCCTAGGACTGCTTCGGCTCATCTCGGAGTCCACGGGATGGAGCTCGAACCCGTTCAAAGCAGGCCAGGTATCCCCTCACGGAGATTCTGGACGAGGATTCTCCGGCGGAGGCCTTTCCGGTGGCGAGGCCATAGTGGGTCGGCACTGGAACTTTGGCAGCGCCCTGCTTCCCTGCCCTGCGCCTTCGGCCGGATGGCCAGGAAGTATCGGTCCCCGGTTCCTTGTCGGTTTTGAACACCCTCTGCTGGGGGTTGGTTACCGACAGCGTTTTCCGGAGCCCGTGCAGCCAGGGATGTGGACAAACCTCCTGACAAGGGTCCAGAAAATTGGACTACGTCGGCGAAAAGTCTACGCTGCGTCCTCTCCCGCCTTCGTCAGGCCAGTTCGGCCGTCCTCATGGCACATTTTTCTCATGCCCTGTTGGGCTCCCTGGATGAGGTCATCCCTCATCTTCCGCCGATCTGCAGACTACGGTTAAGCAGGTGCGGGACCAGGAGCAGGAGCAGTGGCCAAACAGCAGCTCAGACTGCTTTGGATATAGGGACTCATGTGCCAGATCGGTGGCGGCCGCGGTGGCTGTCGTCGGCGGGCTTAGCTGAGGATATCCACCTTTACCCGGATACCCAGCACAAGTTGGCGGATGTTCCCTTTTGGGGACTGACCTCTTGACCCTGGGGTGGAAGGTCACCTGCAGAGGATCGAGAAGTCCAATGCCACCTTGGACTCGGTCTCTTCCGCTCAGAAGGACAAAGGCCGCAAACCACAGCCTAAGCCCTTTAGTCCTTCTGTGCCCGCCGGCCAACAAGCGTCAGGGCCAGCAGGCTCGACCTTGGCATCCCAAACCCAAGCCGCCGGCTTCCTCTAACAGGAGGCAGGAGGAAAGGGCCCAGGAGGTCCCTCGGCGGTCCCTCCTCCAAGCCTGCCCAGTGGCCGGGCTGGGGGTGTCGGCCCCATCCCGTCCACCTTACCCTGGGTCCCCAGTAGAGGCGGCTCCGGCACTTCCGTTCCACCTGGTCCGCTGTTACCACGGACAGGTGGGTCTTAGAGGTGGTGGGAAGAGGCCTGCCTCTGGAGTTCGAGCAGGCACCACCTTCAGAGCCGTCGCCCGGGGGCTTCGGGATCCCCAGCCTCACTGGCGGCTCGTCGAGCCGACATCACTCTCCTCCTCAGAAGAAGGTGGTAAGAGGTGGTGGACCCTCCTTCAGACCCAGGGTTTGTGTCCAGGTACTTCCTGGTTCGAAGCAGACGGGGCTGGCGTCCCATTCTCGACCTACACGACCTAAACAAGTTCCTAAGGTCTCGAACCTTCAGGATGGTCACTCTGGCTCAGAATAATACCATCCTTGGGCAGCGTGTGGTTCTGCTCTCTGGACTTGCAGGGCCTTTTCCACGTCCTATCCGTCCGTCTCACCAGAGATTCCTTCGCTTCCGCGGAAGGATCTCTCTTGATTCAAACCATGCCCTTCGACTTGTCTCCAGCTCCCAGGGTCTTCACCAAATGCATGGCAGTGGTGACAGCATTCTCTCGGGCGCCGAGGGGTCGGGTGTACCCTTACCTGGGCGACTGGCTGATAGCAGCTCCCTCCAGGAAGGAGGCGGAGTGGTCAGAGATCTGGCCCTCAGGTCTGCTCTCAACTGGGCCTCCTTATCAGAGCCAAGTCAGACTCGAGGCAGCAGGTGATTCTATTCATCGAGCGCAGCTCGACTCTCTCCGAGCCAGGCGCGGCTCCAGCGGACAGGGCGAGTTCTTTCCTCCTTTGCCCGATCATTTCTGGTTGGGCAAGTCGCCCTGCCGGGACTTCCTCGCCTCCTGGGTCTCATGGCGGCCTGTACCAGCGTGGTCCGTTGGGCCGCTGGAACATCGTCCCCTTCAGTGAGGGACTGGCCAGCCAGTGGTCTGGCTGCGATCCTTGGACCAGCTTGTGTGGTGACACAGGGGATGTGGAGGCGCTCTCCAGTGGTGGACCGTTCCAGATCATTTGCAGGAGGGCATCCCGTTAAGTCCGCCCGAGCCGGCGGTCTCTCTGTCGACCGATGCCTCTCTGATGGGTTGGGGTGCCCATCTGGGGAACACCGGGCTCATGGCCTCTGGTCCCGCGGAGTCCGATGCCACATCAACCTGCTGGAGCTCCGGCGGTCCGCCTAGCTCTCACCGCCTTTGCTCCGTTCCTCCGGGGTCAAGTGGTCCGGTCAGGCGGACAATACCACGACCATGTACTATCTAAACCGCCAGGGGCGGGGCGCTCCCATGCTTCTATGCAGGAAGCTCTCCGCATTTGGTCACTCGTGCGCAGCCTGGAGACGGATCTCCTAGCCATTCACGTGGCAGGAGCCTCCAACACCTGGCCGATGCCCTGAGCCGGATAGGGGCTGCATCCACAGTGGTCTCTCTGCCGGAGGTAGTACAGCATCTGTTCTCCCTTTGGGGCACACCTCAGGTGGACCTGTTTGCCTCCATGGAGACAAGGCTGAGTCTGTTCCATGCCCGCCCCTCAGCAGGGCTCGCTGCAGGGGATGCCTCTCGAGGCAATGGACCCGGGCCTCTTTACGCCTTTCCCCATTTCCCTTGATCCACAAGGTGCTTCTCAAGGCGAGGAGGGACAGGCGCAGGTGATCTGATAGCCCCAGACTGGCCCGCCAGTTCTGGTACCAGATCTCCTCAGTCTCAGCTCCAGGACTCCGGCAGCTTCCAGCTCGCCCGGACCTGCTCTCAGTCAATCAGGGAAGGTGTTCCATCCGGACCTTCAATCCCTGCACCTGTGGCCTGGTTCCTGGCGGCTAGAGTTCCAGGCCTTGGGTCTTTCGCGAGGTCCTCAATGTAGTTGAGGCGTCCGTGAGTCGACCAGAAAATGCTATGCCTTCAAATGGAAAAGGTTTTCCATTTGGTGTCAGAACAGGCTTGGACCCTTCCTCCTGTTCCTTGGCAAGCATCTTGGACTTTTATGGTCCCTTTCTAGTCAAGGGCTTAGGTCGGCGACCTAAGGGTGCACCTGGCAGCCATCTCTGCTTACAGGCGCGGGCGGAAGCAGTCGATGGCGCAGGAGAAGGTGGTCTGGCGCTTTTCAAGGCCTTGATCACATTTCCCCTCAGTCCCGGGAACCCCCACCTCCGTGGGATCTACTGCTGGTACTGGCAAAGCTCATGGGCAAGCCATTCGAACCTATGCACAGGTGCTCTCTCTCACCTGTCGTGGAAGACCGCCTTCTTGGTGGCTATCACGTCAGCCAGAAGGATGGGAGAGCTCCAGGCGCTTTCCATCGAGTCTCCTTCACCTGGTCTTCCACAGGGACAAGGTTGTCCTGCGCCCCACCGAAATTCCTTCCGAAGGTGGTGTGGGAGTTCACCTTAACCAGGTGTTGACTCTGCCGGTGTTCTACCCCAATCACACCTGGAGGTCGATATAGGCTCCATACTCTGGACTTAGAAGGGCGCCGCTATTATAAGGAGCGACGGTTGAAATTGGGAGAGGTTCGCCAGCTGTTTGTCACCTACGCTGAAGCCGCATCTGGCAGACCTGCAGCTAAGCGGACGATAAGCAGGTGGGTAACCTCCTGCATAGATCTCTGCTATAAGTTGGCGGGCATGGAGCCTCCCAGAGGGATAGAGCTCATTCTACCCGCCATACTGCTGCTGTGATGGCTGCTTCCAGGGGCGTCCCTATCCAGGAAATCTGCAGGGCTGCTACCTGGAAGTCAGCAAACACCTTCATTACCCATTACCACATCGACCTTGAGTCACGCCGGGATGCTGGTTTTGGGGCCTCGGTTCTCCAGTCTCTCTTTCCCAAGTAAGTATATGGGGTGTCGTCTTGCCTCCCTCCTCCCGGAGAACTGCTAGAGGTCTGCCAATGAGTGTGGATGAACATATCCATGTCCCTAGAAATACAGGTTACTCACCTGTAACAGGAGTTCTAGGAATGGTATATGTTGTTCATCCTGACTCTCGACCTCCCGGCTGACGCACAACCTGAGCTTCCAGCGGGCCAGATCTGGCGTCATGGGGCGGAGCCGAGAGTTATACCACCCGGGTGGGTGGGAGGAGCAAGCTTGAAGACCTTCCGGCAAGATTTAAAGCGGCAAGGATACTGCCAATGAGTGTGGATGAACAACATATACCATTCCTAGAACTCCTGTTACAGGTGAGTAACCTGTATTTTGTAACCACCCCTTCACTGCGAAACACAGATAACACTTGTGACGACGTCTTACTTCACCTTGGCTGCACAGTTGGCATTTGGCAACAGACAGTCCATACACTCCCCTGGTAAAGGCATTTTCCTTACTTGGTCTCTGGAAGGAGGGGCACACAAAAAAAATTTGTATTTTACTGGTGACTGGGGTGGGCCATGGCACTGGTGGCACCATGAAACCACACAGTCCACTCGCAGAAGAATGTCCACAAGCAGAAATAGAGCCAAGTAGTAGGTTTTATTCTGACTTGATGGACTGACAGAAAAAACAATTGCCCACTAGGGGTGCAGGTGCAGAAACGGGTACAACAAAGTCTACAAATCCACAGTAGTGCTTTACTACCAGTTCACTTGTTTAGCTTTAGAGGGCACAATAAGCAACATTCCTGTTCATCCCCCTTCTGGGCTATGGTCCCAGGTCAGAGCTTGTCCAGAACTAAATTGAACACCACCAGGTTTACATATACCAGAGGTGGGCAACTCCAGGCTCCCCTGGTTACTAATGTCCCATTTCCACAAACTTTTCCAGGACAGTGCTTATCCTCCAGACTGTGAAAAACAGGTTCACTGAAATTCATCCCAAACAGAGAAAAGTTTGTTCCTCATATCCCAGACCGAAGTGTGTTCGTTCCAAACTCTGGATAGAGGGGAGGCAGCTCTTTTCCAAGCAGATTCGTGATTGTGAAGGCACCATATGAGTATTTAAACAGTCCACGTGCAGTTCATAAAGTGAACTTATCCTAACAGGCAGTAATTCCCTGAGAGAGATAGGGCAAATCCTGGCCATCCCAGACAATGGGCAGCACTTTTGTAAGTCTGAAGACTCTCAGCAATGGGGGATGTCCCCATAAGTTACTCACGGTCACAGGAACCATTTCCCTTCAGGATTATTCGATCCCTCAGGGGCACTGCACTAGCAAAGGCTGCCACCATGGCTCAATGCTGATCTCACTGTGGAACTACTAAGGACTGAGAGGGGTCAGGGGAGAGATGTCACCTCCCCTGAGGCTCTCCCTCAGTCAGCATCTCAAACTGACTGTACTGCTCTCCGGCAGAAAACTGACTACACAGCAACACTCTAGCAGCATTCCAAAGTGGCTTATGCCTCTGCGAGAGCCACTCCTACTTGGAACCTGTGCCAGGATGATTGACAGGGGTTGCCAAGAGGAGTCCCAGCAGGTTAAACTTGGGCTGTCCAGCGCACCTACATAGCAGCCCACTAGCTACCAGGGTTCTAATAACCTTAGGGGGAACCCGGGGCTTACACGCACATCACTGATGTCAGCACGCTACTTTGCAGTCGAGCGCACTTCTGCTTGCCCGCCTAGCTCTGTAGTAGTTTGTTATCAGATGGGCTGTGATTTGATATGACTGAAAAGCCACACAGCAAGGAGGGGGCAACGAAGTGGCACGCTGACAGCAGCGCTTTCAAGGAACTCCTTTTTTCTCCAGACTGCTGCAATTATTGGAATTTTTTCTGTGTTTTAGGGCTCAGCTCTGAGCACAAGGCAAACATAAGGCAGCAATGGGAGTCTGTCCGCTTGATTAGCACACATAGGGCACATTAAGCTATAGGATTTTTTGTGGTGAATTTGCACATAGATTGCACAAGCATTTATCAGTGTTTCTTTAGTTGGGATACTGGCTGAGGCTCTGGCACTGTGGCTTAATGGAGACCGGTCATATTTAAAACATAGAAACATAGAATTTGACAGCAGATAAGGACCGCTTGGCCCACCTAGTCTGCCCGTTTTCCTACCTAATGGATAAGCTGCAGATCCTAGTTAACCAACAGCCTACTTCCTCCTATCCCCCACTAGGGCTGCCTTATGTCTGTCCCATGCATTCTTGAATTCCCCCACTGTTCTTGACTCCATGACCTCCTCAGGAAGTCTGTTCCATGCGTCCACAACCTTCTGTGTGAAAAAGTACTTCCTCACATTACCTCTGAGCCGTCCTGCCTCTGTCTTCAAATTGTACCCCCTTGTTCTTGCATATCTCTTTTTCTGAAAGATACTACCCTCTTGGACTTTGTTGATTCCCTTGAGGTACTTGAAAGTTTCTATCATGTCCCCTCCTCCCTTCTTTCCTCAAGGGTATACATATTAAGCTCCTTTCGTCTCTCTTCGTATGTCTTCTGGTGCAGACCCTGCACCATTTTGGTTGCCCTCCTCTGGACAGCCTCCACTCTGTCTATGTCTTTGCGGAGATGGGGTCTTCAGAACTTCACATAGTACTCCAGATGGGGTCTCACCAACCGTCTGTACAGAGGGATAACAACTTCCTGTTTAGTACTGTTGATGCCTCTCACTGTGTATCCTAGTATCCCCCCAGCCTTCCCTACTGCCTTCTCACATTGCTCGCCCACCTTTAGGTCATCTGATATAATAACCCCCAGGTCCCTTTTCATTGTTATCGTTGTCAGTATCTCACCCCCCACTGTGTACTCTTCCCCTGGGTTTTTATTTCCCAGGTGCATTACCTTGCACTTCTTTGCATTGAATCTAAGCTGCCATACATCTGACCATTCCTCCAACCTTGCCAAGTCCCTTCTCATCCTTTCCACTCCATCTTGTGCATCAACCCTGTTGCAGATTTTTGTGTCGTCTGCAAAGAGACACACTTTTCCTTCCAGTTCCTCTGCAATGTTACTTATAAAGCCATTAAAAAGGCCCAGACTCAGTACTGAACCCTGTGGTACCCCGCTAGTAACCCACCTTTCTTCGCTGTGGACTCCGTTTACTACCACCCTTTGCGTCCTGTTGTCCAGCCAATTTTTTTATCCAGGCTACCACCTTGGGACCCACTCCAAGGCTGGCTAACTTGTTTATTAATCTTTGTGTGGGACTGTATCAAATGCCTTGCTAAAATCTAGGTAGACCATGTCCACAGCCCCTCCCTGGTCTACTACTTTGGTCATCCAGTCAAAGAAATCTATTGGATTCGTCTGAGACAACCTTCCTGCTGTGAATCCATGCTGCCTTGGGTCCTGTGCCCCACTGGCCTCTCGGTACTCAACAATTCTTTCCTTCAGAAGTGATTCCATCATTTTCCCTACCACCGAGGTCAAACTAACTGGTCTGTAGTTTCCTGCCTCTGCCCTGCTCCCACTTTTGTGAAGAGAAATCACATCCGCCCTTCTCCAGTCCTCAGGTACCACCCCATCCTCCCATGATTTGTTAAAGCGAATAGTCGGCGGTGTCACTAGTTCTACAGGCATTTCCTGTAGTATCTTAAATTGTTTTATATTTTACTGGCTTTGTTGTTACTGTTTGTACTGTCATGTTGAATGTAATGATGATGTGTATAGAGCCTTGAAATATTTGAAAAGCGCTTAATCAAATAAATTTTATTATTATTATTATTTTAGAATTCTTGGGTGAACCCCATCAGGCCCCATTGCTTTGTCCACCTTCAATTTTACTAGTTCTTTCAGAACCCTTTCTTCTGTAAATGGACTGGTATCAACCCCCCCCGTCTCCAGAGTGTTTCTCTTGTTTGGTTTAGGTACCTCCCCCTCCTCTTCCTTTGTGAATACTGAGCAGAAATATTCATTCAGTATACCTGCTTTTTCACTGTCACCCTCTGCCCACATTTCCTGCCCTTTATTAAGCCTCAGTATCCCTTCCATGGTCTTTCTTTACTCTCTAATGTACCTATAAAAGGTCTTATCCCCCTTCTTAACAGAGTTGGCTATCATTTCCTCAGTTTGGGCCTTTGCTGTTCTGACTGCCTTCCCTGCCTCTTTCTGCTTTAATTGATAAAGTTCTCTGTCCTTCTCCTTCTGTGTTTCCTTATTTCCTGAATGCTATCCTTTTCTCTTTAACCTTCCCTGCCACCTCTTTTGAGAACCATAGCATTTTTTTTTTCTCTCATTGTGTTTTGTTGATTTGCTTCACACAAAGGCTTGTTGCCTCTGTGATGGCTGTTTTGATTACTCCCTATTGTTCCTCCACCCCTCCTTCATGCCTGTTTGCTAGTGCTTTTCTGAGGCACTCTCTCATTTTTCCAAAGTCAGCCCTCCTAAAGTTCAGTGCTCTTGCTTTTGTATGGCTTGACTCTATGGCTGTGTTTATTGTAAAAGATGCAAGACCTGCAGGAAGAAGATGAGACCCTCCCCATTATGGTCTTACTCTCCTAATTGTGTAAAACTGTCTAACATGTCTGTCATTCCCCCCAAGCCAAACCCCCTAGCTGGGGGGGTGCATCTGGGGGTACCAACTGGCAGTGATAAAGCTGAGTTGCGCAGATCCTTTTTGCTGCTCTTAAATGAGCTGCTGAGTTCTGACGTTCTGCAGGATATCCCCACCAACATACCTGAACCCAAGGTGGGCCTCTCAGGTCAGAGGGGTCCTTACATGCATGTACAGGTGCACCAGAGCACAGTGATGCTGCTTACCCAGATTTGAAGACCGCCCCCGACCTTGACAACATGGAAGGTCAAGACGAGGATACGGGGGACACAGGGAAAATCATGACCCGATGACACTATCAGATAAGGAGGAAGAGACCTCCAAAGAGGAAGGGGGGAGTGGATGGAGCCCAAGAAAAAGATTGCGATCTCTACCCTGTTTGATACAAATTCTTGTCATATCTTATAATGGAAGCTTGTCGGACTTTACAGCTGAAGGAGGTACAAGTCATAGAGTCGCCGGACTAGTATCGTATTCTGTCAGCCTGTTCCTCTGCACTGAAGTGTTTCCCAAACATTGTACACTGTGACCAGATTATTGAACGGGAATGGTCTGGGATGGGTAAGCGCAAGCACCTCCCTTGGCCAAGGGTAAGATGTCATCCATTTCTGGTGGAGATCTCCCAGAAGTGGGAGGTCCCTACTTTAGCAGACAAAGCCATGCATGATTCTATTAAGCACACAAGTAGAGAAGCAGCAGAGTTTTAATTCGCAGGCAAATTTCCTGCAAAGTCACCAAATCCACCTCACGGATCATTTTGCAGAGTTTTCATGTTTTTTTTTTTTTATCATTTAAGATTTTCTGCACCTTGCTGACAGACCCCTGTCTGATACGCTCCCCAACCCCGTCACCTGGAATTACGGGGCTTACCTTCTTATGAGCCCCGCCCTGTCACCTGGATTTACGGGGCTTAATTTATACCTGGCCCAGGGCGGGGCTTGCAGAGTGGGTGTCATCCTACCGCTGGTGATGTTTCCTCCATTTTCTTTGGGGAGCCCCACGCATGCATATACAGCCCAGTATGCCCTTTCCACCCACCCCATTGGACTAATGCCTGACACCATCTGAACCTGTGCTGTCCCTGGCCTCCACCAGGAGGTAGCCATTAGCCGAGGGTTACCTTTACATCTCCCCGGAGAGAAGAGTTGCCTCCCTGCAGCTCCATCCAGCTCCGCCTCCCCCCACCCCATTGCCGTCCTCCAGCTTGTCTCGTTCCTGAACCCGGGTCGCCGACGTGCCACGAAGTAAGGTGACCAGCGCCTCAAACCTCCGAGCCACCGGGCCGGCTGAGTTTTCATGTTTGATACTAAATTTGCGATTTGTGACTTCGCCTTGCTATTTTTTTTTTTTAAGTGCATATTGCACTTACAAACCCCAAAAGCAAGGCAGGCCCATTGGCGCTGGATGCCTTACCTCACGCTGCGCTGGCGACCCAGGTTTGGGAATCACCTCGGGTCGTCGGGGAGCCAGCGAGGGAGGAAGTGGGATTGAGCAGCCCCTAGGCAGCTGTCCCCTTCTGGGGTGGTTGCCCCCCCCGTAGTTCCATGTCCACCGGGTGGAGGTAGGTGGGAAGCGTAGGTGGTGGTGGTGATAGCCGGGGTGGGGTGGAAGGGGCCGTGCCAGTACCCGGCGGGTGCTTCCATGCACGGCATGTACGTGCCGGGGTCCTGGGTCTGGGGAGAAAACATGGACAAAATGAAAAAAATTACTAATACCCACCCCCGAAAAGCAAGATAAAGTTACAAATGGTGAATTCTCTGATTGCCAGCCCAATCTGTCGCTGGTGTCTAGTTGCCCCTCCCCCCCAATGTTGAATAATTTTTTTTTTTTTTTTTAACATTTGATAGCTGGGAAAGGCACACACAGGAGAAGCTTGTTTCCAGGCATGACCCAGGGACAGGGGTACAAATACAACTGAAGAATAACAACTTCAGATACAGTGTAATACAGTGTACATGTGACAGGGTAGAATAGGACCCTGTCCCAGTTATTGTGGAGAAAGTGTTTAAATGCAAGGATCTGTTTTGTTCTCCCATTTCCTGTCTGTTTCTCTGTCTGGTTGCGCAACCACATTTTTCTGTGAGACTTCGGACTTGATCAACCCGAACAATCTCTCAACCCTTTGCCTCTCTCTGTCTCTCAGCCCTCCCTTGCTGTCTGTTTTTCCTCCCTTGCATAGCTGCTAGTATAAAAATATGTGCAAATCATTGTATGGAAATGTAACTGATATTGGGATCCCTTGTGTTTAGAAAATGTATAGTGGTACTGTTGAGATGTATATAATTGTATTTTGACATGACTGCAAAAAACTATTGGGAATTTCAGAGGTTACCAGAGTTCAAATTTTAGGTCTTTTTGCAAAATCTGTGGAAATTGGACCTCTGCTAAAGCACACCGTGTTCTTTTCCTTGCACCTGCCTGAAACATACAAGAAACAGGATGCTTGATTAAGAGTGGGGGTTGAAAGGATTTATAAGAGAGCTGAGCTGCAGTTTCTGGAAGAAGAAAAAAGGGACACAGAGACTCAAGAAAAACTACTGTTTCTTCTCCTTTGTACATAGTTATACTGAACAAGTTTATTTTTTTATGTTCTTACTACTGTAAATAAATATTTTTGGTGAATTCTACAACTGCTCCTGGGTTTTCCTATGCTTCCTGACCTGTGCCTCGGCGACAGTACAAAATGTAAAAGTGTCTTACATAATGATATCTACATATTCATATTTACATATATACACTAGATACATGGTTAACAGAGTAGGACCTCTGAAGTAACACATATAGTCTTCTAGTTTGAATCAGGAGATGCAAGAGGGGGAGAAGAACACGGAAAAATAAATGTGTGTTAGGACAGTAGACGGGTGCAGGAAGTAGCAGGAGTTGGTCTGAGTAAGCGCTTAAGAGCAGGATAGGAGGAGGTGAGACCGGGTCGGAGGGGGCTGTTGTTCCAGAGGGAAGGACGTCTATAAGAGGAATGCTAGTTTCCCAGCAGAGGTGTGGCCTCATGGAAGGGTGAAGGAGAAGGTGCAGTTTGTACGTGAGTTGTAGGGGGAGGGTGTGGCAGGATTTAGAAGAGAGGCAAGGTAGGGTGGAAGAGTCCCAAACTAGTATTTGGAAAGGAAGGTGGAGCAGTGGGACGAGCGTCTCTGCGAGAGGGATTGGAGGGATAGAGAGGAGTAAAGGTCACACTGGTGCATCAGATGGGGGGTGTTTGAGGTGAACTGACAGAAGGTATGGAACAGAATATAGAGTTTGGCAAGGGAAGTGGCTAGCTGCACTGAAAACTACATCAGCATAGTCAAAAGCTGGAAGGACCCATTTGACCACTAGATCACGTCTAACTGGCAGGGAAAGTCTGCCCTTGTGGTGATAGAGTAACCCTAGTTTGGTGCGTAATTTGGAGGGAAGGGCACTAAAGTGGGAAGAGAAGTCTAGGGAGGGATTGAGCCATAATCCAAGGTACTTGTAAGCAGGGACATTATCGAGAGGAGTATTCGCTCTGGAAAAGAAGGAGGGGGAGGGCAGGAATCCTGTCAAGTTTCTGTTTGGAATCATGGCTACAGTTTTATTGGTGTTCAATTTTAGGTGGTTATCGTTGAACCGGGATGTGACAGCGGAGAAAACATTTTGAAGGGGAATTTGGATGTCTGGGGCAGAGGGACCAGATAGGAAAAGGACGGTGTAGTCTGCATACGTGTGGATCTTGGCATGAGTGCATACAGATAGGAGGTTGTTAATAAACAGGGAAAACTGAACAGGTCCAAGGATTGAACCCTGGGGTATGCCTGCGAGGATAGGGAGGGATGGGGATAAGATATTACTGATTTTTCACTGACTGAGACTGGCCAGTTAAATAGGAGCTGAACCACGACATAGAAACATAGATTTTGACGGCAGATAAGGACCGCTTGGCCCACCCAGTCTGCCCATTTCCCTACCTATTGGATAAGCTGCAGGTCCTAGTTAACCAGCAGCCTAGTTCTTCCTACCCCCAACCCCTAGAATTGCCTTATGACTGTCCCATGCATGCTTGAATTCCACCACTGATTTTGACTCCACAACCACCTCCGGAAGGCCATTCCATGCATCCACAACCCTCTCTGTGAAAAATACCTCCTTAAATTACCTCTGAGCGCTCTTCTATCTTCAAATTGTGCCCCCTTGTTCTTAATAATTTTTTGAAAGATGCTACCCTCTTGGACTTTGTTGATTCCCTTGAGATACTTGAAAGTTTCTATCATGTCCCCCTCTCTCTCCTTTCCTTGAGGCTATACATATTCCGCTCCTTAAGTCTCTCTTCATATGTCTTCCAGTGCAGACCCTGCATCATTTTAGTTGCCCTCCTCTGGACAGCCTCCATCCTGTCTATGTCCTTGCGGAGATTGGGTCTCCAGAACTGCATGCAGTACTCCAGATGGGGTCTCACCAACTGTCTGTACAGAGGGATAATAACTTCCTGTTTTCTGCTGGTGATGCCTCTCCTATGCATCCCAGTATCCCCCAGCCCTCCTTGCTGCCTCTCTCATTGCTAGCACCTTTAGGTAATCTGATATGACTACTCCCAGGTCCCTTTCCATTTTGTTGTTGTTAGTATCTCACCCCCATTGTGTACTCTTCCCTGGGTTTTGTTTCCCAGGTGCATTACCTGCACTTCTTAGCATTGAATCTAAGCTGCCATACATTTGACCATTCCTCTAACCTTCAGAAGTCCCTTCTCATCCTTTCCACCCCACCTTGTGCATCACCTCTGTTGCAGATCTTTGTGTCATCTGCAAAGAGACATACTTTTCCTTCCAGTCCCTCTGCAATATCGCTTATAAAGACATTGAAGAGGACCGGTCCTAATACTGAACCCTGCGGTACCCCACAGAGCCTGGTGAAAGGCCAGGGGCCCTTAGCTTATTTAGGAGGAGAGGTTATGAGATGGAATTGAAGGCCTTTGCAAGGTCAGTGAAAATGTCCGAGGTGATCTGCCCTTTCCATAGCAGAGTGAATGACATTGGTTAAGTGAAGGAGGAAGTGGTAGAGTGAAATTTTCTGAAACCTGATTTGACAGGGGAGAGAGCATTGGAAGCGAGGAGAAAATAATTTAGTCTTGAGAGGACAAGGGATTCTTGTATCTTGGCGAGTGAGGGGAGAAGAGATATTAGATGGTAATTAACCAGTACAGTGTGATCACCCCTTTATGAAGGGGGAGGGCTGTGGTGGTCTTCCAGGCTGAGGGAACAGTAGAGGATGCGAGAGAAAGATTGAGGAGGTAGGTTAAGGGGGTCAGACTAGAGGGTGCAGAGATTTTGAGAAGCCTAGGGTGCAAGCCTTCAGGGCTGGATTTAGCAGAGTTTAGGGAGGCAAGAGCTCTAAGGACTTCTGAGGTGGATACTGGGGGTAGCTAGAAACCAGCGGGCTGTGTAGGGGACAGAGGGAGCAGGATGGGGAGGGAGTGTCTCCACCTGTTAATTCGAGCTGCGGCTCATCTGACATTGCTGGCAATCTGCCTGTGTGAATTCTGTGCCTCTTCCTCTGTGCAACCTTTATTTTTGCGCCTTTTCTTGCTTGGACGTGTGTGCAGTGATCTGGTGCCCTCCTGCCTGATGTTGTGACGTTGCATGTGTAACCACCCGTTCACTGCGAAACACAAATAACACTTGTCAGGGCCCCTTGCTTCACCTTGGCTGCATAGTTGGCATTTGGCAACAGACAGTCCACACACTCCCCTGGCAAAGGCATTTTCCTAGTTTGTCTCGGGAAGGAGGGGCACACAAAAAAAAATTGTACTTTTATCGGGAACTGGGCTGGGCCATGGCACTGGGGGTACCACGAAACCACACAGTCCACTCGCAGAAGAATGTCCACAAGCAGAAATAGAGCCAAGTAGTAGGTTTTATTCTGACTTGATGGACTGACAGAAAAAACAATTGCCCACTAGGGGTGCAGGTGCAGAAACAGGTACAACAAAGTCTACAAATCCACAGTAGTGCTTTACTACCAGTTCACTTGTTTAGTTTTAGAGGGCACAGTAAGCAACATTCCTGTTCATCACCCTAATGGGCTATGGTCCCAGGACAGAGCTTGTCCAGAACTAAATTGAACACCACCAGGTTTACATATACCAGAGGTGGGCAACTCCAGGCTCCCCCAATTACTAATGTCTCATTTTCACAGAAACTTTTCCAGGACAGTGCGTATCCTCCAGACTGTGAAAAACAGTTTCACTAAAATTCATCCCAAACAGAGAAAAGTTTGCTCCTCGTGTCCCAGATGGAAGTGTGCTCGTTCCAAACTCTGGATAGAGGGGAGGCAACTCTTTTTCCAAACAGATTCTTGACCGTGAAAGCACCATTTGAGTGTTTAAACAGTCCTCCTGCAGTTCATGAAGTAAACTTGTCCTAACAGGCAGTAATTCCCTGAGCGATAGGGCAAATCCTGGCCATCCCAGACACTGGGCAGCACTTTTTCTAGTCTAAAATCTCTCAGCAATGGGGATGTCCCCATAAGTTACTCACGGTCACAGGAACCATTTCCCTTCAGGATTATTCGATCCCTCGAGGGCGCTGCAGTAGAGAAGGCTGCTGCCAGGACTTGATGCTGATCTCACTGTGAACCAACTAAAGGCTGAGAGAGGTCAGGGGAAAGGTGTCACCTCCCCTGAGGCTCTCCCTCAGTCAGCATCTCAAACTGACTGTACTGCTTTCAGGCAGAAAACGGACTGCACAGCAACATTCAAACAACATGAAGTCTTGCTGTATTCTGACAATATGCAGTTAGCCCCAGCACTTGAACTGCTCCAGAGATGAAAGAGTTAACTCTATGCTGAGAGCATAGAACGTTGAGCTCGTGCTCGGTTCAAACCTCTGTCTGCTGCACTTTCAAGTGTAACCGTCAAATTCTTTGCTCAAATGCCTAACTGAAGAGTCGCTCCGGAGTTTTCTCCTGTCGCTTTCAGTACGCGTTAGTTAAAATCGTCGGTTTAATCCGAATATTTTATACTTTTCCTTGGTTGAGATCTCTGTCTGTGGTACAGTAATTAGTAGAGGTAGTGGACTGTGTTACATTCTGTGGAAATTGTAAATCTTAAAAATTGTCATGGTTGGTTCGGCTGAACCGATCACTTTTTCGATTCTGTGGTGATTCCGGTGCTTATCGGTTCAAAAAAAAATGTGTTTAACATTTTTTTCCAATACTCGTGACACTGTTAGGAACTGTTAAGTTTGTCTTACCTGGCCTGAAGCTGTGTAAAGGGCAAGTTTTCTGTTTTACTGTGGCCATGTCTGAGAAACCCAAAAGAAAAAACGGACCCACTGGGTTTCAGCACTGTAGTGTGTGTGGGGAGGCCTTTACTATGGCTGATCCCCACACCACCTGTGTTTATTGTCTGGGATTTGACCACCTCGATTCAGATTGCCAAATATGCAAAAATTTCCCTAAGGTCACCCTAGAGAAAAGGTTGGGCAGGCTTAGGGAGAAACAGGCCGAGAAGTCCGCTGACCCGGATGGCCAGCCCGGTTCAGTTCCGATCGAACCTGAGGGAGTGCCTTCTGACCAGGACCAGACTTCCTCGGGCAAGAGGAGAGCCGATCCTGAGGGATCAGTTCCTGCAAAAAAGGAAAAGAAGGAAAAGTCAGCCGGTTCGGATTCAGACCCCCACCATCCAACCACCGAGGAAGTTGCCAGGGCGATTAGTATTGTGAAATCGCTCCGTTCGGTTCCGACCGATCTGGCACCTCTCGGTTGGCGCTCGGTTTGGTCGGTTCCCCCGGTTTCCTATTATTCTTTGTAAGAATATTATGAGCTGGAATGGGAGGGGGAAGAAGAGTTTGATGATGATGAGGATGGTGGGGAAGGTCTGGATGAGCCCATTGAACAGGACATCTCCCCAGACAGACCTTCAGGAGTTTCCCCTCCCAGGCTTTCTGAGTCCCCTTCCCACTTTATGTTTTACAGGAAAGTGGCTGATACCCTCCAGCTCCCTGTGGATGAAGCTGTTGAGGAGCAGGGGGAGCCTGATTTTTGTAGAAATGATGGACATCCTAGAGTCCAAGGGACTGTGTGTTCCCTTACACAAATCTTTTGGGAAACAGACTCACAAGCTTTTAAAAACTCCAAATTCATTGCCTCCAGTGGACAAACGAATGGACAGGAGGTACATGCTCTCAGGCTGAGCTACGGAGTTCCTTTACCAGCATTGCAGCCATGTTGGGGTAGTGCAGGCTCTGCAGCCTGTGACAAGGCCAACATACACTTGGCTTCACACCCCCCGGGATAAGGACTCCAGGAAGATAGATTCCATGGCTAATAAGCAGTACCTGGCATCTTCTCTGGGACTCAGACAGGCTAACTAAATGGCCTATGCAGCTAGATACCAAAAGTCCAGGTGGGAGTCTGTTTTGGATCTGGCTAAGCAGGCGTCCCCCCAACTAGCCAAGGAGCTGCAGGAGGTGACTGCTGATGGGATAGAGGCATCTAAGGTTCAGTTTCATGCTGCTGTGGACTCCAATGATGTTTCATCACGAGTCATGGCTAAATCTGTGGCTCTTCAGAGGATGGCTTGGCTCAGATGTACTAGCCTCTCACAGGATACCCAGGCTAAGGCCATGGATTTCTCTGTTGAAGGTAATTCTCTGTTTGGGGAGCAGACAGAGAACTACATGAAAAAGATGGATGAGTACAGGACCACCTATAGGAGTGCACAAGCCAAGGAAAGGCAGTCAACTCCTCAGAAGCAGCAGGCTAGGGGCAGGGGCAGGCCTTTTCACAGACCATTCTACCAGGCACAGGCCTCCTCTTTTTCCCAGAGGGGGTTCTTTAGAGGGAGAGGCAGGAGGGGGATGAGCAGGGCTGCATCCACCTCTCAGCCTAAGGCTCCTGCCAAGCAGACACCCTGAGGTATCAGCCCGGGTCGACTCCCCAATCCCTGTAGGAGGCAGGCTGGCTTACTGCTTCCAGGCCTGGAGGTCTGTTACCTCAGACAAGTGGGTCCTGGAGGTAGTAGGCCAGGGACTGGCCCTCAGTTCCAAAAAATTTCCAAAGCTGAGGGTCAGGTCTTTTCCACCTGCAAACATCTCCGAAACCATTGCCCTAGAGGCAGAGGTTTCCTCTCTGTTGGCTCTCAGAGCCATAGAGAGAGTTCCTACATCCCTTGGGGGCAAGTGTCTGTACTCCAGATACTTCCTTACCCCAAAAAAGACAGGGAAGTGGCAGCCCATCCTAGACCTAAGATACTTAAACAAGCATCTACTAAAGCCAAAATTCAAAATGGTGACTCTGGGAATAATTCTTCCCTCTCTAAGTCCAGGGGATTGGTTAGCTTCCCTGGACCTCAAGGATGCCTACTTTCACATTCCCATCAGGTGCTCCCACAGAAAGTATCTCAGATACTTCTAAGGGGCTAGCAGGGTATTGTTTTGGGGGATGCTGGATGTTTGTAAACTGATTTGGTGGCTGTAAGTGGGGCTCTTTTTGTGGATGTTTCACTGTGTAACAGGCTGCGCTGGTAGAGGCCTATTTCTTCTGATTTAAAACCTATTTGGTGGGATTTGCTTGGGCCTGGTTCTCTAGCTGCAGGGCTTGGAGGGGAGACACAGGGCTGATGCACTCTGTCTTGTCAGGTGTCTGCCCAAGACCCGCCTCCCCACCCCTCCCTCCCCAGAAGTCTGCAAATTTATAGGGGAACACCTGCCCTGCAATTGGAGGAAAAGGCTGCTGGTGCAGCTCATGTAGTTCTAGCCACTGGGGGTTGGATTTAAAGGCTGGGAGAGAGGAGCTTAGGGAGTTGTTCATTTCCCTTATAAGTTTAATGTGTTGTACTGCACCTAGTAACAGAGTTACTGGTGTACAGTGGGACTGTCTCTAAGATTAGTGGGTGACCTGATTAGGCAGTAGGGGTATCTTGGACTAGGGGGAACCTGGTGGCTCACCCAAGGAAACCTATTTGGAAGGGGATGGAACCACACATTAGGGCCGGCATCTTTGGGGCGTGGTGGGGTGCACAGGGTGTGGAGCAGCCATGATACTGGACTGGGCTTGGAAGTTTGGTGGTTGCCCAGTGTGCTACCAGCTTGCACACTTAGGGAGGAGGTTGCGGGGATGAGGAGAAAGCTGGGGGAAGGGGGGTGGTATGGTTGGGAAAGGGGGCTGGAAATCTCCCACAGGGTTGCACCAAGAACTGGGGGTGGGGGTATAGGGAAAGGAGTGCAGGAGAATACTCAGGGGTCACATAGGGACCCTGGCAGAGGGGGTTCAAAAGGACACCACGAAGGAAGCAGGCAGGTAACTGGGGACCCTCACAAAGGGGGGACGGAGGGACAACATTCTCAGGGAAGTAGGTAGATGGCCAGTGCTGGACAGAAGGAAGCAAGGCGGGGAGGTGGATCAGACCTTACACTCAGTAACCGCTTCAATTCTCTTCTTCTGCTCAAGGATGAGGGGGGTGATGTAGCCACGACAGAGGTGGTTAGAGATGGAAAGGGTGTGGGAGTGGGAGGCAGGAGGCAGGGGCCAGATAGCAGGAAGAACAGGGGGGACCTGGAATGCAGGAGAATGGGGGAGCAGTGAATCAGAGCAGGAGGGGCAGGGGGAAGAGGGAGGAAAGCGCAAGGAGAAGGACCAGTTGGGAGGAAAGGTAAAGGAGAAGGACCAGAAGTACAAGGAGGATTCAGTAAAGGAGCTGAGGGTTTAGGCCAGGGAGCACGACGAGCAAGGAGGAACTAAATGGAGACAGGAAGGAAGGGAGGATGAGCCAGGCTAGTTTAGCAGATGGGGAGAAGGACCAGTTAGCAGCAGTGAGGAGGGAGTTAGCAAGGTACAGAAGGATAATCAGGAGGAGGAGAGGCATAGGATTGGAGGGAGGGGTGACCATGGTAAATAAGGAGGGTGGCATGTGGCACCCAGATAGGGGAGGAACAAGGAGCCAGCTGGGTGGAGGGCCGTAGAAAGGATGAGGGACATGGAAGGGGAATGGAGGAAAAGGAGTGGTCAGGTGCTCCTGCTGGGGATTCTATGATCAGGGGTATCAAATGGGATAGGGAGGAGAAGCCTGGCCAGTTAGAACAAGATGCTTCCCTGGAATAACGGCACAGGGCTAGCACGAGGTATATCAGCTGGCAAAGGATCTGGGGGTTCCCAGACATACTGGTCCACCTGGGTACAAATGACATTGAGGGAAATACAGAGCCAGAGATACAGGCAAGATTCAGGGAGCTCGCCAGGGTCTGTCATGACATAGGATGCACAGTTTCTCTCAGAAATCCTGCCAGTGCCAAGGGCTAGTGGGGAAACACAAAAGGAAAATTAGGGAGATAAACCAGTGGCTCGGAGGGTGTGAGGCCAGAGGGTATGGGTTGATGGAGGATTGGGGAGACCTGGGAGGATAAGGAGCTGTATGCTAGAGATAGACTACATCTCAATTTGGAGGGAGGGAACCTTGTTGAAAATAGAGGAGTTCATTGGTGAAAAGTGGGGTCTAAACTGTGAAGGGGGTGGGATGGGAGAAAAGGCTGTCAAGGGGTGCCGATAAAGGAGGGACTCTGTCTCCACCCCTGGGGACCAGGAGGATTGCAGGAAAAGGCCAACTGGCAAAGTGCAGACCAGGAGAAAACAGAATCCCCATGGGAACATGAGCAGGGGAAATGGAACTATAGGGAAAGGGTGGAAGGTAGTCCTGCTAAATGCCAGGAGCTTGTGCAATAAAATGCCTGAGCTCCAGGTGATGTTAACTGAGGGAGCAGTGGATGTGGCAGCGGTCACTGAGACTTGGGCCACTGCAAGACATGACTGGGACCTGAACCTGGAGGGTTACACTATGTTCAGGAAGGACAGGGGGGAGGGAAGGGGAGGAGGGGTAGCTATGATAGTCAAAAACTGCATTGGCATAGGGGGAGTAGAGGAGGCGGAGGGAACCGTGGATGCGATTTGGGTCACCTTGATAAGGGGGGGCAAGAGAGTAAAAATAGGAGTGGTGTATAGACCCCCTGCCCTGGTGGAGGAGCTGGAGGACAGTCTGGTGGCAGATGTTAGGAGACACTGCAGACTGGGCAGAGGAAAGGTGGTGGTGTTAGGGGACTTAAACATGCCAGGAACAGACTGGGAGACTGACATCCTCTGTGACCAGGGAACAGAGGTTGTTGGATGTCTTCAAGACGCTGCTCCTAACTCAGCAGGTGAGGGAACCACCAGGAGGCACGGGTACTGGATGTGGTCCTGGCAGACAATGACCAGATTGGGGCCTGGAGGTAAGGGACCCATTGGCGGGGGTGACCATGCCACGGTCTGGTTCTGCCTGGACCTAGGAGGGTAGAAGGCTGCACAAAGACAGAAGTAACCACTTCAGGGGACGGATTTTAAGGAATGGGAAGGATCCTTAGGAGCATTTGGATGGGATTGGGTCAGACATGGACGCTGATAGTAGGTGGAAATCATCAGGAGAGGGGTGCAGGATGCTACCAGCACCTGTGCAAGAGTAAGACGAAATGCGATAGGCCCAAAAACTCCTGTTGGTGGACCAGGGAGGTCCAGGAGGTGGAAAGGGGAAAGAAAGCAGCCTATAAGAAATTCAAGTGCTCAAGGAGTGAAAGGGATCGAGGAGCACGAGCTGATGGCTGAAGGGCCACCAGAGTGGTGAGGCGGCTAAGGCAAGGAAGGAGCAGAACCTGGCCAGGGAAATTAGGAGAGGAAAAGAGGTTCTTTAGATACATTGGGGAAAGACGAAGGGTGAAGGGGCAGATTAGCAGGATTAAATCAGGGAGAGATGGGCACAAGACCCGGGGAGCAGGCTGAGGTACTAAATGAGTACTTCACCTCAGTTTCACTCAGGAAAATGGGGATGCTGCATCATACATGGGAGGAGACAGAGATAATGAGGAGGGGGGGACCCTCACCGATCGGCAGGTCTGGGGAGAGGGGGAGGCATCACTGGCAGGTGGGGGGAGGGCTAAGCAGGGAGAAGAGGTACCAGAAGTGGAAATCACAGCAGAGAGAGTGAGGGAAGCCCTCAGCTCCCTTAAGACGGAGAAAGCACCGGGGCCGGATAAATTACATCCTAGAGTGCTGAAGGAACTTGCAGATGTCCTGGCAAAACCCCTGGCAGAGCTTCTCACCATCTCTCTGAGGACAGGGTGGGTGCCCCAAGACTGGAAGGTGGCGCATGTAGTGCCTATCCACAAGGGGGGATCAAGGGAGGTGGCAGGGAACTACAGGCCTGTCAGCCTGACATCGGTGGTGGGCAAGGTGATGGAGGGCATTGTCAAGGAGAGGCTAGGGGGGGACCTGGATAAGTCAGGGTGCCTGGACTATAGACAGCATGGATTCATCCCGGGGAAATCGTGTCAGACAAACCTAGTGGAGTTCTATGACTGGGTGACAAGTGCCTTGGACCTGGGTAGACCAGTGGATGTCCTCTTTCTAGACTTCAGCAAGGCATTTGACTCTGTTCCTCCCGTGGGCCTGTTGGATAAGCTAGGAGAAATGGGGTGGGAACCAGATGATCAGATGGATAGGCATTGGCTCCAGGACCGACCCAGAGGGTCGTAGTTGGTGGATAGTCTCATCCCAAGGAGGGTCATTAGTGGGTCCCACAGGGATCAGTCCTTGGGCCCCTTCTGTTCAACGCCCACGATCTGACATAAGGACAGGAATCAGGGAGGAGATGAGTCTCTTTGCAGATGACTCAAACTGGGGCGGTGGTGGATGGGAGGAGGGAGGGTGGCCCTGCAGGGGACCTGGAGGCTCTGGAAAGATGGTCTAGAAAGTGGAAGCTGAGGTTCAATGCAGGGAAATGCAAGGTACTCCACTTAGGGGCCAAAACCCAGGCCAAGTGTACACCCTGGGGAACTAAAGTCTCAATGGCTTAGAGGGACCTGGGGTGGTGGTGGATGTCAAGATGAACAACTCTGAGACTTGTAGGAGGGCAGCAGCCAAGGCCAACAGGATGCTGGGATGCATCGCTAGGGGATCACCTCCAGAAGGAGGGAAGTGATACCTCTGTATAACTGCTTGGTGAGGCCGCACCTGGAGTACTGCGTGCAGTTTGGAGGCCACACTTAAGAGGGACATTAACCTCCTGGAGAGGGTCCAGAGGAGGGCAACCAAAATGATTTGGGGCTTGGGGACAGGACCTATGAGGAGAGGCTCAAGAGCTAAATATGTACACATTGGAAGAGAGAAGGGACCGGGGACATGATAGAGGTCTTCAGGTACATGAAGAGGGTAAATAGGGAGGAACAGTCAGGGTGCTTGAAGGAAGGAGGAAGGGGCCACTAGAGGCATGGGTGGAAGCTGGAGGGGAAGATTCAGGGAGAAAGGAGGTGCTACTTCACTGAGAGGGGTGGTGAGCCATGGAATGCACTACCTAGGGGCTGGTGGAGGCAGAGACAGTGGAGGGGTTCAAGAGGGGTGGGACAGGTACCGGGAAGGGTTCTGGAAGCAAAATCCAATGCAGCAAGAATATCCGGAACTGGGAAGGGAGAAGCCAGAGAAGGCGAGGGGGACAGCAAGGTCAGCACCCAGGGTGGGGGCTGACCAAACCAGCAGACACGAAAGACCATTAGGCCTATTCTGCTGGCATTTTAGTATGTTAGTATGTTAGATTTGAACTGCCCTCAGGCCATTATAAATTCAGGGCAATGCCTTTCGGGCTAACATCAGCACCAAGGGTCTTTACAAAATGCCTAGCAGTAGAAGTAGCATTTTTAAGGAGGCAGAACATCTCTATGTTTCCATATCTCGACGACTGGCTCATTGTGGGGCAGTCTCCAGACCAAGTCAAAGTCAAATCTTCAAGTGATCCAGCAAGTGCTTACTTTCCTGGGATTTCTCCTCAATCTTCCAAAGTCAGTTCTCGAACCAGTGCAGCTCCTCACCTTCATAGGGGTGGAGTTGGACACCGTCCAGGCAAAGGCCTTTCTTCTCTTGCCAAGGGTAAGGGCCCTTACAGACCTAGCTTCCTCATTTCATCTCCTGGTTTCTCACCCAGCAAGACATTTTCTCCAACTACTGGGCCACATGGCAGCTGCCAGTGCAGTGGTTCCAGGGGCCAGGTTTCAGATGAGGGACATCCAGTTTCACTTGAGGGCTTTTTGGTCCCAGAAAAAAAAGGCCCTCTCACCAAACTGATTCCAGTGGCTCAGACCTTGATCCATGCTCTCCCGTGGTGGTTGGATCAGGACAACCTCAGACAAGGAGTCCCATTCATCTCTCAGACTCATTCTGTGGTTCTGACCACAGATGCTTCTCTCCTGGGATGGGGGGCTCATTTGGGAGCCCTCACAGCACAAGGAGTGTGGTCCCCTCAGGAGTCTCTCCTTCATATCAACCTTCTAGAACTCAGGGCAGTATGCCTAGCCTTACAGGCTTTCGCGAATTCAGTACAAAACAAGGTGGTTCAGGTGAGGACAGACAACACCACCACTATGTGGTACATCAACAAGCAGGGAGGCACTCGGTCGACGGCCTTGTGCACGGAAGCCATGAAAGTCTAGTCTCTGGCCTATTCTCTACAGACATTCTTGGTAGCAGTCCACCTTCCAGGGAAGGACAATGTGTTCACAGATGCTTTGAGCAGGATTTCACAGGGCCATCATGAATGGTCCCTGGATCCTCTAGTGCTAAAAGTGATATTTCTAAGATGGGGCACTCCTCAGATAGACCTCTTTGCAGCCCCAGACAATCACCAACTTCCTCTCTTTTGTTGCAGATCCCCAGTATTGGGCTCAGTCCCCCTGGATGCTCTACTGTTGGATTGGTTGGGTAAATTTCTGTATGCCTTTACCCCCTTTTCTCTATTGTTCAGAGTTCTGATCAAGATAAGGTCACAATTTTGCAAAGTGATCCTGATTGCGCCAGACTGGGCCAGGCAGCCTTGGTATCCTGTCTTGCTGTCTCTGGTGGTCCACCTTCCATTGGCTCTCCCCAAAAAACACAATCTGTTAACTTCCTCTCAGGGGAGAATTTGGTATCCCAATCTTCAGTCTCTCAATCTCAAAGCTTGGCTCTTGAAGAGCTAGAATATGCAAATATGAATCTGTCTCAGGGGGTTCTGGACATACTCAAGGCTTCTCGTAAACT
Organism: Neoceratodus forsteri; assembly: GCA_016271365.2. Classification (NCBI taxonomy): domain Eukaryota; kingdom Metazoa; phylum Chordata; order Ceratodontiformes; family Ceratodontidae; genus Neoceratodus; species Neoceratodus forsteri. The sequence goes on from CM028131.1 coordinate 112,836,250, forward strand.
TGCTACTAGAAAAACCTACAACTCCAAATGGAGAAGGTTTCGTATTTGGTATTCTAGTAAACAGATATCACCAGACTTTGCTGACTTGTCTGCAGTTCTGGATTATGTGGTTCATCTCAATAGCTTAGGCCTCAGACCAGCAACCCTCAAGGTGCATCTATCTGCTGTTTCTGCATTTTTATCAGTGGGGAAGCCTTCTTCTCTAGCTTCTCACACTGTGTTCTGTAAATTTTTTAAGGGACTACTTCATACTAATCCTCCTTTTAAGGATCCTACTCCTGTTTGGGATCTTATTGTTTGCATTGCTCAGCTTATGCAACCACCCTTTGAGCCTTTGGCCTCAGCAGAACTTAAGTACTTGGCTTGGAAAACTGTATTCCTAGTAGCTATTATATCTGCCAGGTGTATCAGTGAATTACAAGCTCTGTCAGTGGAGCCTAATTTTATTTCTTTGCATAGAGATAAGGTGGTCCTTAGAACCAACAGGAGGTTCTTACCCAAAGTGGTTTCAGATTTTCATCTGAACCAGTCCATGCCCCTTCCTGTGTTCTTGACTGATCATTCTTCTTCAGGAGAGAGAAGATTACATAGTTTGGATGTTAAGAGGGCACTTAGCTACTACATTGAGCGCAATAAGGCACTTAGGTTTGACTGTCCTCAGTTGTTTCTCACTTATGGTGAAGTGGGAAAGGGTAAACCTGCTACTAAGAGGTGGATTGTCTTTTGTATACAATTCTGCTATGAAAAACTAGGCAAATTACCCCTCTTAGGCCTGAGGGCTCATTCGACTAGATGTACAGCTGCTTCTCTGGCTGCGGTCAGAGATATACCCCTCTTAGAGATCTGTAAAGCAGCCACCTGGAGAACAGTTCATACTTTTACCAAGCATTACTCTCTGGACATCCAGGCTAGGAGTGATGCTAGGTTTGGTACAGCAGTGCTGCAGAGCCTATTTCCTAAGTAGGTTCTGTACCCTCCTCCTGGGAGGTACCGCTTAGTAGTTTGCATATTGTCAGAATACAGCAAGACTTCATGTTGTTTGAAGAAAAAAATTACTCACCTTAGTAATTGTGTTTCCTCTAATGGAGTCTTGCTGTATTCTGACCTCCCCACTGCCTCCCCTCTCAGAACCTGGTTTTGGGGACGTGGGCTGGCAGGTACAGTGCTGCACCCCAGAGGTGCATTGGCTCCCTCTGCTTTGGGAGGAGCTGTGCATAGTGGCTGTTTTGTTTGTTATTTATAAAGTTATGTTAAGTTCACTACCTGAGTTTTTTGTTTTGGGGTTCTCGACTTGAGTCTTTGGGATTCCAAAACTTTTGGTTGCCCTTATGGCTAGTGTTTTTTTACAATTTCCACATTATAGGTGTACTTAGTCTTGGCTCGTAAGAATCTGACGGTTACACTTGAAAGTGCAGCAGACAGAGGTTTGAACTGAGCACTAGCTCAACGTTCTATGCTCTTAGCATAGAGTTAACTCTTTCATCTCCGGAGTAGTTCAAGTGCTGGGGCTAACTGTATATTGTCAGAATACAGCAAGACTCCGTTAGAAGATACACAATTACTAAGGTAAGTAATTTTTTTTCTTCTGTAGAAACATTCCAGTGTGGCTTATGCTGCTGCGAGAGCCACTCCCAGTTGGAACCTCTGCCAGGATGATTGACAGGGGCTGCCAAGAGGAGTCCCAGCAGGTTAAACCTGGGTTGTCCAGCACACCAACCTAGCAACCGACTGGCTACCAAGGTTCTAATAACCCTAGGGGGAACCCGGGGCTTACACTACATCAGTGTGATGTCAGCATGCTACTTCACAGTCGAGTGCGCTTCTGCTTGCTCGCCTAGCTCTGTAGTAGTTTATCAGATGGGCTGTGATTTGATATGATTGAAAAGCCACACAGCAAGGAGGGGACAGTGAGGTGGCACGCTGACAGCAGCGCTTTCAAGGAACTCATCTTTTCTCCAGACTGCTGTAATTATTGGAATTTTTTCTGTGTCACAAAGCTCTGTAACAGAGTGTACACGCCAGAGGGTGTAGAAGGAATGAGGAGGGACCTGCAGAAGTTTGAAGAATGGTCAAGGGTTTGGCAGTTGAAATTCAATGCAGAGGGGCTGGCCCAGTGGCATAGAGGATTGAGATGCTGGCGCCTTACCTGAACCACACCGTGACCCGGTTCGGAAGGGACTCTGGTTGTTGGGGGGGAAGAGGATTGAGCGTCCGGAGGATGGCTGTCCTCTCCTGGGGTGGGGGAGTGGGAGGCTTCGCTCAACAGTGGCTCCTAGTGGAGACTGGTAGGCACTGCTGAAGCATTGCGTTGTAGGAAGCAGAAAAAACAGCTCGGTGTCCGCTTGATGACGGCTCTCTGACTCCTGATGTCTGCAGAACCTCTAGGGAGCCTTCTAGTCCTCAGCAGCATGCCTGGACCCTAGTATAAGAGCGCTTGGGATTGACCTCCTCCCGTGCCTTTCCCCTCGGAGGAGTGGGACCTGCCCGGCGAAGGGTTACATCTGGGATATCCCAGGGAATGGTTGCGATATGAGTTGGAAGGAGAAGCTCAAGAAAGAGGTTGGTGGAGGTAGCTGGGGTCTCGTAGAAGCCTGAAGCAGTGGGGGTCACCAGAGCTAGGGAAGGGGAGTATACAGATAACACACAAAAAAAAAAAAAAATTCAGGGGAGAGACGTGCAAGATAATGCATATGGGGCACAAAAACCCTGGAACGCTGTATCAGTTGGAGGGTGAGGATATAGCATGCACCAAGCAGGAAAGGGACCTTAGGGTTATCATCTCTGATGACCTCAAGGTAGGGAAACAGTGCAACAAGGCAGCAGGTAAAGCAAATAGGATGCTGGTATGCATAGGCAGGGGCATCACCAGTAGGAAAAGGGAGGTCATAATTCCACTATACAAGATACTAGTGAGGCTCCACTTGGAGTACAGTGTACAGTTCTGGAGACCTTACCTACAGAAGGACATAGACAAGGTAGAGAAGGTTCAGAGGAGGGCAGCAAAGATGGCACAGGGATTGCATCACAAGTTCTATGAGGACAGGTTGAAGGACCTAAATATGTACTCCCTGGAGGAGAGGAGGGAGAGAGGGGATATGATAGAGACATACAAGTACCTTACAGGGAGGAACAGAGTGCAGGAATACACTATTTCCCAGCGAGAAAGATGTTCCAGGACTAGAGGGCATGGGATGAAATTGGATGGAGGGTGATTCGGAGGAAACGTGAGGAAGAATTTCTTCACAGAAAGGGTGGTGGACAAGTGGAACACCCTGCCAGAAGAAGTGGTGGGGGCTGAAACAATCACGGGATTTAAGAATGCATGGGATATACATAAGGGAATTCTGGAGGTCAGGGGTAAGGGGCAACAGACTTCTAGAAAAACTAAAGTGAACTTACAGGCTCAAATGGGCAGACTGGGTGGGCCATTGGCCTTTATCTGTTGACAGTATATATGTGTTTTAGGGCTCAGCTCTGAGCACAAGGCAAACATAAGGCTGCAATAGGAGCCTGTCCCCTTGATTGTCAACACACAGGGTACAGTAAACTATAGGATTTTTTTGTGGGGAATTTGCACATAGTTTGCACAAGCATTTATCAGTGTTGCTTTAATTGGGATACTGGCTGAGGCTCTGGCTCCATGGCTTAATGGAGACCTGTCATATTTAAAAGATGTAAGACCTGCAGGAGGAAGATGAGACCCTCCCCATTAGGGTCTTACTGTCCTAATTGTGTAACACTGTCTAACATGTCTGTCATTCCCCCCAAGCCAAATCCCCTAACTGAGGGGGGGGGGTGTGTGCAGCTGGGGGTACCAACTGGCAGTGATAAAGCTGAATTACATAGATCCTTTTTGCTGCTCTTAAGTGAGCTGCTGAGTTCTGATGTTCTGCAGGATGTCCCAACCAACATATCTGAACCCAAGGTGGGTGTGGTGGAGTTAGGCTACACCCTCCACTGTGACTGATGGACCACTTTTCTGTCTCCTTATTTCCTAGCTACCCAAACTTCTGTTGCGCAACAGTTAACGCTTTTCTCTTTGCTTTTCTTCTTTTCCCCCCTACCCTAGGTTGGCCACCTAGTGTAGCTCTTTACTATCCCTACTGAACTTCCTACTAGTTCTCTCTTTTCATTCTTTTTCCATTTCCATCCATCCAGTCCCTGGAATGATGCCAAACACCCGGAGAGGTGTTGTGTAAAGTGTATAAGTGCATTTTGTGTGTACAAAAAGCATGAAGGCTATTTGAGATAGCAGGAATGAATGCAATTAATAAAACCTTTTTAAAGAAAAAAGGACTCAGAAGTCATATAAAACAATAATAATTTCACGATTAGTACAATTATAAGAAATCCTTAAGGTATTTTCATAAATTCACACTATAAACCTGTTACTGTATAAGGTTCTATGTATGAGAATGTGGTATACTTTATAAAAGTGCTCTTAGTCACTGTGGATCAGAGATATAGAGAGTCACTATCTGAGGATATATACACTGTACCTTTAACTGAACCAGGAAATCCCCTGACACAAACCCCCTTCCCCTTGGTTTTGAAACAACATGTCCAGACTTGTAACTAGAAGGGGGCTCAGTCAGGTGATACCACCAAAAAGATATAAATACCTCTTCAGTGAGTTTTCGTCAGTTCAGCCCAGAGAGGCTCAGCCCTAGGAGAGGGAGAAGAGAGGCAGACAAGCTGTTGAATGCAGATGAGAAGGGTCTAAGGAGCTCTAAGATCCAGGACTGTATTTTGTGAGAAACTACTGATGTTAAGTAGTGATTTTCTTTGCAATTTTTGTTGTTTTCATTTATTATTTTTCTAACCTTTGAAAAATAAATATCACACCATGGTGTGTTAAACCTGTAAATTTGCCTTGTCTGAAGTTTATTCCCACATGCTGTGACAAACTTGGTGTTAGAAGTGGGATAGTACTGGTTGTCCAGAGAAACGAGAGAGAGAGAGACCAGTGCCCAGATACCAGCCCTGGTATCCAGACATAGGGGGCAAAGAGCAGGATGGCATACCTCCAAGATCTTGTGGATACCAAGGATCTGTTGGAGGAGGGGCTTACCAGTGTGCATACCAGAGCCTAGGTGAGGAGAACTGGAGAGGAGCTATTGCCTGGATTGGAGTTCGATGGAACGCGGAGGTGGACTGGCGCCAGAGAGAGGTGGAGCACCACTGCCAGGTGCTGATGGAGGGTTCCCAACTGGAGGATTTCATGGTGAAGGCAGAAGACCAGGATCCATGGATTCTAGAGGAGGAGGACCCCCTGATGGAACCTTTGTTGCTAGTCACTTTTGAAATCCCGTTGTTGCCCATTTTTCCGGGCTGCTGCTACTTGGAGGATGATGAGAGCATAGATGGGTGCTGTGCTGAACTGTATGACAGCCCCAGGGTAATGTTGTGAAAGTATTGTCGTATTGCAGTAACTTGGTGTGGTGGACAATACTAAAAATAGCTGAATTAAGGGACCCTGGGGTGAAGCTCTCATAGTGGGTGAGAGAAAGTTTTAACCAATTCCCATTCTACCGTACTGTTTTGGTAGAATATTTATGACTGAGAGAGGGTTCTTGAAAAAACAGTATAGTTTTGAGAACTGTTTTTTGTCTTGAGGGAGGTGTTTGGAGGAGTTAGGCTAAACCCTCAGCTGTGACTGATGGACCACTTTTCTGTCTCCTTATTTCCTAGCTACCAAAACTTCTGTTGTGTAACAGTTAACGCTTTTCTCTTTGCTTTTCTTCCTTTCCCCCCTACCCTAGGTTGGCTACCAAGCGTAGCTCTTTACTATCCCTACTGAACTTCCTACTAGTTCTCTCTTTTCATTCTTTTTCCATTTCCATCAATCCAGTCCCTGGAATGATGCCAAACACCCGGAGAAGTGTTGTGTAAAGTGCATTTTGTGTGTACAAGAAGCATGAACGCTATTTGAGATAGCAGGAATGAATACAATTAATAAAACTGTTTTATAGAAAAAAGGACTCAGAAGTCATTTAAATCAATAATAATTTCATGATTAGTACAGTTATAAGAAATCCTTAAGATATTTTCATAAATTCATACTTTAAACCTGTTACTGTATAAGGGTCTATGTATGAGAATGTGGTATACTTCATAAAAGTGCTTAGTCACTGTAGATCAGAGCTATAGAGAGTAAATATCTGTAGATATATACACTGTACCTTTAACTGAACCAGGAAATCCCCTGACACAAACCCCTTCCCCCTTGGTTTTGAAACATGTTCAGACATGAAACAGCATGTCCAGACTTGTAACTAGGAGGGCTCAGTCAGGTGATCCCACCAAAAAGATATAAATACGTCTTCAGTGAGTTTACTTCAGTTCAGCCCAGAGGGGCTTAGCCTTAGGAGAGGGAGAAGAGAGGCAGACAAGCTGTTGAATGCAGATGAAAAGGGTCTTAGGCGCTCTTAGATCCAGGACTGTATTTTGTGAGAAACTACTGATGTTAAGTAGTGATTTTCTTTGCAATTTTTGTTGTTTTCATTTATTTGTCTAACCTTTGAAAAATAAATATCACACCATGGTGTGTTAAACCTGTAAATTTGCCTCGTCTGAAGTTTATTCCCACACGCTGTGACAGTGGGCCTCTCAGGTCAGAGGAGTCCTTACATGCACGTACAGGTGCGGCAGAGCAGAGTGATGCTGCTTACCCAAATTTGAAGACCGCCCAACCTTGACAACATGAAAGGTCAAGACAAGGATACTGGGGGACACAGGGAAAATCCTGACCCGATGACACTATCAGATGAGGAAGAGACCTCCAAAAAGGAAGAGGGGAGTGGATAGAGCCCAAGAAAAAGATTGCAGTCTCTACCCTGTTTGATACAAATTCTGTCATATCTTATAATGGAAGCTTGTCCAACTTTACAGCTGAAGGAGGTACAAGTCATGGAGTCGTCGTACTAGAATCATTTTCTGTCAGCCTGTTCCTCTGCACTGAAGTGTTTCCCAAACATTGTACACTATGACCAGATTATTGAACGGGAATGGTCTGGGATGGGTAAGCGCAAGCACCTCCCTTGGCCAAGGGTAAGATGTCCTCCATTTCTGGTGGAGATCTCCCAGAAGTGGGAGGTCCCTACTTTAGCAGACAAAGCCGTGCATAATTCTGTTAAGCACACAGGTAGAGATGCAACAAAGTTTTAATTCGCAGGCGAATTTCCTGCAGAGTAGCCAAATCCACTTCGCGGATCATTTTGCAGAGTTTTCATGTTTGATAGAAAATTCACGATTTGTGACTTCACCTTGCTTTTGTTTTTTTTTTTTAAGTGCAAATTGCACTTAAAAACCCCCAAAGCAAGGCCGGCCCATTGGTGCTGAGGCACTGAACTCCTTTCCCGGCGCTATGCCGGCAACCCTGGTTCAAGAATGACTTTAGGTCGTCGGTGAGGGAGGAAGTGGGATTGAGCAGCCCCTAGGCAGCTCTCCCCTCCCGGGGTGGTTGCCCCCCCCCTGCCATAGTTCCATGTCCACCGGGTGGAGGTCTGATGGGAAACGTTGGAGCGGGCAGCAGCAATAGCCAGGGGTATGGCGGAATGGGCGGAGCTGTTACCCGACGTGCGCCTCCATGCATGTGCATGTATGTGCCAGGGTCCTGGGTCTGGGGAGAAAACTGGGACAAAAAAAATGAAAAAAAATTACTAATAAAAAAACAAAAGCATGATAAAGTTACAAATCGTGAATTCTCCGATCGCCAGCCCGATCTTTCATTAGTATCTAGTTGCCCCCCCACGTTGAATAAAATTTATTTATTTGTTTATTTTTTTTTATTTGATCACCGAGAATGGCACACAGAAGAGAAGCTTGTTTCTAGGTGCGACCCTGGGACAGGGGTACAAATACGACAGAAGAATAACAACTTCAGGTGCAGTGTAATACAGTGTACACATTGTAAAATTTTCTTACATAATATGTACAAATTGATATTTACATATATAAATAAATATAAATATGCATATATATATATATATATATATACACACACACACATACACACACACACGCACATATTTCCCCATGCAAAATTATTTCATTAAAAGCAAGATCACTCAGTTTATCCAAAATGGCAAAACTCAAAGCCAGAAGTAAGATATATAACCTTGGGATAATAGCAGTTACCGAAACCTGGTGGGATTCTTCCTCTTCCTGGATAAAAGAAATGCAGGGTTACAAGTTATATCATAAGGACAGAGTAGTCAGACAGGGTGGCGGGGTTTGCTTCTGTGTAAGCGATGACATTCCTTTATATGAAACCCACTACCAAAGTGACACTGAAAGTATCTGGGTTACAATCCAATTTAAAGGTCAGCCACAAACAATCATTTGTAACTGTTCTAGGCCTCCAGTATCTGATTTAGACTATGCATCTAAGCTGTTACTTGACACCTCTAATTTATCAGACAAGGGTGATGTCATAATACTGGGCGACTTCAACATGCCTAGTATAAACTGGACATCATTAACTGGCAGCAGCCAGCATGACAAACTCTTTTTATCATCCCTTACAGATAATAGTCTTACACAACTTATTACACTGCCAATTAGAGGTACGAATATCTTAGACCTTCTTGCTACTAACATACTGTAAGGGATACAATCTCTAACATTATTATAGGGGGTCCTATAGGCAGCAGTGACCACTCCACTATTCTGTTTGATCTAGCAGGGGGGTACACTAGCCTAAAAAACAGACTACCTTTAACAATTATGATAAAACTAACTTTACAGCAATTAATAATATCTTAAACTCAACACCATGGGAAAGGATAATGCACCACTTATCAACCGAGGATGCTTGGACCAAACTCAGAAACATTATTCACCAGCTTGAAAGATCCTATGTGCCAATTAAAAATAGATATAATAACAAAGGAAGAATTCCAAGGTGGTTTAATAGAAAAATAAAAACTCAAATTAAACTCAAGGTAAAGTTATTTAAAAAAACCTAAGAATGCTAGAACAAACAATAGGACTACAGCATAGCTTAACTATTAGATAGCTTTGCGCACCCTTAAACACATGATTACACAAGCAAAAGCAAAGCTGGAATTTAGATTAGCTCACTCAAAGGATTCCTACAAGTCCCTTTTTTCATACCTGAATAATAAAAAGGGTAATACCAGGAAGGTTGGACCATTGATGCACAACGGTACTACTATACACTCTGCTACAGACACTGCTAATTTATTTAATACTTATTTTTGTTCAGTATTTTCAAAAAAAGACCCCTATATACCTTCTAATTCCCTACCATATAATTCTCCACACACTTATAATGTCTGTTATACAGAAATACTTTTAATTTTAAAAACTTAAAAAAAAAAAAAAAAAAAAAAAAAGAGTCCAGGTCCAGACAAAATAAGCTCCAGATTTCTGATCGAAACTGCCAAAGCAATAACTACCCTTTTAAAAATCCTCTTTAATAAATCACTCAATAATTCTCAAATCCCTGTGGATTGGCTATCAGCAATAGTAACTCCAATATTAAAAAAGGGTAATAAGTCCAATGTACAAAACTACTATCCCATTAGCTTAACTTCCATATTATGCAAAACAATGGAAAAAATTATCAAAACATACTTGGAGAAGGAAATGGGAGAACTTCAACTTAAGGATAAAACTCAACACAGCTTTACAACAGGGCGTTCTTGTACCTCAAATTTAATGTCTTTTTATAACAACATCAACCAGCGTATGGATAACAACATTTCAATGAATGTCATACTGCTGGATTATAGTAAGGCATTTGACGAAGTCCCCCATGGTAAACTTATACAGTGTTCATTCTAGGAACCAAATTTGGTGGGTCAGATGACCCACTGGCCACTGAAAAGGTGGGTCATTTCAGGAAAACGTGGATCATACATGACATTTCTTTAAAAAATTGTATTCAGAATTTTAATTAACGCGGCATCAGTATCATAAGCTGATGAACTATTACAGCAAGTGCAGATCAACAGGGGAGGTGTAAGTTGTGACTCAGAAAATAAATGGCATTTACATGACGTCAGAGGTGGATAGCAGTTTACAAGAAGGCACTGACATCTCTGTCACAGCCGGGCATCATCCAAGATCATAGGCCTCAGGCAACAGCCACAAGTCTTGTGTCCATCCAGTAGTAGTGTCTGTTCGCAATGTGGTAAACTGTGAATTTTTGCGAGCAAAAAAAAAATTAAAAAGCACCACCCTTGCATTCTTATGAGAGAGAGAGAGAGAGAGAGAGAGATATGAGATATTAATCATTTTGGAAGAATACACAGAGGCATTAATAAACAGCCCTAGTTAGAGTCCTGATAGCAGTTACATATCTCAGGTTATCAGGCTAACTGTATTAAGATATTTATAACCTATTATTACTTTAATATGAGGCAGCATGATATCAAGAGGGATAAATTAAAATATATCAGTCACAGTTCGGTTATGTGCTGAATACGTCAGTCAGTGCAGTCCCCATGCTGGAATAACCTCCTCTGTTTTTTTTTTCCCTCCAAATATTGATTGCAGAAAGAAAATCAATTTCAGCCTGGCAAGGTCCCTCAACTGCAACAGTCAGCAGATCTTAACTCCTCCTCCATACCTGATGTGCCCACAAGGGGTTACGAAATCTTCCTTCGGCATGTTCCGAGTCGGTCTGTAAACCCGACATGCCCCCTGGGGCTGGGGGCATTCCTGAGCTGGCAAGCTGTCCCTCCTCTTTTCCAGCATGACACTTCCTCCCCAAGACAGTTTCAGTTCGTTGTGTCTGTGGACGACTTAAAGTGAGCGCGCGCGCCCTGTACGCGTGCCCAGGATTCTTAAAGCTGCAGGTGTGGCAAAAGACCCAAGCCACAATATGAAGATGGGTCAGGCCACATGTTGGGCGCACCAGTGGCGCGATCCCGCGGCCTGAAATGAACACTGCTTATAACCATATTAGAATCTGTAGGGTTCTCATCTTGCCTGACAAACTGGATAAACCTATGGTTCAAAAGCAGGACTCTGAGGGTGAGCATTAATAACTCATTATCAGACCAATGCTTGGTAACTAGCAGGGTCCCCCTGGGCCCTGTCCTGGGGCCCATACTATTTAACCTTTATATTAGTGACATGCAAGTTGTCTTACGAAACTGGCTTTCAAAATTCTCAGACAGTTCTAAGCTGTGAGGGAAGGTGGACACCCCAGAAAACTTATAAAATCTCATTTCTGATCTCAATTCTATTGAACAGTGGGCTCAGGTTAATAATAAAGACTTTAATGTGCAAAAATGTGTAGTTCTTCACTTTGGCTTAAATAATCCTAATAATATTTATCATATAAACAAAACCCCACTGAAAGCATCATGTAAAGAAAGAGATCTTGGTATTTTGGTTAACAACAGGCTTTCTTCTAATGATCACTGCACAAGGCTGGCAAACACAGCAAATAACCTGATCAGACAAATCAAACGTAGTTTTGTGACCAAAACAGAACAGTGTCTTATACCACTATATAGATCCTGCATTAGACCATATGTTGATTATGGGTCCCCTTTTTGGAGTCCACACCTCAGAGGAGACATAGCACGAATCAAACAAATTCTGAGGCGTGCTACTAGAATGATTCCTAGACTATCTTCTAAGACCTATCAGGATAGACTAAAAGTCATCTGTCTACATTCTTTGTAACACAGCAGATGTAGGGGAGATATTTTGCTTATATATAAGCTATCAAAAACACCTGAATTAATGGAGCAATGTGGTCTTAGGTTCTCAACAGACCGAATTATCCCTAGGCTTCATAACAGAGTTGCTGACGCCTCAAAGAAAACTTTGAAAAACATAATATTTAGGTACAATTTAACTTCTATATGTATTATAGATTTCTCCTCCCCATTATGTATTACAGAGGAAATTTACACGAAAACATGCTCTTTATCCACAAGAGTTCATCTGCCTCTTTAGCTTACTCCCTACTTTATGTCATAATCCTCTGTTGTGACATCACAGTCTGTTGCCATGGGAGTAACTGTGATGCCACAAGCAGTGCATTATGACCTCGGGTAGGGAGAAAGTAACAGAAATAGATAAATTCTTCAGGAGCAAAGATCCTGTTTTCATGCAAATGACCTCACTAATAATGTGGAGGAGAAATACAGAAATAATCTGAAATACAACCTGAACTGTATCAAAGTATTGTGTATTGTGTTTTGTTGAAGTTGTTCTAATGGTGTCAGCTGCTCTTTAAGATTAATAAGGCAAAAACTAACCTAAGGCATAATTTCTTCATGTGCCCCTAGATTATGGAACACCTTACCACAGGAACTAATAAATTGTGATAGTTTTAATGCATTTAAAAATAGATTAGACATTTGGTTGACTTCTCATCCTAACATCACGAATTAGCCCACTCAGATGTGGGGGAAAATCTCGATGGGCCTCGGCCTTCTTTTTTCCATAAAAACCTAGTAAATATACAGTAACCAAATGGTAAACGGAGTAGGACCTCTGGAGTAACACATACAGTCTTCTAGTTCAAATCGGGAGATGGAAGAGAGGGAGAAGGACAAGGAAAAATAAATGTGTGTTAGGACAGTGGACAGGTGCAGGAGGTAGTAGGAGTTGGTCTGAGTAAGTACATAAGAGCAGGATAGGAGGGGTTGAGACGTGTTTGGAGGGGGATGTTGTTCCAGAGGGAGGGAGGGAAGGAAGTCTACAAGAGAATACTAGTTTCTCAGCAGAGGTACAGACTTGTGGAAGTCGAAGGAGCAGGTGCAGTTTGTACGCGAGTTGTAGGGAGAGGGAGAAGGAGTGGGAGTGGCAGGATTTAGAATAGAGGTGAGGTAAGATGGAAGCGTCCCAAACCAGTATTTGAAGATGAATGTGGAGCAATGGGACAAGCGTTTCTGTGAGAGGGATTGGAGGGATGGAGAGGAGTAGAGGTCGCAGTGGTGCATCAGATGGGGGGAGTTTGAGGTGAACTGACAGAAGGCGTAGAACAGAACATCAAGTTTTGCAAGGGAGGTGACTGGAGCTGCACTGAAAACTACATCAGCATAATTGAAAGCTGGAAGGATCCATCTGACCACTAGATCATGTCTAACTGGCAGGGAAGGACTGCTCTTGTGGCGATAGAGTAACCCTAGTTTGGGGAGTAATTAAAGTGAAGGGCACTAAAGTGGGAAGAGAATTCTAGGGAGGGATCAAGCCATACTCCAGGGACATTATCAAGAGGAGTGTTGGCTCTGGAAAAGAAGGAGGGGAAGGCAGGAATCCTGTCAAGTTTCTGTTTGGAGCCAGAGGTCATGGCTACAGTTTTATTGGTGTTCAATTTTACGCAGTTATCATTGAACCAGTATGTGACAGTGGAGAAATCTTTTTGAAGGGGAGTTTGGACGTCTGCGGCAGAGGGACCAGATAGGAAAAGGATAGTGTTGTTTGCGTACATGTGGATCTTGGCGTGTGTGCATACAGGTTGTTAATAAACAGGTCTGAGGATTGAACCCTGGGGTATGCCTGCGAGAACAGGGAGGGAGGAGGATAAGGCATTACTGATTTTCACTGACTGGGACCAGCCAGTTAAATAGGAGCTGAACCATGACACAGAGGCTGGGGAAAGGCCAGAAGCCCTTAGCTTATTTAGCTGGAGAGAGTAGGAGATGGAATTGAAGACCTTTGCAAGGTCAGTGAAAATGGCTGAGGTGATCTGCCCTTGGTCCATAGCTGAGTGAATGGCATCGGTTAAGCGAAGGAGGGAGGAAGTGGTAGAGTGTGGTAGAGTGAGATTTTCTAAAACCTGATTGGACCAGAGAGAGAGTGTTGGAAGCAAGGGGAAAATCATTTTGTCTTTATAGGACAAGGGATTCTTGGACCTTGGCGAGCGAGGGGAGAAGATATATTGGGCGGTAATTACCTGGGACAGTGGGATCACCCCCTTTATGAAAGGGGAGGTCCATAGCAGTCTTCCAGGCTGAGGGAACAGTAGAGGACGCGAGAGAAAGATTGAGGAGATAGGTTAAGGTGGTCAGAATGGAGGGTGCAGAGATTTTGAGAAGCCTAGGGTGCAAGCCATCAGGGTTGGATTTAGCGGGGTATAAGGAGGCAAGAGCTCTAAGGACTTCTGAGAGGGATACTGGGGGTACCCGGAAACCAGCAGGCTGCTTGGGGGGGGAGGAGCAGGATGGGGAGGGAGGAGGTCTTAAGGGAGGGCACAGGTCGTGAATAACTTTTTTAGGGCTTTGGCGACAAGGGCAGTGCTGATACTAGTTAACCTGCCATGCAGAGAGTGGGAGGAGGGGTGCAGGAGGGATCGGAGGTCATCTGAGAAGGTGGATGGAAGGCTGTTGGGGGTGTGCAATCTAGATTTAAAGTGTTCCGATTTTGCCTATCGAATTTGCTCCATACAGCCATTGCCGAGGGCATGGTAAGTCTGCTGGTCAGCCGGGTTGTATAAGGTTTTAAAGCGGTGCAAAGAGAGGTCACAGGTTTTGCACATGGCTAAGATTTCTGGAGATATCCAGGGATGGTGGCAGCATTTTACCCTAACTAATTTTAGTGGGGCATGGGCATCCCAGACTTTTAGGAAGGTGGACGTAAGTGAGAGAAGGCAACATCGACTGAGGGGGAGGAGAGGACCAATGACCAGTTTGCCATGGCCAGATCTTGGAGTAATTTACTTGAATCAAGGGTTTAAGGGGGCGACACTGGATGTATTTGGGAGGGTTGGATGGAGGAAATATCTTCCTGATGCAAAAGGTTGGGCAGTGTTTGCTGAGCACATTTGGTAGCACGCCAGTAGAGCAGATGCAGTGAGGGTGGGTTGAAAGCACCCAGTCAAGCAGAATGTGAGACTGAGAGCGAGGGTTAGGGTGAGTTGGCTCTTTGATCATCTGGGTAAGGTTTAGTGCTTCATTCTGGAGGCAGAATACTTCCTGATTGCCGGCCCAAAATAAAATAACGTTTTTCCTTGGTGGCTAGCGGTCCCTCCCCCATCTGAACCCATGCCCATAGTTTTAAAATGTATTCCCTGGTGGCTAACGGTCCTTCCCCCCCCACACCTGAACCCATGCCCATAGTTGTAAAAATTATTCCCTGGTGGCTAGCGGTCCCTCCTCCCACCTGAACCCGTGCCTGTAGTTGCAAAATGTATTCCCTGGTGGCTAGTGGTTCCTTCTCCGACCCAAACCCATGCCTGTAGTTGCAGAATTTATTCCCTGGTGACTAGTGGTCCCTCCCCACACCCAAACCCATGCCCGTAGATGTAAAATTTATCCCCTGTGGCTAGTATTCCCCAACCCATACCCTTCATTGCAGAATGTATTCCCTGGTGGGTAGTAGCCTCCCCACCTGAACCCATACCATTAGTTGTAAAATGTATTCCCTGGTGGCTGGCAGCGGTCCCTCCCCCATCTGATCCCATGCCCGTAGTTGTAAAATGTCTTCACTGCTGGTTAGTGGTCCCTCCCCACCCGAACCCATGCCCTGTAGTGTTAGAAAGTATTCAGTGGTGTCTAATGGACTCCCTACCCTGGCAGGTACTGCCCTCCCCACCTCGACCTGTGACTGGCACAGCTAGTGCTCCACTATGGCTGGCGTGCTCTACTGAGCTGTCAGTGAATGACACGCATTTCTGTACAGGCACACGCTCATTTATTGACAGCTCAGTTGGGCGGTCGGCCATGGTGGAGAGTGGTGGGCTGTGCCGATCACCTTCTCAAGGTTGGGTGGGGGGCCAGGAGCAGTGTGGGTGGGGGCACTACCTGCCATGGTGGAGGGGCCACTAGACACGAGGGAATACTTTTTAACATTACGGGCAGTGGTTTGGGTCAGGGGGGAGCGACCGCTAGCCACCAGGGAATACATTTTACAACTACTTACATGGGTTTGGGTTGGGGGAGGGACCTCTAGCCACGGTGGACCACCTTTGGCCCACCCCTGTATCTGCTCTGATGCCTGCCAGGTGGCTTCGTAACACTTCACCCATCTTCCTGAAGTCCGCCCTCCCTCCTAAAATCCAAGATTTTGGTCTTAGTCTGGATGCTTTCCCTGCCCATATCGAACTGGAACCACACTGTGCAATGCTCACTCCCACCCAGGGGCTCCCTGACCATTATTTCTTGTACATGCTCCCCATTTGTGAGCACCAGATTAAGAATTTCCTCTGCTCTTGTTTCTGTGATGCCCTTAGTCAGAAACCCATTTTGAAGTCCTTCCGGAATCTCCTGACTCCTAGCACATGTTGTGGATGGTACGCTGCAGTCCACCTTGGGCAGGTTGAAGTCCCCAACAATTACCACCTCTCCTTTCCCCGCAGCTTCCAATATTTGTGAGCTCAGTTCCCTGTCCCTCTCCTCATCCTGGCTGGGTGGTCTGTAAACCACCCCCAAGCTTGCCTTTCTCCCTCTATTGGACTGTAAATGAACTCATAATGCCTCAACCTTCCCAGTCAGGGCAGGAAGGGAAAGTGGCAAACTGGGAGAGGGCGGTGGCTCGGGGCATGACCAGGGAAGGAGGTAATAGATTCTTAGTGCTGGCAAGCCTAAATGACCAGGAGCGTGAGCCAGAGAGAAGGACAGGAGAAGGGTTGGAGAGAGAGATAGCAGTGGAACTAGCAGTCCAAAAGAAGGAGGCAACTGAGAGGGGAGGCACATGCAAGAGGGTGGATACTGGGGGTTGTAAGGGGGACAGAACAAGAATGGATGGGGGAGCAAGCGAAGGGGGGAAGTGAGGATGATTCTGACATGGGGAAGAGTTGGTGGGTAGACATAAGGGCAATGGGCTGAGGGGGATGTGGTTAAGTCAGCTAGTGGGAATGGGAAGAATGGGGGACAGGGGAGGGAGAGAGGTGAAGAATGGAATGAGTACAGTGATACAGAATGGGGACGTGGGTAGCAAGGATGGGGAGGCAGCAGCCAGGTTAGTGAGAACTTAAAAGCATAAGGGGGGGGACCATGAAGGAGAAGGAATGGTCATAGTTTTGGGGGACTCTATAAGAGATGGGGAGGCAACACCAGAAAGGGACGCATATGGGTGGAGTGGGTGGAGTGCTTGCCGGGCATGACAGCAGGAAAGGTATAACAGTTTCTTCTAAAGTGTGTGGAGAAGAAAAGGGAGAAACTGCACATAGTGATGCACCTGGGCACAAATGACCTGGCAGGGGACACAGTTGGGGTGACGCAAGAGAGGTTCAGAGAGATGGGGAAACTGTATGAGGAACTAGGGAAATCTGTTGCTTCCTTGCAAGTTCTCCCAGTCCTCAGGGTCAGCACAGCCAGGAAGCAGTGAACTGAGGAGTTCAGCACATGGTTGGGAGTGTGGTGTCAGTCCAGGAGGTATGGGTTATTGGGAGACTGGGTCACTACATGGGAGAACAAGAGCATGTGTGCCCTTGACAGGCTATACTTGAGTAGAGAAGGCACAGGCACCCTGAAGCAGAAGCTGGGGGAGTATATAGCTACCAAGGTTCCATTAAACTAAGGGGGGGGAGTCAGAAGGTTGGATGACATAGTACATTTCCAAGACAGGAAGGCTAATAGCTTTCCGCCAAAATAAGCGGAAAGGGAAAAGGGGAACTCCATCTTAAGAAGGGAGAGCAGTAAGAGTGGGCTAGAGAGGGGAAGGGAGGGGAACAAATTGGAGGCTGGTGTACTCGATAACAGGGAGCCTGGGAAACAAGGTTGCAGACTTACAGGCAATGTTGGCAGAAGGAGAAGTGAGCATAGCTGCCATAACTGAAACGTGGGCCACCCAGTGCCATGATTGGGACCTAGTGATCCCAGGGTACAAATTTTACCGTATGGATAGGGGGTTGGGGAAGGTGTGTGTGTGGGGGGGTGGCAGTATATGTGAAGGACGCGATAATGTGTAGCAGGAATGAGGGAGAGGAGGGCAGAATGGAGGCCTTATCAGTATAGATACATGACCCAAAAGGAAGGAGGGTGAGACTTGAGGTGGTGTACCGGCCACCCGCCCAAAGCAAAGAAATTGATAGGGAAGTGGAGGAAAAGATAAGGATGGTCTGTGCAAAGGACCACACTGTGATATTGGTGGACTTTAATTTGTCGGGGGTGGAGTGGACTACCCCTGCTACCTCAGACAGCAGGGAGCAGGTCCTCCAGGAGGCTTTTCAGGACAGCTTCTTGGTACAGTTGGTAGGGGAACCAACCAGGGAAGGAAACGTACTGGACCTTGTGCTGACGAATGGGGAGAACGTGAGGCAGTTAAAAGTGAGGGATCCCCTGGCAGGGAGTGACCACAATACAGTGTGGTTCTCACTTAGGAAGGGTAAGGAGACAGCTAGTACAAGGACTAAGGTGATAGATTTCAGGGGGTCAGACTTTGAAAGAATGGGGGGGCATACTGGAGGGGCACATTGCCAGAATTCAACCACACGTGGATGCAAATCAGAAATGGGGACTTATCAAAGCTGGGTTAGCGAAGGCAACAAACTCATGTTCAAAACTCCGAAGCAAGAAGGCCAGGACAAAGAAGCCTAGCTGGCTAAGCAAAAAGGGCCACCTTCAGGAAGTACATGAGATCCCAAAGGAAAGAGGATAGGGAGGAGTACAGGAAGAAATCAAGGGAGGTGAGCAGATTGGTAGGGGCAGCCAAGTCGGCAAGAGAACTTAAGGCTTGCTCAAGGTGTAGGAGAGGGGGAGAAGGATTTCTTCAGGTACATAGGAGAGAAAAGAACCTGTAAAGATCAAATTGTTAGGATCAAGGTGGATGAGGGGTTGGTGGAACAGGCAGAAGCTCTCAATGACTACTTCTGTTCTGTATTTTTATTTTTTTAATTTGGTTTATTGAAATGCTTCGCCAGGAAGACACTGAACAAGTTGTTCATCTTCCGGCACGACTGGGGAGGGGGGTGGGTACAATTGGATGAAGAATTAGACATACAGTTTAACATTTAACATGTTCGAGAAATTAAACATTCAATTACATTTGTAACAAGACATGCAGTTAAAAAATATAATAAATAAGCATACAGTCGCATTTGTGACATAACATACAATTAAATATATTATACCTGTGGAATATACATTTAATTACAAGTGGCTTATCTGAGGAACATAGTACAGAAATGTAATGTAGCCTTGGAGCCAACTCCTTGCAGGAATGGATCACGGTTAATAGCCAGATTATTTAACAATTATTGAATGAATGAGGTCCAGTGGGGGGACATCAAGAAGGGTAGAGGGGTAGACAGAGGAAACCAGCTGAGGGAAGGAGAGGATAAAGATGGGGGGAACATTACCGGAGAAAAGTGAGCAAAAAAAAAATTGTGGCAAGTTAACAGAGGGCTAGTGCAATTTGGGGGCACCTCAGACAGAACAAAAAGTGAAAATTATTAGCTTAAGTGAGCTAATTCCTTTTAGTGTGTGCCGGGGAGAGAGGTATTTACCAAGGTGAAGCAGGGCCATTGCCACAGGAGAGGGGAGCAGCAGGATCGAGAGGGGGGAGCAGAACTTACAGAGGAAAATATTCCAGAGAGCACAGTGCTAGCAGGTCTTAGAGCCCTGAGGGTGGACAAGACACCAGGACCGGATGGCATCCACCCCAGAGTGCTGAGGGAGATGGCAGAAATCCTGGCAAGGCCACTGACAGACTTGTTCAACACCTCCCTGACAACCTGTTGCGTGCCCCAGGACTGGAGGATGGCGCATGTGGTGCCCATCCATAAAGGTGGGCCCATGGATGAGCCAGGGAACTATAGGCCAGTCAGCCTCCCCTCCATCGTGGGAAAGCTGATGGAGACTATCCACAAGGAGAAGCTAGTAGTCTTTCTGGAGGAGAATGGACTTCAGGACAGCAGGCAACATGGGTTTGTCTCAGGCAGATCCTGCCAGACAAACCTGGTTGACTTCTGTGACTGAGTAACAAGGGCAATAGACCAGGGCCAGGCAGTGGATGTCCTTTACTTGGACTTCAGCAAGGCCTTCGATTCGTTGCTGCATGCAAGGCTGGTTAGCAGACTGGATCACCTGGGGGTGGGGAGGATGGTGGAGTGGGTCAGAAACTGGCTGCTGGATAGGTAGCAGAAGATGGTGGTAATGGGGGGGAAGGGGACTCTCATCTCCAAAAGCTGTAACAAGCAGGCAGGGCTCCAGATAAGGGGAGTACCGACCTATTTTACTCACCTCGTTTTAGGAAATACTCCTAGAATTTTTTTTTTTTAATGGGTACCAATACTCACCCAACATTTATAAATACTCCACACTCCAAAGAAGAGTGCTTCATAACATAATTGGTGATTCAAAAGAAGCATTTTTTTTCCAGATTTACAGCACTCATACCCATCCCAATTTTGTTTTACTCACTGTATTTTAAAACTTATGAGTAAATTACTCCTATCTACAGTATTGTTGGCAGCTGATCAATTCTTATTTGCTCACATCTCAATTAGGTTTTATTCACCTCACTTTCAAGATGAGTGCAAGTACTCATCCCAAAAAATCTTATCTGGAGCCCTGCAAGCTGGGTTCCACCGGGCTCAGTGCTGGGTCCAGTGTTGTTTTGCATCTTTATTGCTGACATCGCAGATGGGGTCAGCAATAAGATAAGCCCATTTGCAGACGACACAAAGATCAGTGCAGCGTTAGACAGCACAGAGGGATGGCTAGGGCTGCAGGAGGACCTGGATAAACTCAAGTGCTGGTCAGACACTTGACAGCTGTGTTTCAATGCAAAAAAGTGCAAGGTTATGCACATGGGAGCTAGAAACCAAAAGTTCAGCTACATGCTGGTGGGGGGGGGGGTACAGTAATTCTCTACGGAAGAGGAGAAAGATCTTGGGGTGATGATCACAGGGCAAATGAACCACTCAGTGCAGTGCAGGAGAGCAGCAGCTAAGGCTGTCAAGGTGTTGGGGTGTATTGCCAGGGGAATCACCTCATGGAGGAGGGAGGTCATCCTGCCTCTGTACAGGTCACTGGTCAGACCGAACCTGGAGTACTGCATACAGTTCTGGTGGCCCTACCTAAAGAAAGATGTGAAGTTACTGGAGAGGGTCCAGCGTAGAGCCACCAGGATGATCCTGGGAATGGAGGATAGACCCTATGAGGACAGACTGTGGAAGTTCAACGTGTACTCCCTGAGGGATAGGGGGATGTGATTGAAACGTTCAAATATATGAGAGGCATAAACAAGGTTAGTATAGAGGGGATTTTCAGATTGAAGGGTGGGAGAAATTCTAGAGCGCACAGTCAGAGATTGGGTGGGGGTTCAAGAGGGAAATGAGAAGACACTACGTCACGGAAAGGGTGGTGGATGGGTGGAACGTACTACTGGAGGAGGTGGTAATGTCAAGAATGGTAGGCAGTTTTAAGAAGGGATGGGACTGGGTCAGGGGAAGGTCACTGCCAGATTGGGGGGAGGGCAGCTGTACAGTAAAAACACAGATAGCTGCACAATTGAACAGACTTGATAGACTCTAGGGTCTATATCTGCTGGCAGTTTTCGTATGTTCATATGTCCTCCGCATCCTCCCTCATGCAAGTTACTCCCTCCCTGATGTAAATTGCCACCCCTCCCCCCTTCCCGACTACCCTATCCATTCTGTATAGTTTGTATCCAGGGATTGCAGGGTCCCAGTCATGGTGTGGTATTTCCCCAAGTCTCGGTTCTAGGGACATGGATATGTTGTTCAATCCACACTTACTAGCAGGTTCCTTGCCGCTTTAAATCTTGCCGGAAGGTCTTCAAGCTGGCTTCTCCCACCCACCCAGGTGGTAAAATTCTCGGCTCCGCCCCGTGACGCCAGATCTTCTTTACCACTTGGAAGCTCAGGTTCCCTCCTTAGCGCTCTGCGTTTTAGGCCTGGATCCACGCTCTTCGGTTAAACCGAAACTTATTCTAAAATTTAAAAGACTTCGGTCTTCCTTTTCCCTCACGGCTGCGATGGACAAGTCGACTCCTGGATTTCGTCGGTGGCTCTGCGGGCAGAAGATGTCCCGGACCGACTCACACTCCACGTGCGTTTAGTGCCTAGGACTAGGCCAGACTCCTGGGCTTGTGAGTTTGCAAATCCTTTACGCTTCCGTCTTGAGGACTAGCTCGATTACTCTTGGGAAGCGCCCTAGAAAACGTTATCCTCTGGTCAAGTCGAAGGAGGCCTGCTAAGCGTGTGTCTCGGCAGGCTTGGCAGAACAGCTGGAGCAGATGATCGCCCTAGGAGGAGGCGGCCAGGCCGCATCTTCATCTTCCTCGGTCGCGCATTCATCCCGCTGTCCTTGGCTCCTCCTATACAGCTTCTTTAAGGAGTTTGCCAGTCCCTCTCCACCAAGGGAGAAGGGCCATTGGGACATTCCTCTCGGGGTCAAAGAAGGACTCGAGAGTGGGAAGTACCGCCGTTGGCGTTCGTGGGGAGGCGGAGAGGTCCTCTTCCCCGGATAGTTGACTTCGGTTGAGGTTGCGGCTAAGGCCGCTGGCTTCACAGTGTCCCCGTCAGGTCAGCCGGCCGAGACACCTGTCGACGCGGTCGAGATTTTTCTTGACCCGTAGGATGGTTTGTCTACTGGAAAAGCCGACAACCCTTCTTCACCGGTTCCCCCGGTGGAAACCGAGGACTTGCCTGTGCCTCCTGTGCTGGAGTCCCCGGTTAAGGTCCCTGAACTGAGGAAGGAGCGGGTTTCCCCTGCCCTCTCTCTGAC
Organism: Neoceratodus forsteri; assembly: GCA_016271365.2. Classification (NCBI taxonomy): domain Eukaryota; kingdom Metazoa; phylum Chordata; order Ceratodontiformes; family Ceratodontidae; genus Neoceratodus; species Neoceratodus forsteri. The sequence continues at coordinate 112,858,875 of CM028131.1, forward strand.
CCATCCTCGGAAACCCCAGGGTCTTGGTCTCGGACTTCTTCCAGGTCCAGCCAGTCCCGCCATTGGCGGTCTCGGTCTCGGCACCATGGAAAGCGGTGGCGCCGCTCATCCTAGTCGTCCTCCTCTGAGAATAGGCTCCGGCGCAAGTTGCGTCGGCGCTACGAGGATTTAACGTGGCAGCAGCTCCTTTTGTCCGGGAACAAGCTAACTCCGTCACCTTCCCCGGCCATTAAGTGGCTGTCACCGGAGTGGCCGAAGCAACCCCTCGTAGTGGTCGAGGAGCCAAAGCTGGCACCGGTTGTTCGGCCGAAACCGGCTGCACCACCCATTGTGGTGGAACCTCCGCTTCCACAACCGAAGGCTGGGGCCCTGACCAAGGATTCTCGGTCGGGTCAGGGTTTGCCCCACAGGTTGTCTGTTACCCTCACTCCCGATCGACCTCGGTAAGTGGAGGGTGGCTCAGGTGCCTGGCAGCTGTTCACGGACTCCTCGGAGTCTGACGATGACTCCTCCTTGTTCTCCAGGCCGCTTGACCTGGAGTCCACTGGGGGTCAATTGGTGGATGAGAGCCCATTCTCGTTCCTAAGTATGCTTTGACTCATCTCAGAGTCCACTGGGATAAAGCTCGAACCCGTTTCAAAACAGGCCAAGTATCCCCTCACGGAGATACTGGACCGAAGGGATTCTCCCACGGAGGCCTTCCCAGTGGCGAAGCCATTGTTGGCCCGGCCCTGGAGCTATGGCAGCGGCCAGCTTCTTGTCCGGCAGCTTCGGCCAGGATGGCTCGAAAGTATGCTGTCCCTACCGGTTCACTCTCTGGCTTCTCAGAGCACCCCTCTGCGGAGGGGTTGGTGACCGACAGCGCTTTCCAGCGTTCCAGGAATGCTCGGAAATTGGACTACTCGGGGCGTAAAGTCTGTGCCGTTTCCTTCCTAGGCCTTCGTCAGGCTAGCTCGGCCATCCTGATGGCACACTTTTCACACGCCCTTTTGGGCTCCCTGGATGAGGCGATTCCTCATCTCCTGGCTGACCTTCAGACGACGGTCAAGCAGGTGCGGGACCACTGAAGGGCGGTGGCCAAACAGCAGCTCCAAACTTCCTTGGACATTGCTGACTCATGTGCCTGGTCAGTAGCGGCCGCAGTGGCCATGCGCCGCAGAGCTTGACTGCGGATCTCCACCTTTACAGCAGATACCCAGCACAAGCTGGCAGACGCTCCCTTCCTGGGTACCGACTTGTTCGGTCCTGGGGTGGAGGGTCATCTCCAACGGATCGAGAAGTCCAACGCCACCTTGGACTCGGTCACGTCTGCCCAGAAGGACAAAGGCCGCCAGCAGCAGTGTAAGCCCTTTCGCCCTTCAGCCCCTGCGGCACGGTCAGCCCAGCAACACCAGCATCAGGGCCAGCAGGCTCGCACAAACCACCCCAAAGCCAAACCTGCTGCTTCCTCTAGCAGGAAGCCGGGAGGGAAAGGCCCAGGCGGCTCGTCGGCTGGTCCTTCCTCCAAGCCTGCCCAGTGATGGGTCGAGGGGTGTCGCCTCCAAGCTCGTAACTCCTCCACGGGTTCCCCCCGTTGGGGGACAGCTCCGCCACTTCCTTTCCGCCTGGTCCGTTATCACCATGGACCGCTGGGTGTTGGAAGTGGTAGGCAGGGGTCTGCCTCTGGAATTCGAGCAGTCTCCACCCTACCGAGCCGTCGCCCCACAGGGGGCTCCGGGCTCCGCAGCCTCTTGTCGGCTCGTCGAGCCAACATTGCCCTGCTCCTCCAGAAGGAGGTGATCACAGGGAGGTAGCGGACCCTCCTCCAGACCCAGGGTTTGTGTCCAGGTACTTCCTGGTCCCAAAACGGACGGGGGGCTGGTGCCCCATTCTCGACCTGCACAACCTGAACAAGTTCCTAAGGTCTCGCACCTTCAGGATGGTCACTCTGGCTCTGATCATTCCATCCTTGGAACGAGGGGTGTGGTTCTGTTCTCTGGACCTTCAGGACGCATTCTTTCACGTCCCAATCCGTCCGTCTCACCAGCGATTCCTCCATTTCAGTGCACAGGGATCCCTTTATGAGTTCCGGGCCATGCCCTTCGGCCTTTCTCCAGCTCTCAGGGTCTTCACCAAATACGTAGCAGCGATGACAGCATTCCTGTGGCGCTGAGGGGTCTGGGTGTACCCTTACCTGGATGAGTGGCTGATTGCAGGCCCCTTCAAGTTGGAGGTGGAGTGGTCCAGGGATCTGGCCCTCCAGGTCTGCTCTCAGATTATCCTCCTCATCAACGAGGCCAAGTCGGAACTCGTGCCATCGTAGGTGATTCATTGGGGCAGAGCCCGACTCTCTTCGAGCCAGAGCACGGCTCCCGGCGGACAGGGCCGAACTACTTTCCTCCTTTGCCCAATCATTTCTGGTTGGGCAATTGCGCCCTTCCCGGGACTTCCTGGGCCTCATGGCAGCCTACACCAGCGTGGTCCATTGGGCCTGCTGGCACATGCGCCCCCTGCAATGGGGGCTGGCCCGCCAGTGGTCACAGTGCTCTGGTCCTCTGGACCAGCCAGTGACTGTGGCCCAGGAGATGTGGAACGGTCTCCAGTGGTGGCTCGTTTCAGCTCATCTGCAGAAGGGTATCCCGTTAGTCCGCCCCGGGCCGACGGTCACTCTCATGACCGACGCCTCTCTAATGGGTTGGGGTGTCCATCTGGAGGAGCACAGAGCCCACGGCCTCTGGTCCCCTCTGGAGTCTCGATGCCACATCAACCTGCTGGAGCTTCGAGCAGTCCGACTAGCCCTCAGTGCCTTCGCTCCGTTTGTACGGGGTAAAGTGGTCCAGGTCCAGACGGACAACACCACGACCATGTACTGTCTCAACCGGCAGAGCGGGACACACTCCTTGCCTCTGTGCAAGGAGGCTCTCTGCACTTGGTCTCTCGTGATCAGCCTGGAGGCGGATCTCCTAGCCATCCATGTGGCAGGAGCCTCCAACAAGTCTGGCCGATGCCCTAAGCCGGATAGGCGTTGCATCTCATGAGTGGTCTCTCCTGCCGGAGATAGTACAAGATCTGTTCTCCCACTGGGGCACCCCTCAGGTGGACCTGTTTGCCTCCAGGGAGAATGCGAAGCTGAGGCTGTTTCATGCCGGCCCCCCTCAGCAGGGCTCGCTGCAGGAGGATGCCTCCTCGAGGTCGTGGACCCCGGGCCTCTTCTATGCCTTCCCTCCATTTCCCTTGATCCACAAGGTGCTTCTCAAGGTGAAGAGGGACAAGGCGCAGGTGATTCTGATAGCCCCAGACTGTCCGCGCCAGTTCTGGTACCCAGATCTCCTCAGCCTCGGCTCCAGGCTCCCGAGGCAGCTTCCAGCCCTCCCCGACCTGATCTCAGTCAACAAGGGGAAGGTACTCCATCTGGACCATCAATCCCTGCACTTGACGGCCTGGTTCCTGAGCGGCTAGAGTTCTAGGCCTTGGGTCTTTACGACGAGGTCCTCAATGTTGTTGAGGCATCCCGTAAGGAGTCGACCAGAAAATTCTACGCCTTCAAATGGAAGAGATTCTCCATTTGGTGTCAGGATAAGGGCTTGGACCATTCCTCCTGTTCCTTGGCTAGCATTCTGGACTACCTGTGGTCCCTTTCTCAGCTAGGGCTTTGGTCGATGACCCTTAAGATGCACCTGGCAGCCGTCTCTGTTTATCAGGTGCGGGCCGGAAAGCAGTTGGTGGCACAGGAGAAGGTGGTCTGGTGCTTTTTCCAAGGCCTTGATCACATATCCCCTCCATTGTGAGAACCTCCACCTCCGTGGGATCTACTGCTGGTATTGGCTAAGCTCATGGGCAAGCCATTCGAACCGATGCACAGGCGTGACATCTCTCACATGTCGTGGAATACCGCCTTCTTGGTGGCTATTACGGCAGCCAGAAGGATGGGAGAGCTCTAGGCGCTTTCCATCGAGTCTCCTTATCTTGTCTTCCACAGGGACAAGGTTGTCCTGCGCCCCCACCTGAAATTCTTTCCGAAGGTGGTGTCGGAGTTTCACCTTAACCAGGTGTTGACTCTGCTGGTGTTCTACCCCAATCACACCTCGGAGGCCGAATATAGGCTCCATACTTTGGACCCTAGAAGAGCGCTCTCTTACTATTAGGAGCGGACGGCTGAAGTTCGGGGAGAGGTTCACCAGCTGTTTGTCACCTACACTGAAGCCACACCTGGCAGACCTGCAGCCATGCGGGCGATAGGCAGGTGGGTCACCTTCTGCATAAATCTCTGCTATAGGTTGGCAGGCATAGAGCCTGCCAAAGGGATACGAGCTCATTCTACCTGCCATACTGCTGCTTTGGTGGCTGCTTCCAGGGATGTCCCTATCCAGGAAATCTGCAGGGCTGCTACCTGGAAGTCAGCACACACCTTCATTACCCACTACCACATTGACCTTGAGTCACGCCAGGATGCTGGGTTTGGGACCTCGGTTTTCCAGTCCTTATTTCCCAAGTTGGGGGTGTGCGCCTTTCCTCCCTCCTCTCGAAGAACTGCTAGGAGTCTGCCAGTAAGTGTGGATTGAACAACCTATCTACGTCCCTAGAAATACAGGTTAGTCACCTGTAACAGGAGTTCTAGGAGTGGTATATGTTGTTCATCCACACGACCCACCTGACCTCCCTGGATTCAGTGCATAACCTGGCTTCCAGCGGGCTAGATCTGGCGTCTTGGGGTGGAGCCGAGAGTTTTACCACCCGGGTGGGTGGGAGGAGCCAGCCTGAAGACCTTCCGGCAAGATTTAAAGCGGCAAGGAACCTGCCAGTAAGTGTGGATGAGCAACATATACCACTCCTAGAACCCCTGTTACAGGTGAGTAACCTGTATTTACTGCCTCCATGTCCACCCTCTTGTCTGCTAATAGCACCTGCAAGTCGTCCATCTTGTTTCAAAGACTCCGTGCGTTCAGAGGCACCACCCTCCGCCTAGAATGTGACCTTCTTTCTCTTCCCTTATTCTTATCTTTACATTTCTCCCCTCTGTAGGCATCCCCCCACCTACCCTTGTTATGTGTTCCTCACCCCCTCCATCCTTTGCTAACTCTTTTCTCATACCTTCCACCTCTTCCATCACTGTGTGTGTGGGGGGGGGGGATGATGATTCTCAGGATAAGGTGGTCAAAAGAAAGCTTTCTCGTCATAGCCCCAGAGTGGCCAAGGAAGCCGTGGTTCTCGGACCCTGTGAATCGAGTTCAACAAGCCTAATTTCGGCTCCTGCTTTAGGGGGACTTCTTATCCAAGGTCTCATTCTGCATCTGAACCCAGAGGCAGTGCAACTCGCAGCCTGGCTTTTGAGAGGAGGAGATTGCTAAGGCAAGGTGTCTCCAAGAAAGTGGTGGATACCTTAATGGTCTTACGGAAGGTATGTACATCTGCAGCTTACGACAGTGTGTGGAATACCTTCTTGACTTGGGCCAGAGAGAGAGCAGTATCAGACCTTCCAAAGCTACGGTTCCGCACATATGGAATTTTTTGCAGGCAGGGGGTAGACCAAGGTCTAGCACTGAGCACCCTGCAAGGCCAGGTCTCCATGCTCAGGGCAGCCCTGGGAACTTCCATGGTTAATCAGTGGGAACCAACTTGGATGTCATCCAGTTTCTCAGATCATTCAGCCGTTGTGTAGATCTCTGGTACCGCCGTAGGACTTGAACCTGGTATTGAATGCTTTTCAGACCTCTTTTGTCAGTGCCTATGGACATCCTGTTCTACAAGATGTGTTTCCTAATTGCAATATGTTTAGCCAGGAGGATTTGCAAGCTTCAGGCCCTATTCAGTAAAGAGCATTACTTTGTCATACATAAGGAAAATGTGGTATTGAGGACAGTCCCGTTCTTTGTATCTAAGGTACCTATAGCCTTTCATGTAAATCAGGAAATCTCTGTTCTGTCCCAGGCTGACAAATCTGAAAGAGAAGGAGCTGCACAAGATGGATTTGCACAGGGCAGTCAGGACTTGCCTTAAAAGGGCAACAGAGTTAAAGTCCAGGATTCTGTTTGTTCTCTTCGGAGCAGCAGAAAAGGGTCCAAAAGCTTCCAAGGCCACCTTGGCTAGGTGTGTAAGAACTTGCATTGCCAAGATGCATGTGGTTGAGAAGAAAAAAGCGCTGGATCTTACCAAGGCTCACTCCACCAGGGCACTTGCTACTTCATGGGTGGAGAGAGAGGGGGGAGACACCTGTGTTGGAGTTGTGCAAAGTAGCAATGGTGTCCTCCGTTCATACATTTACTAAGCATTAGAGATTGGGTGTTCAAAGCTTCACCGATGCGGCCTATAGTCACAGAGTCTTACAGGTGGTGCTTAGTAAATAATTATATGTTTCCTTTATGGGTTACATATAGGACAGTATTCTCCCTTGCCATGATTAGGAATAGGTATTGCTTTTCAGAAGCCATATGTACCGACTCCCCATTGACAACGTGGAGCAATACAGAAAGGAGAAATTCCTTAATACTTACAGTAATTTCTGTTTCTGTTAGCTCCAGTGTTGTCATTGGGCCCACTCCCGGGAGCCCCTGGCTTCCTACTGGAGAATATTGTCTGATATATCCAAGGACTTTGGATTTCAGCAAAGATGTTCTGAATGTGATTGTAGCTGGTTATCTGGAATTGTCAGTGAACAGTGGAAACATTTGCATTTTATTGGGCTACAGACATGCAGGTTAAAGGAGATACCAACCCTGTCTGTCATCGGTGGTTGGACACTCAAGAGGCAGTCTGCAGAACTGGTCAGCAAGACACAGTCAGTCAACTCTCCCGAAGGGGGTAGGTCATCCATTTATCCTTTTTTTTTTTTTTTTTTAACTCATCTTTATTGCTGTGTCATAGCATAAGAGGTACATTCAGACAGTTAAACATCAGACAAGGTCAATTGAAGATCTGACTAACAAGTAGACAAATTCTAGCTAGGAGGACAAATGCCCAGAGCTAACTGATAGTTAAGGCTGAAAGAGCCCATTCTGATTTAGTGTCCAGTCCATTTTTGGTATGTTGCTATGACTCCCTGAAAACAGGATAATGGTGTCTTGACCAAGGAGTTCGTAAAATTGCAATCTCAGGGGAAACAAAGATACATGCAACGTAATCTTTATGAGTAAGTCCTCTCTGCCAAAGTTAGAAATTGTTATAAAGCAACCAGACTATGTGAGGTTGAAATGAACATACCAACTGGGTGCCAACCTGTACCCCTTCTGTATAATAAGCGGCTCAACAGGAGCCAAACTACTATAAAGAGAAAACAAACCTGGGATACCATGCTACCGTTCTGTGATGTCCTACCTCAGAAGTAGACTATATGTGAGACTGAGGGGAAGGGCACGTGTGGAGAGGAGGCTAAGGGGAGGGAGGGGGGCCCCACTCACCCCCGGCCTCCTCAACTTGACCATTCGGGGTTGCAGTGTTAACCCCACAGGGTGTCCCATGTTCTCCAAGTCTCGGTGTGCGCCTCCAGTGAAAGCAATAACTTGGCTGTGAGCTCTTCCATCTGCCTGATACTCTCCACCCGGGTTTTCCAAGATTCTGTCAACAGAGGAGAGGCCTTCAGCCAATTCACTGTTATCTCCTTTTGAGCCACTAGGCACAGTGTTCTAAAGCGGTTCTGCTGTTTGGCAGTACCTAGCATGGGGTATCTGCAACCCACACTAGCAACTGAAAATTCATGGGGAGTTGGGCACCCCACCCCCTCCGTAACACTCCGTGGATCTCCTGCCAAAATTCTTGCGTCTGTGGGCACGCCCAGAATATGTGGAAGTGGGTGCCCACCTGCCCCATTTATCCTTTTCTAATGTCATAATTATTTACACATACAAGTTGTTGGTGTTCATTAAAAAAGAGTTCATTGACTTGACAACATGGAGATTACTAGTTACATAGATGTATATAGGGACTGCATGGCCAAATGTGACTGGAGCATAAGTGATCTTGGAATGCATATGTGCCCGAGGAGTTATGTTGATCAACAGCTTTGGACTGCGCCACTACCCCAGTACGGGGGTTCATTACCCATACGCATTAACTCTCCATTGACAACGTTGGAGCTAATAGAAATGGATTTACGGTAAGTAAGAAGGACTTTCGCCTACTGTGCAAAAGGCAATGCAAAATATAACGGCAACTGCAAAAAGCAATGTAAAATATAACCGTAACTGTGCAAAAGTTTAATATAAAATATAACAGTAACTGCAAAAGGCAATGCAAAATATAACAGTAACTATGTGAACGTTTAATACAAAATATAACAGTAACTGTGCAAAAGTTTAATATAAAATATAACAGTAACTGCAAAAGGCAATGCAAAATATAACAGTAACTGTGCAAAAGTTAATATAAAATATAACAGTAACTGTGCAAAAGTTAATACAAACTATAACAGTAACTGCAAAAGGCAATACAAAATATAACAGTAACTGCGCAAAAGTTTAAATTGTGCACTAGTTTAAATTGTTACAATGCTCTCCCTCTCCCCCCCGCCACCATTGCCCTTCCACTATCCCCCACCTCGCATCTCGTCCCCTTCCCCATGACCTCCCCCATTACCTCCCTCCTCCTTCTTCCTGCCTACTTCTCTGCTCCACCCCCACTCCCTGCCCACTGACAGTCCCCCTCCTCCCACTCCGCTTCCCCTCTGCCCACCCCTACCACATTTCTCCTCCCTCCACATTCCTTCTACACTATGCGTTAACAAAGCCTTCTCTGGCTGCTTCAGTAGCAAGCAAGATTTGGATCCTTTGTCCTGTTGCTATACTCTGCACTTAATCTGGTATGGCGATATGTTACTATCTGAATCTGGAAAAAGTTTTCTCTATTTTGCACTGAATTCTAATCTAGCTGTGTGGTGTCCTGGGATACTGGGATCACTAATTTCCTTTGCATCCAATGTAACATGCATACCCTTTGTAACTTGCAATGTAAACTTACTATGGAAGCTGCATAACCTAAGGTAACCTATGTGTTGTTTGATTGCTAAGGCAAGGAGCCACCTCCATCGATAGTGGATGCGTTGTTATCCTTAAAGGGGAACTGTCATCAACAGGGTTTCTTAATGTCTGAAAGACCATAAAAAGCTAATTTGAGTGAGCCATTGCATTTATCTGTGAGTCTTTGCAGTCCAGAGTTATTCATATTTAAATCAGTCTGTAATTAAGGGCTGCGGCAGGCATATGTTTTAGGCTTCTGACAGGAAATTATGTCACCGAGGATCTTGGCCCTCCATTGACTGTAGGTTAAATAGGAAATTGTCTGTTTTATTAAGTGTGTTTTAAGGTGTTATTACAACACTTTCTACATTTATAATAATTGTTTTGTATGTGCACTGAAACTAGTGAGTTATCACTGTTATATTCCAAACTGTTGGTAGTGGAATCATGCTGGGATCTGTATTGAGATTGGTATTGGGTTGCTATTTGTTGGGAACTAGAAGTAATGTTATTTGTTTTCTCTGAGTGGTCTAATATCAGAGTTGATTTTTTTCACTCACTTTCGTTTTGCCTTGGAATTCTAACTTAGTACAAGCTTTATCAGAGCGAGACCTGCATAAGCTTGACATAAGCAGAATGGAGCAGATTTATCTTGGGATCTGCAGCATTAAGATAATCAGATGTTGTATCCTCTTTTCTTGAAAATCAGAAAGTGTCAATGCCACCTTGACTTGGTGGTTCAGATTCTAGATAGGACAGGCTTATGTAGCAGCTGAAAAAGAAACTCTAGCTTGAATTAGAGCAAACTCTCCCTTCTTTTGGCCCCGGGTACAAAAAGGAAGCATTGTATGTTACAGTAACTGGGCAAAGCAGCTACCTAGTATTATAATTTATCTGATACTCCACATCCCTTCTGTTGTGCAGGTGGCCATGTTTGCCACCCTCCAGTCCATTGGCATATGTTCTTTGCTAGTGGTTCATTAAATTGGTCTGCCAGGGGTGCTGCCAGAGCATGCCCTGTCACCTTCAGCACCCTTGGGTGCATCCAGTCCAACTGTGGGACTTATGTGCAAGTTCCTCAGACCCATTAGTACTCTCTCTTCAAATATACGTCCCATCTGTAACTTATGACTAGTTATGTCTTCAGATTTTATCCTGTAGTCAGGTATTGGCCCTGTAGCTTCCACGGCAGACAGAACTAAAGTACTCATTCCATACATTTGCTTTCCCCTCGTCCTCCTCTACACTCTCTTCATCTTTCTTTATTCTTCCTATGCTATTTTTTGTTTGTCTTTTCTCACTAATGTACCTCAAGATAGTCTTATCATTTTCCATGACACCTTCCTCTGTTCTTCTCTTTGTTTGCCTTTTCCCTCCTAATGGGCTGCCTACTTTTTCTTTAGCATTTTGCTCCCCTTTGTAGACCTTGAAAGCGTTCTTTGTCCCTAATTGTGTCCCTCACATGTCTGTCCAGCCATATTGGTTTCCTACAATTTTTTTGTTTTACTAACAAATTTATTGCATTTTTGGGTTGCATCTGGTACTGCCCCTTTACTGCTGCCTGCTTATTTTCTGCCCCTTCTGGCTTATGAATGTTCTAAAGCTGATCTTTGTTAAATTCTGCCATTTCTTACCCCAGGAGTCCTTTAGCATCAGTAACTTTTTTGCACTTAGCTGGCTAGATGCAACTGCCCCGGCAGTGTGCCTTTCAGAGATATTTAAATGAGCTTAGGACCAAACCAATCAAAAGACAGGAGGGTATGTGAGCTGAGTGAGAGCTGTTGAAGGCTTCAGAATTTTTTCTCTACTGGGCTGAGCAATATTGCCTCTGAGGTGTCTCCCAACTTTCCTTGTTGTCAGCCTCCTAGTGCTTATCTGGGTAAAATTTTCCTCATAAATTTATTTCCTTTACAGGGTTTTAAATAATTGATTAGCATTTTTTTTCTTGGGATGATACTAACTGTTCAGAAAGTATTTATGTAGGTTTTCTAGAAGTGTTATGTTTGCTAAACACAGTGAGGCAGTTGCTATGCATTTTCACAATGTTTTAGCACTTTTATGAGCAAAACGCTGATCAATTTTTACAGTTAAATAAAACCCTGCTTTAGTGTGCTGAGTGAAAGTTTTACTTTTTCGCCGCACAAAATTTTTAATTTTAGCGCAATCGTGCTATTTTGACTTCATTTTTAACGCGACTATTTAGTTTAAAGCCTAATTTTAACACGTGCTTATTTTCAACGGTTTCCTTCATTTTTGAGCAAATTCTTGTGGAAAACGTCGAATTAGGGACAGTTGCCTTATTTTTTTTTTTTTTTACCTCAGACCTGGTGGGGTTTACCACAAGGCACCTGCAATGGATTTCAAATTTAAACAGTGCCCGGGGGTTTTGATTGGTAATTACAAGGGGGCCTTTTTTGTTGTATTGCTGGACCTTGGTATCATCTGTGTCAGGACTGTCCGTAAGGGTCAAGCAGCCACCTGTACGCAGTTGAGTATTACTGGGTTTCTACTAAGATTGGCACTGGCATAGATCCCAATTCTACAACCTCTCCCTCCCCAAAAAAAAAGGCACTAGTAACAGACAGAGTTTATTAACTGGGGCAGAACTGGCTGGTGGCATTTTCACAGAAACCTGCACTCAGTTCATAGGTCCAGGACTGGTTTGCTTTGCTTAAATTGGCAAACATAGCAGACAAACCTTTGATTATTATGGCTGAGGATAAATCAAGGGCTTCTGACGAGGGGCCATTCAAAAGTACTAATACCAAAAGCAGAGGTGTTGAGGAACCCTCCAGATCCCAGCCAAAAAAAAAAAAAAAGATTCTGAAGATGAAGTTCCTCACAAATTGAAAAATAATAAGAGTGACGAAAAAAGGAAGCTTGATCAAGCCTCTGATGAAGTGGCTAAAAAAAAACTTTGTCAAGGCAAATATGCTCCCGTTACTCCTGGGAAAGCCAATAGCGAGACAACAGGCAGCTTAACGCATATAGAAAAAACAAAACACAAACTGTGCAGGTTCTTCTGTCAGTGCAAGATATGGAAAAAGCATGGCAACTGTTTCAGACCCTTCAAAAATGGGTCCTCTATTTACTGGGGCTGGCAAGCACTCTTCCACAGTTCTCTCTTCTGTAGACTATGAGGGGGACGCAGATGATGATCAATTTTATGATGCCCCTGACATGGATTTTGAGGGCCTTGAGCCCCAGGAGTCCCCGGAACCTCATCTTGTGGATCCCCCGGGTGACCATGAGGATCCTTCTTCTATGTTTTAATTTATACAAAATATGCTGGACACCCTGGACCTCCCTATGCAGGAGCCCAACTAAGATGTCGATGGAGATGAAGATTATAGGGAATTAAAGGGTCTTTTATCCTCAAAGACCCTGATTGTCCCTATCTATAATGCATTTAGAAAAAATACCATGAAGGTGCTTCAACACCCCACTTCAGTATCACAGGGGTTGATAAGTGGCTTGAGAGAAAATATAAATTTTCTAAAAATGGTGCCAAGTTCCTGTCTGCACACCCTAGCCACGAGAGTATAGTGCAGCAGGCAGCTTGTGTGAAAGCTGGAGTCTCCTTGTCCCCCTCTCCCCCTGACAAGGATTCCAAGAAAACTGACTTCATAGCAAAGACAATGTATGCCACAGCTTTCCTGCTTCTCAGACTTTCTGATTATATGGCATTCACAGCCAAATATCAGAAAGCCCTTTGGAAATCTGTCCAGGCTATCACCTGCAGCAGATCAGATTCTGTGGCACAGGAGCTGGTGGATACGTCAAAAACTGCCCTGGAAGCTACTTTGTACCGGTTCCACATGGCAGATGACAGTGATGCAGCCTCTAGGGTGATGGGCCCATGCCATCTCTCTGAGATGCTTTGCCTGGCTTAGAACAACCAGTCTGATCACAGACACTCAGAACAAGGCCATGGATTTTCCCTGTGATCAAAATATGTTGTTTGATTTACAGAACCACTGACTACATGAAAAAAGTCGATGAGTACAAGACCTCCTGGCAGAGCCACTCATCCAAGCCTAAGCCTGCCTCCCCTCAGAGATCCCGTCCCAGTGGTGGTAGGGGCAGAAGTTTTGTTCCCAGGCCGTACAATCCCTATCCCCAGTCTAACTTTGGCCAGTACAGGGGGTCTTTCAGAGGTAGGGTCAGAAGGGGCCAAAGAAAAGCCACCTCTACTCAGCTATCTGCCTCTCAGTCCAAGTCCTGATGAGTGTCCAGGTTGCCTCCCCACTTCCAGTTGGAGACAGATTCTCCCACTATCTTCAGCACTGGTCCCTCATCATGTCGGATAAGTGGGTGCTGGAGATAGTGGAGAAGGGTCTGTCATTACAGTTCAAGCAGCTGCCAGATCTCAAGCATACCCGGGTGTCAAGACCTCTGTCCCCAACACAGATACTGCTGTTGGAAATGGTGGTACAAAACCTTCTGGCTTTACGAGCAGTGGAGAGGGTTTCCACCCATGAGAAGGACAAGGGCCTCTACTCCAGGTATTTTCTGGCACAAAAGAAAACTGGGGAGTAGCGACCTTTCTTAGATCTCAGATATTTAAACAAACTTCTGAAAAAAAAAACAAATTCAAAATGGTCACTCTCACTGGTGGTACAGTCCTTACAGCAGGGAGACTGGCTAGCCTCCCTAGACATAAAGGACGCCTACTTCCACGTACCCATAAGGAGATCTCACAGGAAGTTTCTCAGGTTCAAACTTCCTTCGGGGTCACTGTCAGTTCACCGCAGTGCCCTTCGGTCTGTCCTCGGCCCCAAGAGTCTTTACCAAGTGTCTCGCAGTGGTAGCAGCACATCTCAGGAGACTGGGTGTCGTTCTCTACCCCTATCTGGATGACTGGCTCATAGTGGCAAAGTCTCCTTGCCAGGTCAAGGAATCTCTTTCCTTCACAGAACGCACTCTGGAGTCTCTGGGTTTCCTGGTAAATGTAAAGAAATCTCACCAGGAACCCACCCAGCTGCTCACCTTCATAGGGGCCCAGCTTGACACTCAGAAGGGGATATGCTATCCTCCCGCAGGAAAAAATTCAGAGTTTCCTTTCAGTTGCAGATTCTTTTGCCCAGGGACAGCCAAGACCATCCAGACATTTCCTCAAACTTCTGGGACATATGGCCTCTATGACTGCAGTAGTCCCAGGGGGTCAGGTACAAGGACGAGACTCCTGCAAGCCTACCTCAGAGCTTGCTGGTCTCAGAGAAGCAACAAACTTTCAAAGTTGATACCTGTGTTGGAGCAGTTCCTCCAAAACTTGCTGTGGTGGAAGAACCCTGCGAATTTGCAGGCAGGGGTTCCCTTTCAAGCTCCTCTTCCCACAAAGGTGATCACCACAGATGCCTCCCTTTTGGGCCGGGGAGCTCATTTGGACAGTGCCTCAGTAAGTGGCAACAGGACTCCCGAAGAGTCTCAGTTGCACATAAATATTTTGGAACTCAGAGCAGTCTTCCTAGCTCTCAAAGCTTTTGCTCCTAGCATAGAAGGGCAGGCAGTTCAAATTCGAACGGACAACACCACTTGCAATGTTATACATAAACAAGCAGGGTGGTACCAGATCAGGAATACTCTGTGTGGAAGCTCTGATCTCCAGCATTCTTCCTGGGAGTCAGCCTCTCGGCTATTCACCTCCCAGGGAAACTCAATACTCTGGCGGATGCTCTAAGTCACATCAGTCAAGGCCAGAGAGAATGACCACTACACAAGCAAGTACTAGTCACAGTGTTCAGTCAGTGGGGCACACCAGACGTGGATGTGTTTGCCTCTCCTCTCAATTATTAGCTTCCTCAATACTGTTGCAGGCCCCCAGCTCCGGGAACACTTCCTCTGGATGCCCTGATCCTGGACTGGTCAGGGAGGTTCCTATACGCATTTCCTCCCTTTCCCCTGATATTCAGGGTTTTGCTGAAACCTTGACAGCAGCCTGCATCGATGATCCTAGTGGCTCTGGACTGGCCCAGGCAAGCCTGGTACCCTCGCCTTCTCTCAGTGTCCTCCAGCAGGCCCATTCGCCTGCCTCCAGCTCACTCCCTGCTGACCCTTCCTCAGACGGGAGTGCAGTACCCAGACATACACTCTCTTCACCTCAAGGCCTGGTTCTTGAGGAGTTAGAGTTTCCATCCTCACAGTGCTCTGAACAGGTCCTTAAGAACAGGGCCACGAGTTTTCCACGATTACGCGGGTGCAGCAAACCATGGAAATATCCGTGGAATTTGCCGTCACCCCCGAAATTCGCGGCCGCCCGCGGAACAACGTCCTTTGCCGATGGGGTGCCCAATCCCCGTCGGCTTCACTGCCCCTCAGATGTCTGTATGTCGTCCTGTAGCCCACCCAAGCATGGCAAAGCCTTTGCCGCACGGGTGCCCAATCCCTCGTCAGCTTCACTGCTCCCGCCAAATGTTTGTATGCTCCCAGCGTGGCAGAAGCTTCCGTTGCTGATGGGGTACCCAATACCCCGCTCTGCTTCACTGTCCCCCTAGCTGCCTGGTACCAGCTGGGAGCCCACCCCACGCGGGCAAAAGCTTCCATTGCTGACGGGTGCCCAATCCCCGTCGGGTTTCACTGTCCCCCAAGTTGCCTGGTGCCATGCTGGGAGACCACCCAGCGTGGCAAAAGTCCCGTTGTCTAAAAACTGAAACAAAAAAACCTTCCCTCATTGATTCTTTGCCCCTCCCAACCGCACCCACCCTCTGCGTACCCACCTCCTCCACCCACCTCACCACCCCACCTCAACTCATGCCTCCGGAGCCCAGCGGCGGCTCTTGATGGACCGGGAACACGTCTGCACTCTTCAAAGCCAACCACGAACTGAAGAAATGCCAGTAAGCTGTATAATGGCATAAATTGATTTTTTTTCAACTTTAGTGCATATCTCAGCCATTTCTGGGAATTATTTTCACCAATTTTCAACATGGGGTTTTTGGGGCCCCACCTCGTGAACTGTGACACTGTTATTTCGTTAGTCAGTCCCGAAGGTGGTTCCGCAGTCATTGCGGCGGAACCACCTTTCCGGAATGATTAGCGAAATGACATTGTCACAGTTCATGAGTGACTTCAAAAACCCTATGTTGAAAGGCCTATTAAATATTCCCAAATGACTGTTTTCTGGCGCTGCATTGCACAGATTCCTACATCGCCTCATAACTTTGAGCATTTTAATATTTTACTCCAGATTTTCAGTATGCCATTTTATCACACTCCTTATGAACAGTACAACTGTCATTTTCACATCTCATCCGAAATGTGTTTTCGCACATGTGGCGCGCAATGGCACGGTCGGTGTGCAAAATCAATGTTCCGGACAGATTAATAAAATCACAGTGACACTGTTCATGAGCAGTGGTCTTAAACTGGCCATGTTGAAAATTTGGTGACAAACGTCCATAAAATGACTGTGTTACGAGAGTGCATTGTGTCAGATATGGCAAAAAAAAAAGAAAAAATTAAGGGTAAAATGTGCCACAGAATTGCCGCAGAAATTGATGTTAGAGTGCCCGCAGAAGTTCTAACAGCAATGAGAGAACCCTCGTCAAAGAGAACTTTGTTCTGACAGTTTAGAAAATCAGTGTCCTGCTTTGGTTACTGAGGATGGCTAAAAACTGAACACTAAGAAGACTTATGCAACCAAATGGAAAAGGTTTTCCCTCTGGTGCAAGAATGAAAAGGTCGAACTCCTATCAGCTTCAGACCCTTAGCTGCTAGACTACCTGGTACACCTACAGGCGTCCGGCTTGAAACCATCTTCACTCAGGCTACACCTGGCGGCAATTTCGGCCTACCTTTCGGTGGGAAAGAAGAAGTCAGTTTTTTCCCCACAACACTTTTAAACAGTTTTTCAAAGGCCTCTTGCACCTCCAGCCTCCAACCAGGGAGCCTGTTCCTCCTTGGAGTCTGAACCTTTGCATAGCTGGGCTCATGAATCCACCCTTCGAGCCTATGTCCACGGCCCACATCAAGTTTGTAACTTGGAAGACGGTCTTTCTGGCAGCCATCACATATGCCAGGAGGATTTCAAGAGCTACAGGCCCTGTGCACTGAGCCGAATTACATCATCCATCACAACGATAAAGTTGAGCTCAGGACAAATAGGAAATTTCTGCCAAAGGTGGTTTCAGAGTTTCACTTGAACCAGTCCATTACTCTGCCTGTCTTCTTTACTAAGCCATCCACTCCTGGCGAGCAAACGCTCCACAGCTTGGATGTCAAAAGAGCCATCTTTCACTACCTAAAGCATACGCTCTTCCACTTAATTGTTCCTCACTTGTAGGGATGTAGGCAGAGGAAGACCAGCTACCAAGAGAACTATTTCTCGTTGGTTGGTCTCTTGTATTATATTCTGCTATGAGAAAGCTGGTCAGTAACCTCCAATGGGGCTCAGGGCCCACTCCATCGGGGCACTGCACCCTCGCTTACAGTAGCAAGGAAATTCCCCTACTGGATGTCTGCAAAGCAGCTACTTGGAAATCTGTGCACACCTTTGTGAACCACTACAGTTTGGATATGCAGACCAGATCTGATGCCAAATTTGGCAGGGCAGCTATGCAGAGCCACTTTTCTAAGTAGGTTCTCTGCCCACCTCCCACTCGATACTGCTCAGTAGTCTGCAAAAACGTTACTGATGCTAAAGGACTCCTGGGGTAAGAAAAAAAATTTCTCACCACAGTAATCTTTCTTCCAAGGGGTCCTTTAGCATCAGTAAGCTCCCACTCTTCCTGCCCGGTTCACCTGTCGGAGAAGGGGTCTTTGTCATCTTTTACCAAATTTGGAATTTCTTATTGATGAGTTTTTAGCTCGTGTTGCTGTTGTTTAAATTTCTACTTTTGTGGACATATGCATGTTTTTTAATCCTGTCAATTTCTTTTTCGGGGCATTTGCCCTCATTTTTCCTCAAAAAAATTCTGAAGCCTTCAACAGCTCTCACTCAGCTAACATTCCTTCCTCTCCTTTGATTGGCTTGGTCCTCAGATCATTTCAATATCTCTTAAAGGCACACCTTTGGGGCAGTTGCACCTGGCCTGCTAAGTGCAAAAAAAGTTACTGATGACCCCTTGGAAGAAAGAAGATTACTGCGGTGAGTAATTTTTATGTCGGCTTGCCAACATATTGGGAGAGTGCAGATTTGGGGGCCCGGCCGCTGTTGGGCGAATGCAGGGCACGCATCAGTAGGTGCGTCCCTCATTCCCCAATCAGCCTGCATGCCGGCGCCACACCATGCATATATAATGGTGCGAGCACATCTAAGCAAATGTCCGCTGCAATCCGAGCAAAGCTCGTCATACGCAGTGGAACTTTTGCTTGAGTGCTTGCCGCCATTATCAGCATGGTCGGCGAGCGGCTTAACCTCCATTTTACTGTGCCGACGGGGAGCCTACCCCGCCGGGCATACCACCCCAATCTGGAATGCCGAGGGGGTGCCTAATCCCCTCGGCTGGCACCCCGCTGTGTTTGTACACCGGGGAGCCACTCCTGTTGGCATCACCTCTCCCCAATCTGGAATGCCGAGGGGTGCCCAATCCCCCGGCCCACGCGCCCCACTGCTGTCTTTGTTTGCGCGACGGGTGCCCAATCCCGTCGGCATTATTCTCCTCCCTTTGTAGGCAGCGAGGGTGCCCAATCCCGTCGCTACTGAACCCCCCAAAAACAGGTGGGTGGCACGCTGGGAGCCCACCCCAGCGCACAAATGCCCTGCAACAGGAAAACTGTCCCAATGGTTTTCTTTGTTGTTTTCTTTCCACCTGTAAAGTAAACCGTCCCTCGTGGTAGCCGTTACCCCCACCCGCACCCACCCTGCGCACCCTGCCTCCCTACCCCCATACTTACCTCCAGTCCGGTAGCGGCGATCTTCAGTGGACCGGGAACACGTCTGCACTCTTCAAAGCCGACCGCGAAGTGAGGAAATGCCGGTAAGCTGTATAATGGAGTGAACAGGGTTTTTTTTTTTTCAACTTTGCTGCATGTCTCAGGCATTTCTTGGAATTTTGGCACCAACTTTTCAACATGGGGATTTTGGGGCCCCTCCTCATGAATTCTGTCACTGTCATGGCGTTAATCGGCCTCGAAAAGTGATTTCTCAGTCACTGTGCGAAATCACCTTTCGGGGCCCATTAACGAAATGACAGTGGCAGTGTTCATGAGGTGCCCTCTTAAAAAGCCTAAGTTCCCAATTTGGTGGAAAAAATCCAACAAATGCCTGTTTTACGAGCGTGCGTTGCGCAGTTGCTATGCATGCTTGTAACTCCGCGAATTCACAATATTTTACTGCCGTATTTTCAGCATTGTCATTTTTGTACACCTACTTGTGAACAGTACAGCTGTCATTTTCCACAATCTGCCTGAAATGTGTTTCCGCACTTCCGGCGCACAATAGCGCAGTCACTGTGGGAAATCAGTGTTTGGGCCAGATTATGAAAATGACAGTGACACAGTTCATGAGCAGAGGACCTAAAATGCCTATGTTGAAAATTTGGTGATGATACTCCATAAAATAACTGTGTTACGAGCATGCGTTGGCAGATTGCATGCACGCTCGTACCGTCGTGCATTTGTGATATTTTCAGTCTGGATTTTCACCATTGCCATTTTTCCACACCTCTTGATGAACAGTACAGTGGTCATTTCACATATCTTGCCCAAAATGTGTTTCTAGGGACATGGATATGTTGCTCATCCACACTTTCTGGCAGGTTCCTTGCCGCTTTAAATCTTGCCGGAAGGTCTTCAAGCTGGCTCCTTCCACCCACCCGGGTGGTAAAACTCTCGGCTCCGCCCCATGACGCCAGATCTTCCTTACCGCTTGGAAGCTCAGGTTCCCTCCTTAGCGCTCTGCGTTTTCGACTGGTTCCTCATTTTTCGGTTTCTCCGAACTTAGTTGGAAGTTTTCTAAAACTTCGGTCTTCTTCCCTCGCTGCTGCAATGGATATTTCATTTCCCGGCTCTCGGAGGCACCCGGATAATACTTCCAGAAAGGACCCGCGCTCCACATGCGTTTATTGTCTCGACTTGGACCATGAATCCGCAAGTTTGCGAATTTTGCTGTGCCCTTTCGACTAGCATCTTGGAGGATCGTGCGGCCCATTTGGGGCTCGGGCGACCTGAAATTTTTTCCGCGCCGGAAAAATTCTTAGAGGCTCGTCGGGTGGTGTCCGCGTCGGCTGTCTCGGCTGAGCAGCTCGATCTCTCTCTCTCCCTCCACGGAGGAGGCGGCGACCAAGTCTGTTCCCCCCTCCTCCTCGGTTGCGGCGCTTATCCCGCTCTCTTTGAGTTCTCCTCATTCAGCTTAGTTCAAGGAGCTTCGGCAGTCCCTTTCCTCGAAGGGAGAGGGACCTTAGGGACCTGTCTCTCGGCCCAGGTCAAAGGAGTCGCAGGCTAAGTCCCATCGACGACGCTGGCGGGAGAGTTCCCCCTTCCCTGTTTGCCGACTTTTGACTTCGGTCGAGGGTGCGGCTCGGGCCGCTGGCTTCACGGTGTCCCCGTCAGGTCAGCCGGCCATGATTCCTGTCGACGTTGTTGAGTCTTCTCTCGACCCGTCACCCGGGCGGTCTACTGCAGGAGCCGTCCACCTTCGCAATTTCCCTGGCGGAGGCGAGGTATCTCTGCACCTTTGGGCGACAGGCCTCGGTCTTTTGTCGAGCCGAGGAAGAGTGGGCGTCCCCGCTCCTTCCCGGCCCACCTTGTTTCCCGAGGATCTGGGTCTCGGTCTCGGTCCTCTTCTCGGTCAAGCGGCTCCCGCCCGACTTGGCGATCTCGATCAGGGCACCGGGTTAAGTGGCATTACCATTCCTCCTTGTCTCCCTCCTCGGATGGAGGTGGCTTGATGCAGATAGGCGTCGGCGTTACGAGGTTATGGTGGCAGCAGTTGCTATTGTCCGGGAATCAATCGAGCTCGATTCATTCCCGTCCATAACCGCTGTATCGCCTGTAGGCAGAACCGCCCTTCGCTGCAGTCAGTGCCCACTTCAGGGCTGGTTGTTAGTCCGATCCTGCTGCCCCCGACTTGGTGGAACCTCGGTCAGGTCACGGCCTGTCCCATAGGTTGTCTGTCCCCTCACTCCGCCCGCCCTCGGCGGGCGAAGAGTGGTTCAGGCCTGAGGCAGCTCTTTGCAGACCCTTCCGAGTCCGACATTGACTCCTCCATGTTCCCCAGTCAGGAGGACCTGGGGTCCTCTCTGGAACGCTCTGTGGACGACAGCCCATCGTCCTTTCTGGGTCTGCTTCAGCTCACCTCGGAGTTCACCGGGTTGCAGCTTGAACCCGTGTCCAAATGGGTCTCTTATCCCCTGACGGAGATTCTAGACCGAGGGGGTTCACCCTCGGAGGCCTTCCCGGTGGCCGAGGCCATTGTCGGCCTGGCCTTGGAGCTCTGGCAGCGGCCTACTTCCTGTCCTGCACCCTTGGCCAGGATGGCCAAGAAATCTCTCCCTGCTCGGTTCTTTGCCCGGTTTTTGAGCACCCTCCGCTGAGGGTTAGTTACGATAATGTCTACCAGCGTTCTGTGAGCGCTCGGGATGTGGATAGGCCCCCCGACAAAGAGTCCAAAAGGATGGACTATGTCAGGCGCAAGGTTTACGCCGCGTCCTCCCTAGGCCTCCGACAGGCCAGCTTGGCCGCACTAATGGCACATTTTTCCCATGCCCTTTTGGGCTCCCTGGACGAGGTGCTCCCTCATCTCCCGGCTGACCTGTGGACCACGGTCCGGCGGGTGCAGGACCAGGATAGGGCGGTGGCAAAGCAGCAGCTTCAGACTGCTCTGGACTTAGGTGATTCCTGTGCCAGGTCGGTAATGGCCGCGGTGGCCATGCGCTGCAGGGCGTGGCTGAGGTTATCCTCTTTCTCAACGGATACCCAGCACAAGTTGGCGGACATCCCCTTCTTGGGGACTGACCTCTTTGGCCCTGGAGTGGAGGGACACCTCCAGGGGACTGAGAAGTCCAATGCCACTCCGGACTCGGTCACCCCCACCCGGAGGGACAAGGGCCGCCGGCAGCCTTTGCGTAAGCCCCTTTGTCCCTCGGCCCCTGCGGCTCGACCGGCCCATCAGCACCAGCATGAGGGCCAGCAGGCTTGTGCTGGGCATCCTGACCCCAAGCCAGCAGCTTCCTCCAAAGGGAAGCAGGGAGGTAAAGGCCCAGGAGCTCCTCGGCCGATCCCTCCTCCAAGCCTGCTCAGTGGCGGGCTGAGGGTGCTGTCCCGGCCCCGTCACCCCTACCGGGTTCCCCGTGGGGGCGGCTCCGCCCTCCTCCGCCTGGCCCGCTCACGGACCTCTGGGTGTCAGAAGGGCTGGGGAAGGTCCTGCCTCTGGATTGGAGCAGGCCCTCCCTTTCGAGCGTTGCCCTCGGGGGGCCATGGGGTCCGCAGCCTCGCTGTCGGCCTGCCGAGCCGACTTGCCTGGCCCCTCGAGATAGAGGTGATCAGGAAGGTGGCGGATCCTCCTCCAGACCCTGGGTTCGTGTCCAGGTATTCCTGGTCCCTAAACGGACGTGGGGCTTGCGCCCCATTCTTGACCCGCACGACGGGATGGTCACTCTGACTCAGATTTCCCATCCTCGGTACGAGGCGTGTGGCTTTATTTCCTGGACCTCCAGAACGTACTTTACACTTCGATCCGTCTGTTTCTCGAGAGACTCCCCTGTTTCTAAAGCGGGGGTTCTCTTTACGAGTTCCAGGCCATGCCCTTCAGTCTCTTCTCAGCAGCATTCCTGCGGCACCGAGGGGTCCGGGCATAACCCCACTCGGATGGCGGGCTGACTGCAACCCCTCCAGGCCGGAGGGGGACGGTCCAGAGTTCTGGCCCTCTAGGTTGCTCTCAGACTGGTCTCCTTTCTAATGGAGCCATGTTGGAACACGTGGTTAAGCGGGTGATCCTTTCTTCGGGACGAAGCTCGACTCTTGAGTCTGAGCTCGGCTCCCGGCGGACAGGGCCGAGGTTCTCCCTCCCTTACCTAGTCATGTCTGACTGGACAATTGCGCCCTGCCCGGGACTTCCTGCACCTCCTGGGCCTTGTGGCGGCCTGCACCAGCATGATCTGTTTGGATCCGCCGGTCCATGCATCCCCTTAATGGGGGCTGGCCAGCGGTCACAACGCTGCGATCCTTTAGACCAGTCCGTGACAACAGCCCAGGAGTTGGGGAACGCTCTCCTCCGGACCGTTCCAGCTCGTCTGCAGGAGAGCATCCCATTCGTCCGCCCCGAGTCGACGGTCTTCTCCGACCGATGCATCTCGGATGGGTGGGGATGCCCATCAAGGGGAATACAGAGTGCACCGCCTCTGGTCCTCTCGAGAGTGCCGATGTCTTTCCAACCTGCTGGAGCTCCAGGTGGTCCGCTTAGCTTGCACCACTCGCTCCATCTGTGCGGGGTCTAGTGGTTTAGGTCCAGGCGGACAATATCACGACCATGTGCTACCTAACCTGCCAGGGTCGGATGAGCCCCTTGCCTCTGCGTAAGGAGGTTCTTCGTATTGGGTCTTTCGCGCAGCCGGGAGGCAGTTTCCTAGCCATTTCGACGGCAGGAGCCTCCAGCATCCTGGCTGATGCCCTAAGCCGGATAAGGGCTGCGCCTCATGAGTGGTTTCCCTGCCGGGGGTAGCACGAGATTCTTCTCCCTCTAGGTCACACCTCGGGCGGACCTTTGTTTTTCCCTCCAAGGAGAATTCGAGGCCAAGACTGTCTCATGCCCGCCACCTCAGCATGGTTCGCTGTAGGGGATGCCTTTGAGGCCGCAGACCCCGGGCCTCTTCTACGCCTCTCCCCCATTTCCTTTGACCCACAGGCAAGGCGAGGAGGGACTAGGCGCAGGTGATTCTGGTAGCCCCAGACGGGTTTTGCCAGCTCTGGTATCCAGCTCTCCTCAGTCTCTGCCACAGGCTCCCGAGGCGGCTTCCAGCCCGCCCGGTCCTGATCTCTGTTATTAGGGAAAGTACTCCATCTGGACCTTCAATCCCTGCACCTGACAGCCTGGTCCCTGTGCGGCTAGTGGCCAGGCCTTGGGTCTTCCGGCAAGGTCCTCGACGTTGTCGAGGCATCCTGCCAGGAGTCAACCAGATATGCTACGCTTTCAAATGGGAAAGTTCTCCATTTGGTGTTAGGATAGGGCCTGGTCCCCTCTCCTGTTCCTCGGCGAGCATTCCGGACTACCTGTGGTCCGTTCTTCTTCTTGAACAAGGGCTTCAGTTGACGACCCTTAAGGTGCTCTTGTTAGCTACTCCTGTCTTCTGGGCACAGGCTGGAAGGCAGTCGGTGGCGCAGGAAAGGTGGTCTGGCGCTTTCTAAGGCCTTGATCACACTTCCCTTCCAGGGAGAGTATCCCCATCTCTGTGGGATCTTCAGCTGGTGTGAAGCAGCTCACGCAGGCAAGTCGTTGAACCTTTGTACAGGTGCGATTTCCCCCACCTGTTGTGGAAGAACACCTTCTTAGGGGCTACCACGACAACCAGAAGGCCGGGAGAGTTCCAAGCGCTCCTTTGAGTCTCCCTAGCGGGTCTTCCACAAAGACAAGGTTGTCTTGCGCCCCACCCGAAGTTCCTTCCGTAGGCGGTGGCGGAGTTTTTTTCCCTAACCGGGTATTGTCTCTGCCAGGGTTCAACCCCATTCACACCTTGGAGGCCGCATATAGGATCCATTGGGACCCTAATTTAGCGCTCGCCTTCCCAGGGAGCGCAGGGCTGAAGTTCGGGAGAGGTTCACCAGCTGTTTGTCATCTACGCTGAAGCCGCACCTGGCAGACCTGTGGACAACGAGCGGGTGGGTCACCTCCTGCATAGATCTCCGCTATAGCTGGGCGGGCATGGAGCCTCCCAGAGGGATAAGTGCTCATTTTACCCGCCCTTCTGCTGCATCGGTGGCTGCTTCCGAGGATACCCCTGTCCAGGATATCCATAGGGCTCCTACCTGGAAGCTGGCATATACTGGTTTTACCCCCTTCCACATCGACCTTGGGTCACGCCGGGATGTTGGTCGGGGCCTTGGTTCTCCAGTCTTTATTCCTAAGTAGGGGGTGTGCACCTTGCCTCCCTCCTCCCGGAGAACTGCTAGGAGTCTGCCAGAAAGTGTGGATGAACAACATATCCATGTCCCTAGAAATACAGGTTACTCACCTGTAACAGGAGTTCTAGGAATGGTATATGTTGTTCATCCACATGACCCACTCGGCCTCCCGGCTTCGACGCACAACCTGGCTTCCAGTGGGCTAGATCTGGCGTCATGGGGCGGAGCCGAGAGTTTTACCACCTGGGTGGGTGGGAGGAGCCAGCTTGAAGACCTTCCAGCAAGATTTAAAGTGGCAAGGAACCTGCCAGAAAGTGTGGATGAACAACATATACCATTCCTAGAACTTCTGTTACAGGTGAGTAACCTGTATTTTCGCACTTCCGGCACAGAATAGCGTGGTCGCTGTGCGAAATCTCTTCTTGGGACACTTTGAGGAAATAACAGTGACACTGTACATCAGCAGAGGTGCTAAAATGCCTATGTTGAAAATTTGGTGCCGAATGCCCATAAAATGGCAGTGTTGCAAGCGTGCATTGCATATTTCCCATGTACCATAGTAGCTTCGCAAATTTGGTATATTTACATGCCACATTTTCAACACTGCCATTTTTTTCCACCTCCTTATGAACTGTGCAGCTGTCATTTCTCACATCCTGCCCGACATGTTTTCCCGCACTGCACTATCAAACACCCAAAGGGACACCCTAATGCTTGTTACTCTCTGCAGGGTGGGTGTGGGTTGGCATCAGTTCAATACTTCACTGCCATTCCTATGATGCATCTGTCTAACTTCTGCACTACCAATGCCAATGCCAGCAAACCAACATTCGGCATTGACAAATGCTTGTTTCTTTTATGACACTCAATGTTCGACACAGTACTGGAATTCAGTTGCTTGGGAGTTCAGCTGTCTTGAACTTCACAGTGTTAGTGGACACTGTCCTATTGGGTCCGCTACCGTAGCATCCAGAGTAATGTGTTGGTTGAATATTATGAGGTCTAAGATTCCACTGTAACTCCCTTTGCCTTTTTCAGGTACAACCTATGGTGGTGTAACGAGTCCAGGAAGATGCTGGAGGAAGAATTTTTGAGTGAAGTCAAAATTGGCTCTACGGAGAAAGTCCAGGATCTTATTCGACACGGTGTGAACGTTAACTACTGTGATTCAGTATGTATTTGTTTTTTATTATTTGTCCCCCCCTTTTACTTACCTTATCTCATTCTGCCCTTGGAACCCCCTTCCCATCACGCCGTACCTGTGACACTCCTTTGGGGCTGTAGGGGGTATAGGTCCTCCCTTGGGCACATACTAGCGGAGGAGTACAAGAGACTTTGCAGAGCCCAAGTGTAGCTGGCATTATCTTGCTAGCCAGTATTTTCCCCCCCTCTGTTACCCGTTTCCGAGACGCAGGTGGCAAAGGCTCCGATGCAACTACATACACAACTGCGTGCCCACATGTGGTGACAGCCATCGTCTCTTCCTCTCCCAGCCACTCCAGCCTGCACTTCACCTGCGGTCATCCAGGTGGCAGTGCAGTGACTGAGTCATACATCCACCTTCTCCAGAGGAGGACACTGTCTTCTGGGATGCTCACCGGCGCCATGAGTGGCAGTGCTGCTGGTGCGCCAGTGGGTTGGCCATTTGGTATATGTTTACTATGACAGTCACGCTGAAGAGGGCACAGGAATTTGCTTTTGTAGTTGGGAGTGGAGGAGATACGCACTCCTTTCTTGACTCTTCAGTTCAGATTCCCCCCTAAGAGTATGGTTCGTCATCTGGTTGATACGAAATCATGACATCAATTTTAGCCCGTCAGGATTGTTTATGTCTAAATATTTCTAGCAGTGTCAATGGCTTAGTAGGTTGTACGGTCACCTTTGGCACTGAAAGATTGGATGGTTGTGGGTTCTAGTCCTTCACCAGTAATGTGGCCTAACACCTAATACTGATGCTGTATAGCAGCACTGGGGCCGTCCCTTCTGTCCATCTCTTTTTTTTAATTTTTTGTGTTTTGCGGTTTATTTACCTAGAATACCCAGCTGAGATGCTGATGATTTTCATTGGGGTCCTGCTTTCACACATCTCCAGAGCTGGGTGGACTGTCTCAGAAGGTACTTGTCATAATAGTGGGGGGATTTTCACTGATGTCCTGGCCAACATTCCTGCTGTCGATTAAAGTGGATCCATGTAACCCACCCCCTAGGATGCCACTGAAAATGAGCTAACAGCTCAGTGTGTCTTTTCAGGTCAAAAATGACAAATTAATAAATAAATGTTCAAGACGTTAGTCGGAAAACTAAGAGTGTCTCTTCTGCCAACAGTTCCAAAATGCCTCAAGTTTTAAGCTCAGTTGGCATAGTCCATTTTCCATACAGGGGTTTCTGCAGTTTTCTACAAACAAGAATATTTTGATTTTAAATTCAAGTTCCAGGTAAAAAACAGAATGTTTATAATATGTTTATATGTACAGGTACGGCATCTCTTACGGTTATTACAAATCATGACATAGTTCTAAGCTAGTTAGGATTGTTTATTTCTTAACATTCCAGGTACTTTTGTAACTATAAGAGGGTGTGTAGAGGGGGCGTGGCCAGCAGCCAAACTGTGAACAGCTGTTCCTTGTAGCTCCTCGGACGGGCATCTTTATTTCAACTAAACTCATTTCTTTTGGCTGTAAAACCATTTGTGACTGGCCCCGGGTGACAGAACAAACTCTAATATACTACGGGATATAAAATATATCAAGATTTGGTGTTTTGACTGGTGACTGTGGGTCGAACTAAAAGATTGGGGACTGCCAAAGAAGGGACCCGCTGAAAGGAGCTCAAAGCAGGCAGCAATAAAGAATCCCAACTTAAGGTGGCTGATCAAGAGGGGCTGCAACCTTCCAACACCGCATTACTCAGAGCCATACAGAGTTTGGATCGGAAAATGGAGAACTTTCAAACAACATGAAGTCTTGCTGTATTCTGACAATATGCAGTTAGCCCCAGCACTTGAACTGCCCCGGAGAGGAAAGGATTCTCTCTATGCAGAAGCATAGAACGTTGAGCTCGAGCTCTGTTTTCAAACCTCTATCTCTGGTACTTATCAGTGTAACCGTCAGATTCTTTACTCCGCCTACCTGTGAAGTCACTCCAGAGATTTCTCTTTCGCTCGGTAAAGTTTCAAAAAGCGTTTGGTTGTTCAACCGATTTGTTATTTTTATGGTATTCAAGTCTCTGTCTGTGGTACAGGTAGTGTTGTAGACAGGTAGTGATACTTTTCTGTAGAAATTGTTTTTTCTTCGTTTTCCGATCGGTCGGTCCGGTTGGAAACCAACCTTTTGTTTGTGTTTGTATTTTCTGGGATTTAGTGGTGGTGTTCCAGTTCCTATCAGTTAAAAAAAAAAAAAATACTTTTTCTGTTTGTTTTTTTTTTTTTTCCACAGCCCGTAACACGGCTGGCAACCGATAGGGGAGTATTACCTGACTTGAAAGTTGTAAAGGGTAATTTGTTAGTGTGGCCATGTATGAGAAACCCCAGAAAATGAATGGTCCCACTGGGTTTCAACACTGTTCTGAGTATGGGGAGGCCTTTGCCATGGCTGACCCCCACCTCATCTGTGTTTATTGTCTGGGGTTTGACCACCTCAAAACAGACTGCCTGATTTGTAAATATTTTCCTAAAGCCACTCTGGAAAAAAGGTTGAGTAGGCTGAAGGAAAGAAAGGCCAAGAAGTCCACTGATCTGGATGGCCAGCCCGATTCAGTTGCAGTTGAACTTGAGGAGGTGCCCACTGACCTGGGCGATACCTCCTCTGGCAAAAGGAGATCTGACTCTGAGGGGTCGGTTCCGGCAAAAAGGAAAAAGAAGTCTGCTGGTTTAGATCCAGCACCGCACACTCCAGCCGCTGACGAAATAGCCAAAGCGATCAGTATAGTTCAGTCACTTCGCCTGGTTCCGTCCGAACCGGCGTCGTCGTTAAGCGATTGGTTCGGTTGGATCTGACTCCACTGGATTACAATCCGGATGCTTATT
This sequence comes from Neoceratodus forsteri, assembly GCA_016271365.2. NCBI lineage: Eukaryota > Metazoa > Chordata > Ceratodontiformes > Ceratodontidae > Neoceratodus > Neoceratodus forsteri. Next base: position 112,887,822 of record CM028131.1, read on the forward strand.
ACGATGTGGAGTTGGAGGGAGACGAAGAGTATCCTGACAATGATGATAATGATCTTGAAGGCCTGGATGTGCCTATTGAACCGGACAGCTCCCCAGACAGGCCTTCCAATGGCTCCCCCCCCTCACGCCCAGGCTTTCTGAGTCCCCTTCTCACTATTTGTTTTACAAGTAATTGGCTGAAACCCTCCAGCTCCCAATAATAGAAGCTGCTGAGGAGGAAGAAGAGCCTGATTTTGTTGAGATGATGGACATCCCAGAGTCCAAAAGATTGTCTATGCCTCTTCATAAATCCTTGGCTAAACAGGCAAAAAAAAGATATTACAAACACTGAAATCCTCACCTCCTGTAGATAAGAGAATGGACAGGAGGTATATGTTATCAGGCTTAGCTACAGAGTTTTTATATAGTCATTGCAGCCATGTTGGGGTAGTGCAGGCTGCAGCCTGTGACAGGGCTAATATTCCTTTGGCTTCACCCCCCCCCCAGACAAAGACTCCAGGAAGGTGGATGCCATGGCCAAAACACAATATTTGGCATCTTCCTTGGTACTCAGGCAGGCTTATTATATGGCCTACACAGCCAAGTACCAGAAGACCAGGTGGGTTGCAGTTCTTGAACTGGCTAAACAGACCTCCCCCCAGCTGGCCAATGAGCTGGAGGAGGTGGCTGCTGATGGAATTGAGGCATCCAAGGTACAATTCCATGCTGCTGTGGACTCCAGTGATGTGGCATCAAGAGTCATGGCTATATCTGTGTCTCTCAGGAGATTTGCTTGGCTCTGATGCACTAGTCTTTGTCAGGACACCCAGTCTAAGGCAATGGATTTCCCTGTGGTGGGTAACTCTTTGTTTGGAGAGCAGACAGAGGCTTACAAGAAGAAAATGGATGAGTACAGGACCACCTACAGGAGTGCACAGGCCAAAGCAAGGCAATCCACTCCTCAGAAGCAGCAGTCTAGTGGCAGGGGAAGGCCCTTTCACAGGCCTTTTTACCAAGCCTGGGCTTTCTCTTCTTTTCCACAGAGGATGTTCTTTCAAGGGAGAGGTAGGAGGGGGATGAGCAGGGCTGCATCCTCTTCCCAGTCCAAGGCTCCTGCCAAACAGACATCCTGATGTGTCAGCCCGGGTTGACTCCCCATTCCAGTAGGAGGCAGGCTGGCTTACTGCTTCTAGGCCTGGAAGGCTGTTACCTCAGACAAGAGGGTCCTGGAGGTAGTAGGCCAGGGGCTGGCCCTCAGTTTCAAAAGGTTTCCAAAAATGAGGGTCAGGGTCCTTTCCACCTGCAACCATCTCAGAAACCATTGCTCTAGAAACAGAGGCTTCTTCTCTACTGGCTCTCAGAGCTGTAGAGAACGTTCCTACTTGATTGACATAGAGGCAAAGGTCTGTACTCTAGATATTTCCTTACCCCGAAAAAGACCGGGGAGTGGCTACTCAATCTAGACTTAAGGTATTTGAAAGAACATATCACAAAACCAAAATTCAAAATGGTGACTCTGGCAATAATTCTTCCCTCTCTAAGGCCAGTGGATTGGCTAGCATCCCTGGACCTCAAGGATGCCTATTTCCACATTCCTGTCAGGTGCTCCCACAGAAAGTACCTCAGGTTCGAGTTGCCTTCAGGCCATTATCTGTTCAGGGCCATGCCCTTCGGCCTATCATCAGCTCCAAGGGTGTTTACAAAGTGCCTTGCAGTAGTAGTTGCCTTCCTCAGAAGGTAGGGTATATCTACCTTCCCCTACCTGGACGACTGGCTCATTGTGGGTCAGTCCTCTGACTAGGTGAAGTCCGCTCTGAAAACCACTCAGAACTTGCTCAGTTCTCTGGGGTTCCTTCTCAATCTTCCAAAGTCAGTTCTCGAACCAGTACAACTTCTGACTTTCATAGGAATAGAATTAGATACAGTTCAGGCAAAGGCCTTCCTCCCACTAGCAAGGGTAAAGGCCCTTACAGATCTCGCTTCCTCATTTCGACCTCTGGTCTCTCGTTCAGCAAGACACTTTCTTTAACTCCTAGGCCACATTGCAGCTTCCACTGCAGTGGTACAAGGAGCCAGGTTTCAGATGAGGGACATTCAGTTCCACCTCAGGTCCTTTTGGTCTCAGAAAAAAGACTCTCACCAAATTGGTTCCAGTAACTCCGACTCTGATCCAAGCTCTCCAGTGGTGGCTGGAACAGGACAATCTCAGACAAGGGGTACCATTCCTCAATCAAGCTCCCTCAGTGGTCCTAACCACAGATGCTTCTCTCCTAGGCTGGGGAGCCCATTTGGGAGCCCTCACAGCTCAGGGTGTTTGGTCTCCACAAGAGTCTCTCCTTCATATCAATCTCCTGGAACGCGAGGCAATTTTCCTAGCCCTTCAGGCTTTCTCGGACTCGGTCAGAGACAAGGTGGTGCAGGTCAGGACAGACACCACCACTGCAATGTGGTACATCAACAAGCAGGGGGCACTTGGTCCACGGCCTTGTGCACAGAGGCCATGAAATTGTAGTCTTTATTTATTTATTTGCTTTTGTTAACCAGGTAAGCACACTAGACAGCAGCGTGCCTATTTTCAGGAACGACCCGGGAGAGTTACAGGGTATCCATAGATGCAAACAATTTCAAATACAGGAGTTACAGGGTATCCATAGAGACAAACTATTTAAAATAAAGGAGCTACATGCTCCAACAGTTGGGTTACACACAGGAGCCACATGCTGCAATAGTTGGTAAATACAATAGGGTTAAAGCCTACTCCCTTCAGGCTTCCCTGACAGCAGTTCATCTCCTGGGGAAGGACAATGTGCTAGCAGATGCTTTGAGCAGAATCTCCCAGGGCCATCACGAATGGTCCCTGGATCATCTCATCCTGAAAGTAATCTTCCCCAGATGGGGCACTCCAGAGATAGATCTCTTTGCAGCCCCAGACAATCACCAACTCCCCCTGTTCTGCTGTAGACCTCCAGTCCTAGGGACTGTTTCTTTGGATGCTCTCATGTTGGATTGGAAGGGCAGGTTTCTCTATGCCTTTCCTCTCTTCCCCCTGTTGTTCAGAGTTCTAGTCAAGATCAGATCTCAACCCCGTACAGTGATACTGGTGGCTCCAGACTGGGCCAGACAACCTTGGTACCCTCTGCTGTTGTCCCTGGCAGTGTCACTCCCCCTGTCTCTTCCCAAGAGACACAATCTCCTATCTTCCTCTCGGGGGAGAATTTGGAGGAAGGAGCTACTGGTATAACTAAAACTTTTCTACTGGGACTAAGAACTAGATCTCTTGTACTGGGACCTTCAATTAAGGGTAAAAAACAAACAAAAAAAGGGGTTGGTGTATTTGTCAGAGGTAGTTGAAGTAAATTGTTATCTGTTATCTGTGTTATCTGTGTACTTATCTAGGTGCTTGTCACAGGTGTCAGAAAGGAATTGTTATCTGTGAAATTAACTAAGTGTAGAAAGATTTGCAAAGTAGGGGGAGTGGCCTAGCTAGAAGGGGCCAGGTTAAAACCAGATTTAAGCACTGCCCTAGATAGCTTCTGCCAGAGAACAGACATAACACCAGGAGGAAGGAGCTACTGGTATAACTAAAACTTCTCTACTGGGACTATATTGCCCTCCTTCCCTCCCCTCCACCCCTACCCTAAACCAGTTCTACTTTTATAACACAGGATTTAACACACAACAGGAACTTCCTGTTTGGGAGCAGGAAGTGAGTGATCACAGAGCCACCAAAGACTCACCATCCTAGAAGGGCAAGAGTAGCTCTCCATCCCCCCCCCCCCAGCTGCTGGAGGTCTGACTCTGAGCAAGTAAGGAGACTACTGAGAAATATAGGAACTTCTTGTCTCAGAACAGGAAGATTGGGAGATAAAAAGGTGCAGAGGCAGTAAGTAAGTAGGGAGAGGGGAAAAAGAAAGAAAGAAATAAACAAACGGAGGAAAGAGTAAGTATTCCACATAACAGGGGGCCAGAAAAAAGACATGATGAGAGTGGTGCAGTGCAGTGGCTGTGGAGCAGCAGTCTTCTGGGAGATGTTTTGGAGGATGCAGTTGTCCCATCTGCAGACACCTCTCTGGGCTGAGGGAGGAGGTTGCTCATCTCCAGGCTGAGTTGGCCAGGATTTATGGGACCTCCTTTCCCACCCAGGGACCACCAGGGTCACTGCCGTTGCCTCAGAGGTTGCCAAGAAAGAGGAGTGGTTGGACCACAGTGGGCTCAGGGAGGGTGAGGGTGGTGGAACAGAGGCGCATCCCTCCAGTTGTACCTCTCCACAATTTCTATGCCATTCTGGAAAAGTGTGGTTCTCTATGGAGGCACCCACAGTGGAGACAAGGAGGATGCTGGGAACCTCCACAAAGGAGACCCAAAGGAGGGTGGCATGGGGCATACAGGGAAGAAACAACTCCTGGTTGGGGACTTCATTGTTAGGAAGGTAGAACTGGGGAGGAAGGGAGAGGAGGTAGGTTCCTGCCTGGCGCCATGGCTTGGAGAGACAGGGGCGAATCCTCAGGATGCAGAAGCAGCTGCACAGAGGCGGAGCTGGATGTCATTGTCCACCTAGGGACAAATGACCTGGCTAAGAAAGGGATCGGAGCAGTGCAAGAAGCGCCAGAAGATGGGGAGGGCCTTAGACAAATAGCACACACTGTAACCTTCTCGGAGGTGCTGCCTGTCTATGGCACAGGTGAGGTAGGGTGCTCCACACCATGGGATTCAATCAGTGGTTGAAAAACTGGTGCAGAGCTCAGAGATTTGGCTTCATTGGAGACTGGGGGTCCACCTGGAGGGATGCAGGCCTATACTGGCATGATGGTCTGCATCTGTCCAGGAGGGGAACCAGGATCCTAGTTGATAGGTTTAAATACTTCATTGGCGAGTATTTAAACTAGCCAAGGGGGGGAGGCACTGGAAAGGAGCAGGGAAATCCTACCCCCCCCAAAAATATCAGGGTACTAAGTGAGGTAGACACCAACATAGAGATGTCAATAGGGAGAAGTGCGGGGTAAATGGAGAAAGTGACAAATGCAATAAGGACAGGGGTGGGGCAAAAAGGGGTAAGGCCATCAAGAAATGGAGGGTAATGAGTACCAGCGTCCGTGGTCTGGGCAACAAGCTCCCTGAACTGGTGGCCTTGATGGAAGAGGGATGCCTGGATATTAGCAGTCACAGAAACATGGTACGAGAGAACCATGACTGGATGTTAACATACCAGGGTACACAACCTACAGGAGAGACAGGGAGGGCAGAAGGGGAGTAGCTCTCTATGTAAGGGAAGGGAAGGGATAAAAGCAACTGAACAAAAGAGTAAGCAGGGAGGAGAGGAGGCACTGTGGGTCACCTTAGAGACTGGAAATGGCACCACAATCTGCACAGGGGTTGTATATAGACCCCCATGTCAGGGGGAAGGAATGGACAAGGATATGATAGAAGGCAAACTTAGGATGGCAGAGAAAGGGGAGATACTGTTGATGGGGGACCTTAACATGCCAGATGTTAACTGGAGCACCTTTGCGGAAGCCACATCCAAAAGCAGGGCCATTCTTGATGCCCTTCAGGTGGCATGCCTCCAACAGCTAGTTTTGGAACCCACTTGTGAGGGGGCAATCTTAGACCTCGTACTCTCAAATGGGGACAGTGAGAGGATCTCAGATCTAGAAGTGGGTAGCCATTTGGGAACATGTGACCACCAAACAGTGTGGTTTACGATAAACTCTGCTACAGAGTCAAGCCATACAAAAGTGAGGGTTCTGGACTTCAGGAGGGCTGACTTTGGCAAGATGGGAGAGTGCCTTAGAAAAGCACTAGCAAACAGGTTAGAAGGAGGGTGGAGCAACAATGGGCAAATATCAAACTGCAATCACAGAGGCAACAAGCCTTTGTGTGAAGCAAATTAACAAATCAAAATGAAAGAAAAAGCCACTATGGTTCTCAAAAGAGGTGGCGGTGAAGGTTAGGGAGAAAAAGATAGCACTTAGGAAGTATAAGGCAACACAGAAGGCGCAGGACAGATAACTGTACCAGTTAAGGCAGAAGGAAGCAGGGAGGGTAGTCAGAATAGCAAAGGCACAAACTGAGGAAAAGATAGCTAACTCGGTTAAGAAGGGAGATCAAACCTTTTATAGGTATATCAGGGAGCATAGAAAGACAAAGGGAAGGATAGTGAGGCTGAATAGAATGGATGGTGGGTGGGCAGAGTGACAGTGATAAAGCAGGGATACTGAATGAATACTTCTGTTCAGTATTCACAAAAGAGGAAATGGGGGAAGTGCGTAATCCAATTAACAGAAGCACTCTGGAGAGGGAGTTGATCCCAGTCCTTTCACAGAACAAAGAGTTTTGAAAGAACTCCTAAAACTGAAGGTGGACAAAGCAATGGGGCCAGATGGAATTCACCCCAGAATTCTAAAAGAATTAAGCAGCGAACTAGTGACACCACTGACTATGCTTTTTAACAAATCATGGGAGGATGATGTGATACCTGAGGACTGGAAGAAGGTGGATGTGATTCCCCTTCACAAAAGTGGGACCAAGACGGAGGCAGGAAACTACAGACCTGTCAGTTTGACCGCTGTGGTAGGGGAAAGTGATGGAATCACTTCTGAAGGAAAGAATTGTTGAGTACCTAGAGGCCAGTGAGGCACAGGACCCAAGGCAGCATGGGTTCACAGCGGGAAGGTCATGTCAGGCGAATCTAATTGATTTCTTTGACTGGGTGACCAAAGTAGTAGACCAGGGAGGGGCTGTGGACATGGCTTACCTAGACTTTAGCAAGGCGTTTGACACAGCCCCACACAAAAGATTAGTAGTCAAATTAACCAGCCTGGGAGTGGGTCCCAAGGTGGTAGCCTGGGTAAAACATTGACTGAACAACAGGACACAGAAGGTAATTGTAAATGGATTCCACTCTGAAGAAAGAGGGGTTACTAGTGGGGTACCGCAGGGTTCAGTACTGGGTCCAGTCCTTTTTAATGTCTTTATAAGTGACATTGCAGAGGGACTGGAAAGAAAAGTAAGCCTCTTTGCAGATGACACAAAGATCTGCAACAGGGTTGATACACGAGGAGGCGTGGAAAGGATGAGAAGGGACTTGGCAAGGTTGGAGGAATGGTCAGAAGTATTGCAGCTTGGATTCAGTGCAAAGAAGTGCAAAGTAATGTACCTGGGGAAACAAAAACCCAGGGGAAGATTACGCAATGGGGAGGTAGTAACAACAACAAAAATGGAAAGAGACCTAGGGGTAATCATATCAGATGACCTTAAGGTTGGCAAGCACACGAGAAGGCAGTAGGGAGGGCTGGGGGATACTGGGATGTATAGGGAGAGGTATCACCAGCAGAAAACAGGAAGTTATTATCCCCCTGTACAGACAGTTGGTGAGATCCCATCTGGAGTACTGCATCCAGTTCTGGAGACACCATCTCCGCAAGGACATAGACAGGATGGAGGCAGTTCAGAGGAGGGCAACTAAAATGGTGCAGGGTCTGCAAGGGAAGCCATACGAGGAGAGACTAAAGGAGCTTAATTTTGTACCCTTGAGGAAAGGAGGGAAAGGGGGGGACATGATAGAAACGTTTAAGTACCTCAGTGGAATCAACAAAGTCCAAGAGGGTAGCATCTTTCAGAAAAAGAGATGTGCAAGAACAAGGGGACACAATTTGAAGATAGAGGGGGACGGCTCAGGGACAATGTGAGGAAGTATTTTTTTCACAGAGAGGGTGGTGGACGCGGAACAACCTTCCTGAGGGAGGTTGTGGGGTCTAAAACTGTGGCAGAATTCAGAAATGCATGGGACAGACATAAGGCAATTTTTGTGGGGGGGTAGGAAGAAATAGGCTGTTGGTTAAATAGGATCGGCAGCTTATCCTCTAGGTAGGGAAATGGGCAGACTAGGTGGGCCAAGCGGTCCTTATCTGCCGTCAAAGTCTATGTTTCTATGTACCACAATCTCCAGTGTCTCTCAATCTCAATGCCTGTCTCTTGAAGAGTTAGAATATGCAGGCCTGCATCTTAGGGAGTTCTGGATATTCTCAAGGTCTCCAGGTAGCCTTTTACCAGAAACAATGACAATTCCAAATGGAAAAGATTCACTATTTGGTGTTCTTAGAAAGGCATTCTGCCAGATACTGCGGACATTGCTACAGCCTTATATTATCTGGTTCACCTTAATGGCCTAGGCCTTAGGCCTGCAACTCTGAAGGTTCACCTAGCAGCTGTGTCTGCATTCCTTTCAGCAGGGAAGGGCTCTTTCCTGGCTTCTCATCCTGTTTTCAGTAAGTTCTTCAAAGGTCTGGTTCATATCAACCCTCCCTTTAGAGAGCCTACTCCGCATTGAGATCTGAATGTCTGCATTGCTCAGCTCATGCAGCCACCCTTTGAACTTCTGGCTTCGGCTGAGCTTAAGTACTTGACCTGGAAAACTGTTTTCCTGGTAGCTATCACTTCTGCCAGGCAAATTAGTGAATTACAGGCCCTGTCAGTTGAACCTGACTTTATCTCCTTCCATAGAGATAAGGTGGTCCTGAGAACAAATAGGAGGTTCTTACCCAAAGTGGTATCAGATTTTCATCTGAACCAATCTGTGTCTCTATCTGTGTTTTTCACTGATCATTCTTCTTCAGGAGAAAGAAGATTACACAGTTTGGATGTTAAAAGGGTACTTAGCTACTACATAGAGCATACTAAGGCACACAGAAATGATTGTCTTCAATTATTTCCTCACTTATGGTGAAGTGGGAAAAGGTAAGCCTGCTACTAAAAGAACTATTGCCAGGTGGATTGTCTCTTGTATGCAGTTCTGCTATGACAAGTTGGGCAAAGTACCCCCTTCAGGCCTGAGGGCTCACTCGACTAGGGGTACAGCTGCTTCTCTTGCTGCTGCCAGAGATCTACCCTTGGTAGAAATCTGTAAAGCAGCCACCTTGAAAACAGTCCATACATTCACCAAGCATTACTCTCTGGACATCCAAGCTAGGAGTGATGCTAGGTTTGGTACAGCAGCACTGCAGAGCTTGTTCCCAAAGTAGATTCTGTATTCCCTCCTCCTGGGGGTTACTGCTTGGTAGTCTGCATAGTGTCAGAATACAGCAAGACTTCATATTGTTTGAAGAAAAAATTACTCACCATAGTAATGTTGTTTCTTCTAATGGAATCTTGCTGTATTCTGACCTCCCTCCCTGCCTCCCCTCTCAGAACCTAGGTTTTGGGAAGTGTGCTGGCAGGTACAGTGTTGCACCTTAGGGGAGTACCTCTTATCCTCCCTCTTAAGGGTCGGGGTAGTTGTTTTATTGTTGTTGCTTTATGCTTATATATTTTTTCACTACCTTTTTTCTTGGGTTCTCGACTTGAGTCTTTTGGACCCAGTGGTTGCCTTTTGGTTAAAGTTAAACAATTTCCATACTTAAGTAGTTAGTTTGCTCGTAAGAATCTGACGATTACACTGATAAGTACCAGAGACAGAGGATTGAAAATCGAGCTCAGCATTCTGTGCTTCTGCATAGAGTTAACCCTTTCCTCTGTGGGGCAGTTCAAGTGCTGGGGCTAACTGCATATTGTCAGAATACAGCAAGACTCCATTAGAAGAAACAACATTACTACTGTGCGTAATGTTTTCTTAGCTCTGATATCAAACAGCTTCACACCAAAATTGGAAAGCTGAAGGAGGTCACGAAGGGAGCATTTCAAAATGTGGAAAAAGTGAAGGCAATTGCGGCAGGAGTAACCAAAGTTAATGGGCTTCTCCGGCGGTGCTTAGAAAATTTAGAAAATGCGGTCAGTGCCACGCATATTCATCTCTTGGATTTCCTGAAGAGATGGAAGGGGTCCATCCAACTGCTTTTCTGAGAGATTGACTCTAGGATCTTCTAAAAGTGGAAACCGATTTTGATATAGTGAAGGCCTACCGAATACGTGGCAGTAGGCACCGGGCAGCCACAGGAGTTCCTATCCCTCGCACTATCATGCTGGAACTCTGTACATCTTTGGAACGGGAACTGAGCCTTCAAAAGGCTAAGTCTCTCAGCCCACTTTCCTGGCAGAACTCTAACATACATCTCTTAATTTATATATTTTTGAATTTGAGTTTTATAGTTATGTATAACTGGAGGCTAAGAGAAGCTGGGCTGGGAGGATGTGGGGAATTAGGTACATGCATGGAAAGCAGGAGAGTGGTAAACTGCAATAGCTGTGGGGCAGAAGTCTTTCTGGGGGTGATGTGGAATAAAGGGGGATGTACTGTGTGTAAGAGCCTGGGGGAGCTAAGAGCTGAAATAAGGCTGCTCAGATGGGAGCTGGTGAGGATGGTGTGGGAAGTCAGAGGAGCAGAGCAGTGGAGGGAAAGGCAAAGGGGTGATGCTCAGGGGAGTGACTCCATCAGGCAGGGGATGGGAGTGGGGAGGAGCACCCAGTATACTGGAGTATTTCGTCCTCAGAGGACTAGGGAGCCCATGGTGGAGGAATGGCAAGTGGTAAGGTTTAGGGGTGGGAATGTTAGAGTAGCATCAGGAGTGGAAAATTCTAAAGGGATGCCTTTATTGAATAGATTTGCACCACTGTCTGGAAGGAGGTAGGGGGCAGCAGGAGGTGAGGTGGGAGGTCAGGTTGAGAGCAGGAATACAGGGAAGGAGTGAGGCAACTAATTAGGGTGGGCAGAGAAGAAGATGCAGGCAAAATGGAGTGGAGGATTGGGGGGAGGGAAAGAATAGGAAAGGAATAGGGGAGGGAAAACTTAAAGCAGACACAGATAGTCAGAAGGGGAGGGGCAGATTGGGAGATGGAAAAACATTTATGGGGATAAATTGAGGAGAAGAACCTGGGAGTGATGATCACTAGTGACCTGAAGCACTCCACAAAGTGCAAGAAGGCAGCAGCAAAAGCAGACAGATGCTGGGATGCATATTTAGGGGGATCATCAGTAGGAGAGAGGAGGTCATACTGCCCTTGTACAGGTCACTGGTAAGGGTGTATCTAGAGTATGGAGTTCAGTACTGGTGCCTACACCTTAAAAAGGACATTAACCTGCTAGAGAAGGTCCAGAAGAGGGCTACAAAGATGATAGCCAGTCAGCAGGGTAAGGCATACTGTACGAGGAGAGGTTGAGGGCACTGAACATGTACTCCCTGGAAGACAGGAGAGAGAGAGGGGACACCACTGGGACCTTAAAGTACTTGAAAAGTATAAATAAGGCTCCTAAGGAGAGTCTCTTTAAGCTGAGTGGCAACCATAACACGAGGGGCACAGTCTTAAGCTGGAGGGTGGGATGTTTAGGAGGTAGGTCAGGAAGCACTTCTTCACAGAGAGGGTGTTGGACACTTGGAATGCACTGCCGAAAGAGGTCACTTCATTGAAGACAGTGGGCAGCTTTAAGAGAGGCTGGGATAGGCATAGGGGAAGGTAAGGATCATGGATAAGGAGGATGGGAGGAGTGGGGAGGGAGGGCTCAAGCTATGGTCCCTACAGTATGAGCAGACTTGATAGACCAAATGGCCTTCTCCTTCTGGCTTCTTCGTATGTTTGTATGTTCTTCCCCGACCTTAGCTATGTCACTCACATGCAACGAAAGAGCTTTGTTGGGATTTGGGAAAGGCTCCGAGCTCTGGGCATACATCATCAGTATCACCTATACCTCTTAGAATACGTCTTGGGCTAAAGTGCCTTTTACCCCACTGCTGTTAATTCTCAATACATGATTTACTGTGTAAATGACAAAATCGGCTTCCCGATAGCTTCTTGTATGTACAGGCCGCACCGTACTGTACATTGACACTTACTTGCTCCTTAGTCGGACTTGTATAATTACCCAATTGTATATGCACTACCCTCATTGTTGTATGAACTGTTCATTTCTTGTATTTCCTCTACCACCTTATATTATTGTATACTACTTGTTAACTTGACGCTTTGTACTATGTTGATGTTTTGTGCTTTGACGAGGAGCCTTTGTAAATGAGTCTTTGACTCAAAGGTTGTATATCTGATTTACTCAATAAATAAATAAAATAAATAAATCCTGTTCTTCTTATGCTTGTGAGTTCACGCATCTTGTATGGAGGTAAGACCTACTAATTTTCCAAGGCAACGGAAGCAGTAAAACCTTTGGACAAAATAGAGACAGTTTACAGCCAGAGGGGAATCCTCAGAGCCTGAGGAAGATAAGGCAACCTGAACTGTTACAAAGACACCACGCAAACAGCGTGAGGGGAATTGGAGAATGGGAGTGCTGTGTGGACTTTCATTTCTTTACATAGACCGAGGATGAGTGTTTACCTTCTACTGAATCTATGTCCTCCTGTTACTGTTTACTGTTACTGGCGAATCACCTTTAAAGTAATTTTGTTGACTTTTAAAGCCCTTCACGATCAGGGTCCGACCTATCTGAAAGACCTTCTGGTGCCTTATTGCCCTGGCTGATCGCTCCGCTTGGCAGACATGGGGTTGTTAGAGATTCCAAGAGTGAGTTTAAAATCTTCAGGCAGCAGAGCATTCTCTCTTGCTGCACCCACTCTTTGGAATTCTCTACCACACCGGTTATGGGAGTGCACCTCCGTGGAGATATTTAAGAAAGATTTGAAAACACATTTATGGCAAATGGCCTTCTTGGATAACTAAGCTAATTTCAGTATAATTGTAATTTTATTATAATTAATTATGTTTTAATATTTGATGTTATGGTACATTTTTTTACATGTTTTGAAGATTTGTATTTGAAATGTGAATTTATGATCTTAAAATGTTCAGCACCTTGATACACTGAAAGGCGCTTTATAAATAAAATTATTTTTATTTATTATTTTTTAAGAATTTATTGTTTATGCAGAATTTCTACAGTAGGGGAGAATGGTTTTAAGGAGGAGTCCCATATTCTAACACTGATAGTTGAAATTTCTTGTTAACCCCCAAGTGTCCCCTTCATTTTACCTTATGTACCCTCACCCCCCAAATTTCTAGCTCTCCTCCCCTTCCTTCAATTTGCTCCCCCTTACTGGCCTCTGTTGATCTCTCACAGAATGTAAGGGACGCCAAATGCTCTCCATGGGTCCCTCTCCTGCCCCTCCCCCCCGGGGCTTGTTTCCCTCATCTGCTTCCCTTCCCCTACATCCCTCCACCTCACCTGTCCATCTCTTCCCCCCTTTTCTTTCATGTAAGCACTTGTTTACTTACTAACCCTGCACTTATTATTGTTCACTTTGTCTATATATTATGCACAACTCTGTTTTAACACTGTTTTGTAACACCTGCCTTACAACTGTATGTTAATGTTGATCTTGTAACTTGAATGTAACTTGAAATCAAACAAGTTTTATTGATTTTACAACAAGGATACCATCACCTACATAGCAGTACAAACATTGACCAATGTTCTGAACTGGATAAAGTAATCCCTCTATCCCCCAACCTCTCCACCCCCATAACCATCATCCCCCTCCCCTAGCAAGGTACGAGAAGAAAAACATATCAAATCAGAATTAACATAGATACATAAATAAATAAAATAGTCGAATTATAACCTAGATGTTATTCGATGATTAAGTGTCAGACCAACCTCGTTGAATTTTTTGACTGGGTGACTAGGGAGGTGGATCGGGGAGGGCAGTGGACGTGGCCTATCTGGACTTCAGCAAGGCCTTTGACTCTGTGCCACATAGAAGACTATTACACAAACTGGGGAATATGGGTATGGGCAGGACAGTAGTGTGGTGGGTAGGTAACTGGCTGGGCGGGCAGGACACAGAGAGTGGTGGTAAATGGCTGTCACTCCACAGAGGGAAGAGTGACCAGTGGGGTACCACAGGGATCAGTGCTGGGACCGGTCCTATTCAACATCTTCATCAGTGACATTGCGCAGGACCTAGAAGGCAGAATTTCACTGTTCGCTGATGACCCAAAGCTCTGTAACAGAGTAGACACACCAGAGGGTGTAGACAGAATGAGAAGGGACCTGCAGAAACTTGAAGAATGGTCAGGGGTTTGGCAGTTGAAATTCAATGCAAAGAAGTGCAAGATAATGCATATGGGGCACAAAACCTGGCACAATATATAAGTTGGGGGAGGATATGGCATGCACCAAGCAGGAAATGGATCTTGGGGTTATCCATCTCTGATGACCTCAAGGTAGGAAACAGTGTGACAAGGCAGCAGGTAAAGCAAATAGGATGCGGGATGCATAGGCCAGGGGTATCACCAGCAGGAAAGGAGGTCATAATTCCACTATACAAGACACTAGTGAGGCCCCCACCTGAGTACAGTGTACAGTTCTGGAGACCTTACCTCGTAAGGACATAGACAGGGTAGAGAAAGTTCAGAGGAGAGCAACAAAGATGGTGCATGGATTGCATCACAAGTCCTATGAGGACAGGTTGAAGGAACTGAACATGGAGGAGAGGAGGGAGAGAGGGGATATGATAGAGACATTCAAGTATCTTACAGGGAGGAACAGGGTGCAGGAATACACTATTTTTAAGTGAAAAAGATGTTCCAGGACTAGAGGGCGTGGGATGAAGCTAGAGGGAGGACGATTCAGAGGAAATGTGAGGAAGAATTTCTTCACAGAATGGGTGATGGACAAGTGGAACACCCTGCCAGAGGAAGTGGAGGGGCTGAAACAATCACAGGATTTAAGAATGCATGGGATAGACATAAAGGAATTCTGGAGGTCGGGGTAAGGGGCAACAGACTTCTAGGAAAACATAAACTGAACTTACAAGCTCAAATGGGCAGACTGGGTGGGCCATAGGCCCTTATCTGCCGACACTGTCTATGTATCTATGTATCTATGTGGAGTTGCTCGGGACAATCAATAGAGGGAGATTAGGACAAGTAAAGGGCATACAGTTTCCCCTATTTTTTGGTAAATGAGGTTTTACGATGGCGAACATTAGCGATTAACTGTTCTGTTCTGAGGGCAAAGGACATTTCATACAGCCATTCTGAATAGGATATGGGTGACTGATCCAACTAGTGTTTGAGCAGGAGCTTTTTGACTGCCAGTGAGATAAGAGCCATATGGTATTTTCTTTCCTTTATCTGTATTTGGGAGAAGTCTCCAGTGATACAGATGGCTGGGGAGAAGAGGCCTTGGAGGCCCAGTAGCGGGTCCAACCGAAGTTCGATTTGGGCCCACAGGGGAGATACCTTCTCACAAGACCAAAACATGTATAAGAGGGATCCCTCCTCTTTATCACATCTGGAGCATAATGGTGAGGAGAGACACCCCATTTTAGCTAATTTGACCGGAGTGTAGTACATGTTATTTGAAGTCCGGTACTGAGTTAACCGAAACTTATCCTGTGTGATATAGGTGTACAGGTCTTTCCAGAGCTGGGCCCAGTTGATTTCCAAGTCTGGTAGAAGAGTGTTCCATACCTTAGAGCCCACCGGTGATGGAGGTTGAGGGTTAATGAGCAAATACTTATATAATACAGAGACTCCATGAGTCCTGCAAGCCGGACCAGAAATCTGTTGTGAGAAATCACCAAAAGTGCAGGTTTATGGCTTTGGCCCTAACAATTTGACCAGAAGGTGACAAAGTTGATAAACCTTGAAAATGCATGTTGACGTCAGTCTAAGCTTGGTTAGTATTTCTTGGGAAGTTAAAATACTGTAGATGTTTGAGAGTAAAAGTCTGAGACACTGAATTCTTGAGAAGTCTGGAGGCAGGACGTGACAATGGGATGTCCCCCGATTTTGATATTTAAATTGGAGAAAATAGGTTGAGACATATCTCTGGTGGGCTACACGTTAAGGTATCCGCACAGTTTCAATAAGACTCTTGAGTGAGATACCAATTGGTGATGAGAGCAAGGATTTTGGCAGGGCTTTCACAGGAGAGAAGAGAATCCCAGAGGGATTCAATTTGTGAGAAGAAAGTAGGTCAGCTTCAGTTTGTAGCCAAATGGGAGTATAGTCTGGCTGCTGTCAGTATTGTGGTATGGACAGCCATTTCCCGCATTAGTAAAGGTGACTCGCCCAATAGTAAAGCAGAAAATTAGGTAGGCGAAGTCCTCCGAACTCCTTAGGTAAACTTAGTTTGAGGTACGATCTCCTTGCAGCTTTATCCAACCAAATAAAAGAAGTAATGTCGGCATGAATGCGTTTAACAAACAGTCCCCAAATCTCATTTGGGGGACTGTTTAAGATTTAAGGTGCATTTACAGCGTGCAGACATCTGTTAGCCCTACTAGGAACCACCATTGTAGCCTTCCGATTTGGATTCGCAAAGTTTCCCGATAGCCCTGTACTCATTCGCTCTTCTCTCCACACCCAAGTACCTGCCCGCCCCCAACAGTTAATCGCTTTTCCCTCTACTGCCTACTTAATCTCCCCTCTCTCTCCATTCTCCCGCAGATATCACCCCCTTCCCCCGAGGAGACCGGGGGTCGTGAGGGCCAGCTCTGAAGCCCTCCCTGCCCGCAGCAGCCCCGAACACAAGCCACATCAGGTAACTCTACCGTGCACCAGGCAGCAGTCGCGACCGTTGGGCATTCTGGCGCCTTTTTCAGCAACGGCCACAAGCTCCCCTTCTCGCCGCACGAATACCAGACAAATTGCACATAGAGGTGCTGCTCAGGTTTAGCCCCGCCAACGCTATGCGTTCGGCTCCCCATTGCCCCCACCGCCACCCTTGGTTGGCACTCAAATTTATAGCTAGGTTTAGTCAGGTGAGTGCCGAAATAACCTATCAGCCCACTTTTCCAGCTGCAGGTTATACTAACCGAACACTAGTGGCTGCTGTAACATACCTCTCACTTACTTCATTTACAATGGTATCCCTTCTGTTTGCAACCCTCCTGATTTCCAGGATCATACACCTTGCTCTTCAACCCCACCCCCCAGAGGCACCTAAACCTCTCCACTATAACTTTAACACTTTTCCTCCAGCTTTATATGATTACTGCAGACCCAGTTCCTACATCTCCCACTCATGCTAAATTGATCCTGATGGCCTACACCCACACACGATCACGCTAACCCTCACACTCATACATGGTAAGCATTGTACCTCAGCTCTCCACCACCCACATAAGCCCCACTATCATCCCCCTCACGTCCCTTACTCTTCTATCCAACATCATTCCTAGTTTCCCAGTCCCCACATCCAACACAAAAAGCCCTACATCCTACCAATCCCAGCGTCACTCATCCAAACTCTGCAGGTTGGCCCTCCTGCGGAACACCTTCCTACTTCTCTTATTATCTGGCAATATCCACCCCAACCCAGGACCACCCTGCACTAAGGCCTCTCCAAAAAACCTGCAGGGGAGTCTGCTGCTAGCCACCCTTAATATTTGCAGCCTACCTAAAAAACACACCCCTCTCCTAGGCTGGATTGCCCAGCATGCACCAGACATACTTGCCCTCTCAGAGACCTGGCTCTCTGAAAAAATTCCCAATGATGCGGTCTCCCTCTGTAATTATGCCATCTTCCGGGCAGATAGGACCAGCAAGAGAGGCAGTGGCTGAGCAATTTGTGAAATCCTTACTCAGTGCCTCAGAAGTACATTCCCCCGCACCTCAGTATGGAGCCCAGAAACTAACAGTCAAACTCAGGCTGGGTACCTAAACTCTCCACATCATCTCGGCCTACATCCCCCCCTAGAAACCAAAAACTCGCATTTGATTCTATCCTCCACATTATCTCCCACCTACCTAATACTAGTGAAATCATCCTAATCGGTGACTTCAGTGTCAACTGGCTATCCCCAGCCTCATCCAGCTTCAAAGACACTGCCCTGGCATTCGATTTTACCCAACTAGTCACCTCCCCAACCAGAAGGGACAATAGATCCAGGACCTCCACCCTTTTAGACCTCATTTTCACCAACAGACCACGTAACCTCCCATGCAACTGTGCTCCCCGACTCTGTCAGTGACCACTCAGCAACATGCGGTGGTCACTTGCAAATTGCCCCCTGCTCCCCAAAAAATCTCCTGGCAGCGAAGGCTTAAAAGAGGAGGCCTAGAGAACCTCAAAGCCCATCTATCTAACAGCAACTGGCTCCCCATTTACATCACGCAGTCAGTTGACCTTGCACTCGCCTACTTTATAAACACCTTCAACAAAGCCTGTGATATATTCGCTCCCCTCTCAAAGCAAGTGGTGAAAACCAGAACCACCCCCTGGATCACACCCTCGCTTCTTAACCTGCTACAACAAAGGTACAACCTTTGGCACAAGGCCCTTGACTTCCAACGCACCCAGGATAGACAACTTTACCGGGAGGCATGCAATAAATGTACTTGGGCCTTGTGGCAGGCTAAAGCTAATTTCTACCAACAAACCCTTACCTCCTCTTGGAGAGAGAAAAAAATTCTGGAACAACATAAAAGAACTCAGTGCAAAAACCTGCTCCCCCACCCTACCCAACTCAACCTAAATGGGGATGTCACACAGGATCCTGCCACTATCGCTGAAGCCCTTAACTCCTCCTTCTCGGACCTCTCCCATATCCTCCCCTCCTAACTTCTTGCACCCGCCCACCCATTCCCCGAAACCCTTGTAATGTCAACTTGCCTCCCTTCAAGCCTCGAGTCATCCCTGCAGCAGGAAAACACTAGATTACCAAAGCTATCTCCAATACCTGTTACAGCAATGACTCCCTTGATCTTAAACTCATTCGGCTTACCCTGGATGTCACACTACCCCACCTTACAAAAATCCTCAACTTCTCGCTATGCCTTGGTCAGTTCCCCTCAACCTGGAAGAGAGCCATAATTACCCCCATTCTGAAGAGCAGTGACCCCACTAACACCAACAACTATAGACCTATCTCAATACTTCCACCACTCTCCAAAGTTCTGGAAAAAAATAGTCTCAGACCAGATAACAGAACACCTTATTAAACACAACCTTCTCAGCCAGGAACAGCATGGTTTCCGGACTGGCCATAGTATCGTCACTGCACTTTCTGAGTTCACCTCGTTCATCCACGAGGCCCTCGACCAAGGCTCAATCGCAGGGGCGATCTATGTGGATCTGACCAAGGCATTTGACACGGTCAGTCACGAGCTACTGCTCTGTGTCCTTCCACAACTAAATGTGGTCCCAGAGGCAACTGCCTGGTTCAAGGACTACCTCTCAGGACGGTCACAAGAAGTCAGGATAAACACCACCATCTCCACCTCCAAAACAGTTTGCTCTAGGGTTCCGCAGGGGTCTATACTTGGCCCTCTGCTTTTCACCCTCTTTTTAAACTCTCTCCCTAAGGCGTGTAGTGGTCATCTACTACTCTATGCTGATGATGCGGTACTGTAATGGAAACACCCTCAACCGAGCGCCCTCCAACTGGCCCTTCAGAGTTTTTTCTGGGAGCTAGAGAACTGGTTCTCAGACCATCGCCTGATCATCAACTATAAAAAAACTAAGTCCATGATCTTTGCACATCGCCAAAGCCCACTTAGTCAGTCGGCACTCCTAATTAAGAACTCACTTGGTGTCCCACTGGAACATGTTACAAACTTTAAATACTTGGGCATCACATTAGACACCTCCCTCTCCTACCATAGTCACACCCAACTTCTCTCCTCCGCTGTCAACGCTAGAGTGGGCATCCTCTACTGACTCAGGCACTGCCTACCCGCACAGGCTATGCAACTTGCAGTCACCTCCTCCCTCATTGACTATGGGATAGTTATATACGGCTCAGCTGAACCCACCACGCTAAGCAGTATAAACATTGCCTTGAATAAAGCCTGCCATCTAGTTACAGGCAGTGACAGACTTACCCACACCTACGATCTTTATACTTTGTCTGGTTGGCTAAACTTCCAACAAAGACTAAAGTACCACACCTGCATCCTTGCAAAAAAGATACATCTTCAGATAGCCCCCAATGGCCTACTCCCCATTATCAGTGCAGCCTCCCCCCCAGGCGCAACACAAGACTCGCAGCAAACCCATCATTTCTGGTCCCCCTTTGTAGAATATTCCTAGGGCAAAGATCCTTCTGCTATCATGCCCCTTTCTGGCTTAATACATTACCACCCCCACTCTCCCAGACCCACAGCATCTCACTATTCAAAACAGGTCTCAAAGCTCTACTACTTGAGAGTGCTAAATGTGTCTGTGGCTAACGCTGCCCACTTTTTTTGCTCCCAAACCCTCCACATGTCCGGACACAGGGTCTCTCTCTAGACCCCTTGAATCAGCACCCTACTAGTCTCTGTCAAGGGATTCCAAGAATGCTGCTTAATACCTCATTGTTTAAATAAGTTCAAGCCTGGACTGCTCTGTCAGTACTGATACTGTAAATACTGCCTGTTTATGTTCGTCTTTGTCTGTATTTGTTTACTCTTCACCTCCTGTAACCGACCTGGAGCCTTTGCAAAAGAGTCTGTGACTCAAAGGTTTGTAATTCCGATTGTATTCAATAAATAAATAAATAAAGAAGGACAAGGGCAGCCAAACATTAAGCATGTTGAGGGGGTAATACAACCTGTGAAGGACATTCATATTAATGATATTACTCCTCCCCCATAGCAAGAGCGGGAGATTCTTCCAGTGCGAGAGGTCTTGTCCAGCTTAGTTCTTCCTGCAGACCCTCCTATACCATGGGGACACCTGCTAACCCCAGATTACCACCCCCCTGGTGAATCTTTGGAAATGGTGGATAAATTCAAATACTTGGGTGTCTGGTTGGATAATAAACTTAGATCTTACTTCGAGAGGGCTCTTGCAGTAGGTAATTACATATAGGACTGACGCCGGCTGGCGGCAGGACCCCACGGAAAAATTTCTAGCTAGCAGTCCCTGGCGAGGACCGCCCACGTCCAGGTGACCAGCGTCATGAGACGTCGGTATAAAGGGGCGGTCCCAGATGCCCGCCTTCCAGTTCTTTCCCGCCGTTAGTTCCTGCAGCGCCTCGCGGTAAAGTTAGTCAGCCCTGCTCTTTCGTCGGTTTTTCCGAGATTTATAAGTATTTTTTCTTTCTGTCGTCAGGTCATCATTGGTGTATGTCGTCCCCTACACCCTCCGAGCACAAAAACAAGTGCGACTCGTGCGGTGCCCAACTGCCACACAAGGACGGCCGTTCCCTCTGCCTCTTCTGCCTAGGCCCCGACCACCCGGTCGACAAGTGCCCGCATTGCCTTCACTTCAACACGGCTACCCGCAGATGGCACCAACAGTACCTGGAAGCCCATCTTCTAAATAAAAAGATGTCTTCGATGGAAAAAGAATTGAAGAAGCTCAGGCAGGTGTCGACTTCTCCAGAAGGGCATCGTAAAAAGCGGGACAAGGAGAGGCACCGGGAGAAGGCCTCCTTCCCCACGACTCTGGCCAGAGTCGCGGCTCAGGTAACATCCCCTCCGGGGGACCGTCTGACAGCAGCCTCCAAGGCTTTGGAGGAGGCGTCGGCCCGCCCGTCTGGCTCGCGCTCGGGCCTTGAGGGTGCCTCCGGGCAAAAGGAGGCCTCCGCCCCCAGTTCTGCCGCAGGCTTGCGGCCTACTGGTGCGGGCGACTCCCATAAGTCGGACGTCGGCTCCTCCGGCGTCCGCCCGGCTCCTCCGGCGTCCGCGGGGAAGGTCGATAAGGCGCCCGACGCCGGGTGGCGCGACCTCGTCCCCTGGACCAGGCCGTTCCTCCTCCTCGGCCTGCCTCCGGTGAGGGACCCCCCGGGACTAGCTAAGCACGCAGTCAGCTCCCCGATGTGCGCTGGGTAACCAGAACTCACGACGGACCCTCCCAACCCGTCGAACCGGTTCCCGCAGCCTTCGCTGCCATCCGAGAGCCTGAGTCACCCCACCGTGACCCGGGGATTTTACCCCTGTCCCGAGGCGATGCGGGGATTTCCACCTCCATCAGACCCTCCTCCTATGGAACTGGATCTGGCGCCAGCCCCACCGACGCCTGCCCCACCGGCGCTGGCGGGATTTTCCCCTTCCATCGGGCCCTGCCCTCCCCGGGCCTCTCACTGTTGACCCACCTGAGCCACCTTCCAGGCCGCTCTGCTCTGGCAATTCCTCGCGCCTGGTACCGCGCCTTATCCGACGCCATCATACCGGGACTGCAGTATCCAGCGCCACAGTACCGACGCCGGTCCCTCCACGCCGCAGTACCCGGCGCCTCAATACCGGCACCAGTTTTCCCGCAGCCGGGTTTCGGATACTCGCCTTATGGATACAACCCGTATTCTTTTCCCCTCCTCCTCCACCTCCTCGGCCGCTGGTGGATCTGCAGGACACTCTGGCTTCCTGGTGGCTGAGGCCAAGGCCCAGCTCACCAAGGAAGTGAAACACGCCACGGCGGCAGCTGCCGCCCCGTATGCCGAGGCGGCACACTCCCTCACCGCCTCCGGACTCCAGAGCCCTTCCCTCTGGATCCCGAGAGGGGCAGGACACACGTCCAGGGATCCCCAAGGAACCCGTTCCTCCCCCTAGCTGTGTTAGGGAGTCTTATTCTGCTTCTGATTCTTCTTCTTCCCTCTCGGATTCCTCAGACGGATGCTCCGAGAGAGACGACGAGCCTCGCTCTCCGTCCAAGCCCCGGCCGAGGACCCCTCCGAAGTCTCCTCCGGAGGACCCTTCCTTCACGGAGTTGCTCAGAAAAATCCAGGAAGTACATCAGTGGCGCTCCTTGGAACCAGATCCTCAGCGGGTCAAACTCGCTGAACATCTGGACCTGCCCCTGACAGCCCCTACTTTAGTGCCACCCTGGATCGAGCCTCATGCCCACCTTGTTTCCACTATTTGGAAACAACCGTCTGCTTTAGCCCCGCTTCCTAGGAAGTCTAACAGGCTATACCAGGCTCCTGAGGTGTAGATTTTTGGACTCTCACCCTCATAGATTTTAGTCGTGATTAAGCGCGCCATCGCGGCCGATCAAGCGCCAAAACATCTAAACTCGTCTCCTCCGGATAAGGAATCTCGCCTCCTGGACCAGTATGGAAGAAAAATTTACGCCTCTTCCACACTGGGAATTCGGGCCCTGAATTATGTTGCTCATATGGGGGATTACCAGAAGGCTATCCTTATCCAGGTGGAATCTAAGATTGACTCCTTACCTGACTCTCAAGTCAAGCAGGAGTTAGCTGATTTAGTCAGTTCTGCTCGTTCGGCCAGTCGTCACATTCTGCGGACGACATATGATGCAGTGGACACTGCCGGGCGGAGCTCCGCTTTCGCCGTGAGTCTACGGCGTCATGCCTGGCTCCGCATGTCAGGTTTGGTCCTGGAGGTGCAATCTGCGATCCAGGAAGCACCATTCAGGGGGTCGGTGCTTTTCGGTGGTGATGTCAAGGACATCATCACCGACTTGCAGGAGAAGAGGATGGCTCTGAAATCTGTGGATTCCATGTACCGTCCTCATCACCCACAGCGCCGTCCTTTTCGCAGACGTAGTTGGCCACAAGCGAAACCCCAAGCAATGCGGGCCACTAAACGTCGGGCCCCCGCAGCTGCCAGGCCCCCTCCGTCCAAAAAAGCAGTGGGTGCCCCAACTGTGGCGCTGCCCCACACCACCTGACTCCTCCCTTCTCCCACCGCCTCCGGACACACCGGAGGAACTGGTAGGAGGGAGGTTCTCCCTCCACCTTCCGGATTGGGAGAGGATAACAATGGATTCATGGGTGCTTCAGATTATCGCGGAAGGGCACTCTATAGAGTTTCTACAGAAACCACCCCGCCACCCCCCTCTGAAGTCGTCCTACCCAAGGGACCATCTTTCTTTGGTCCGGGAAGAAATCTCTGCCCTTCTCGTGAAGCAGGCTATAGAGCCCGTTCCCCCTCACCTTCAAGGGACAGGTTACTACTCCCATTTCTTCCTGGTCCCAAAGGAGATCTCAGACCCATTCTCGATCTCAGCTCTTTGAACCTTTACGTGGAATACAAAAGGTTCAGGATGCTCTCCCTACAGACCCTTTTGCCCCTGCTTGGCCGGGTCAATGGCTTTGTCGCTGGATATGCAGGATGCATATCTGCACATCCCATTAACGCCTCACACGTAAGTACCTTCGCTTTGCTTTCCAGGGGGACCATTACCAGTTCCGGGCACTCCCGTTTGGTCTTTCCTCGGCACCCCGAGTCTTCACCAAATGCCTGGCTGTGGTAGCAGCCCACCTGCGTACGATGGGAGTTCAGGTGTTCCCTTACCTGGACGATTGGCTCCTGGCGGCCTCGTCCAGGGAGGAGCTCCTGCATTTTCTGTCCCTCACCCAGCAGGTTTTCACTTGCCTGGGTATTACCATCAACCATTCCAAGTCTCATCTGGATCCCTCCCAGAGACTACAGTTTATCGGGGCTATTCTCGATACGACGGTAAGCAAGGCCTTCCTGCCTCCGGACAGGGCGGCCTCTCTTCAGTCACAGATTTCCCTGCTATCAGAACGCAGGAAGGTTCCGGCGAGGTCGGTTCTCCGTGTCCTGGGGCTCATGGCAGCCACCATCCTGACAGTTCCCTGCGCTCGGCTCCACATGAGGATCTCTCAGTGGACTCTTCGCTCCCAACGGGATCAACTGGAAGACGACCTAGATCATCTAGTTCTGATCTCCTAGCCGATGACTCAAGACTTGCAATGGTGGATGGTTCGAGAGAACCTGTTTCAGGGGGTTCCCTTCTTTCATCTTCCCCCCTCCCAGACTCTGACCACAGACGCATCAGGCGAAGGTTGGGGAGCCCATCTGTGTCCTCACCGAACCCAGGGATTATGGTCCAGATTGGAGCTAGCTCTCCATATCAGTGTGCTCAAGCTTTGAGCAGTACTATATGTTCTCCAAGCCCTTCACCAATACATTCTTCCTGGTCACCTAGCCGTCTAGACGGTCAGCATGTGCGTGGTGTGGTACATCAACAGGCAGGGAGGGACTCGATTCTACCTGCTATGCAGGAAAGCAATGAGGGTTTGGGACTGGGCAACTCAACACAACCTTTACCTCACAGCGATTCATGTTCCAGGAGTCGACAATACCCTGGCAGACAAGCTAAGTCGTTCCTCTGCCCTGCCACACGAGTGGGAGTTAGACCAAATGGTGCTAAATCACATCTTCCACCTTTGGGGGACTCCACAGTTAGACTTGTTCGCCTCTTCCCAAAACGCAAAACTTCCCAACTTTTGCTCACTCATTCCAGAGCGAGGCGCTTTCTGGAGCGACGCTCTGTCTCTAAGCTGGAAGGGCAGATTCGTCTATGCCTTTCCCCCAATTCCACTGGTCCCTCATGTGCTGCAGAACCTATCAACAGAAGGAGTGAGAATGATTCTGATTGCTCCTTTCTGGCCCAGGCAAATCTGGTTCTCTCTTCTACAACAATACTCAGAGATTCCTCCTCTTCCTCTTCCTTTATCTCGAGGTTTGCTGACCCAGGATCAGGGGACCCTGGTCCATCCGGGACTCAAGTCCCTACAACTCCATGCATGGCTCCTGCAGACCTAGCTCAATCCTGCTTTGGTGTCTCTCCAAAGGTGGCGGAGATTTTGGTGGAGGCTAGGAAACCCTCCACTAGGTCCACTTACGGCATGAAATGGAAGAGATTTTCTATTTGGGCCGCCTCTAGGAACGTGGAGCCTTTCTCCTGTTTAGTGGCCGTTCTGCTGGAATATTTACGTCACCTCTTCGACCTGGGTCTCCGTCATTCCTCCTTGAAAGTACACATGGCCGCTATCTCAGCGTACCATGTTCCTTTCGCAGATAAAGCATTTGCCCAATTAGAGGTCTCTAAGACTTTTCTTAGAGGGGTCCTTCATCTGCGGCCCCCCCATCAGAACTCCTGCTCCCCCTTGGGACTTGAACTTTGTTCTAGAGAAACTTACCCTTCCTCCCTTGAACCTCGGCCTCCATGAATCAGAAGTTTCTTTCGTGGAAGATGCTCTTCTTGGTGGCGTTACTTCGCTCAGAAGAATTTCGAGCTCAGGCCCTTATGTAAAATCCCATACCTGATCTTTCACAAAAGAGCGGGTGGCTCTTCGCACAAATCCTAAGTTTCTACCTAAAGTGGTAGCAGAGTCTACCTTAAATCAGTCTATAGAGTTACCTGCCTTTTTCACGCAGTACTCCAACCAGAGAGAATATTTACTCCATACCATGGATGTTCACCGCATTCTGAGATACTACACCGACAGGACGAAGGATCTCAGAAAGACTGATCAGTTGTTCATCTCTTTTGCTCACAAAAAAGAAGGCAGTGCTGTTTCCAAGCAATGCCTGTTGAAGTGGTTAGCTCATTGCATCACTTTCTGTTATGACAAGTACAACAAGACCCTCCCGGGTCAGGTCAGAGTCCTCCACACGAGGGTAGTGGCCTCTGTAGCTTATTCAAAAATCGTCTCGCGGCAGACATATCTGCTGCTGCCACCTGGACTTCCATCCATACCTTTACGAAACACTACAGTTTGGACATTGCCTCTTGCCGTGGAGGCGGGCTTGGGCTAAGCGGTTTGCAAGGCTTCTGTCTTGAGGGCCTGCAAGGCTACCGCTATTTTCAGAATAGTTTCCTCCTCCAGTGCCTTTTATTTGTTCCAGACTGCTTGGGATTCAGTCCTATATGTAATTACCTCTGCAAGAGCCCTCTCAGTAAGATAGCACAGTTCCGTAGAACTTACCGTAACAGTAGATCTTGAGAGGCTCTTGCAGTAAATATCTCCACCCTCCATCCCCTAGGCTTCTTCAGCTCTTTTTCCAGGAATGAAACATCTGCTTCTCTCTCTTCGGGCCTGTGGCGGGAAAGAACTGGAAGGTGGGCATCTGGGACCGCCCCTTTATACCGTCTCATGACGCTGGTCACCTGACGTGGGGGCGGTCCCTCGCCAGGGACTGCTAGCTAGAAATTTTTCCTTGGGGTCCTGCCGACGGCCGGCGTCAGTCCTATATGTAATTACCTACTGCAAGAGCCTCTCTCGAAGATCTACTGTTACGGTAAGTTCTTACGTAACTGTACTTTTCATGGTACATCTAAATGAGTTAACAAAAAAAGCTAAGATAGCGCCTTGGCATATTTTACCGTATGAGAGATCTACTCACTCTCGAAGCCAGGAAGCGGCTGGTCCAAGCAACTTTTCTACCCTTGCTCGACTATGCTGACTTTCTTTATAGTCACTGTCCCCAGCATGCGCTTCAGAAGCTCGACACACTCTATCACCACTCCTTGAGATTCATACCAGACATGCACCTACGGACTCACTACTGTCTGCTGTACCAGGCAATTGACTGGTCGTCCCTTTCCATGAGGAGGCAAATAAATGTTCTCATGTGGCTCCTCAGGGCTATCTCTAACAAAATCCCATCCAGTATCTGCAACCTGTTCGAACGGTCAAAGGGTGTGTATGGCCTACAGAACGCTTCCTTTGTCTACCTCAGGTTACCTTGGACAAGAACACAACTTGGTACAACTGCTATCAGCTCCTTCCTACCTTCTCTTTGGAACAACACACAAAAATTCCTTAAGCTTTCCTTCCTGCTTAGCCCTTACGCATTCAAGCAGCTGCTCTATCGATGCCTGAAGATGACGTGTGACTGCTTCAGGTGATCGCTTGTGTTTGGACAGCATATTCCTCTAGCTCCTTAATCTACCCTGGCCTTCTTATTCCCCCTTGTTGGCCGGCATTCCTTTGCCACCTGTCACAGGCTGCAGTAGGAAGGGGGTGATTTCTCTGCAAAGGAATGCAGCCTGCACTACCCCAGCATGGCTGCAATGAGAGTATAAGAACTCTGTACCTGAGCCTGATAACACATACCTCCTGTCCATTCTCTTATCCACAGGAGGTAAGGAGTTAGATGTTTGTAAAATTTTTTGTGTCTGTTTCCTCAAGGACTTGTGAAGACGGATAGACAATATCTTGGACTCTGGGATATTCATCATTTCTACAAAATCAGGATCTTCCTCCTCCTCAGTAGCTTCAGCCGTAGGGAGCTGGAGGGTTTCAGCCACCTTCTTGTAAAACAAGAAGTGTGAAGGGAACTGAGAAAGCCTGGGAGGGGAGACATTGGAGGTCTTGTCTGGGGAGATGTCCGGTTCAATGGGCACATCCAGACTCTCAAGGTTGTCACCTTCGTCCTCATCATCGGGATAGTCTTCATCTCCCTCCCACTGCTCATAGAAAGCATCTGGATCGTAATCCAATGGAGACGGATCTGACCCAACCTACTGCCTAACCGGTGGTACAGGTTCGGATGGAACCGGGCGAAGCGATTGAACTATGCTAATTGCTTTGGCACTTTCATCTGTGGTTGGAGTATGCGGTGTTGGATCCGAACCAGCAGATTTACGCTTTCTCTTTGACGGAACCGACCCCTCTGAGTCGGATCTCTTTTTACCTGAGGAGGTATTGCCTAGGTCAGTAGACAGCTCCTCAAGTTCGGCCGTAACCGAACCGGGCTGGCCATCCGGATCTATGGACTTCTCGGCCTCCCTTTCCTTCAGCCTACTCAACCTTTTTTTTTAGAGTGGCTTTAGGGAAGTTTTTACAAATCTAGCAGTCTGATTTGAGGTGGTCAAACCCCAGACAATAAACACAGAAGAGGTGGGGGGGCGGCCTTGGCAAAGGCCTCCCCACACTCAGTACAGTGTTAAAACCCAGTGGGACCGTTTTTTTTCTTGGGTTTCTCAGACATGGCCAGTCATGCTTGGGGCTCCACCAGAAGCCCTTCCCCTGCTGAGATGATGAGCTGTCACCCTTTATGGGGTCTGACCCCTGAGGGTTGTTTTGGTGGCAGCTAAATTAGCTAGTGTAGGTGATGCACGCGTCTGAGGTGTCAGATGTGTTGGTGCTGGGGTTGACACCTATAATAGGGGGTTATCTGACACTGTTAACTCCCTCGCACCTGTCCGTGTATGACCCAGAACTTCATACCTGAGGTCCCCATGGTTTGACTGAGATCTCAGGTTGATGAAGAGGATGGGTCGGAGGTTGGAGCGCTGCTGGAGGAGGTCCGGCTTGGAGGTGGACAGACTGGTCCTGCATACGCATTATAGTGCATACCAGGAGGCAATCAACCGTAAGAAAGCAGCGTTCCTGTCCAGGGAGATTGCTGCCAGGAAGAACCGACCAGCTATGCTTTTCCGAGCTGTAGACAGGCTACTCCATCCTGCTTGTCTGCAGCCTGGGAAGATTTTTTGTAACACAGAGTGTGAAGAGTTTGCTCGATTCTTCACGGACAGAGTGTCCATGATTTGACAGGTGGCTTCTTCAGCCAGCAATGTCATAGCTGGCAGTGGTCACCTTATATGTTCTGAGTGCACTTCACCTAGTTGGGGGGAGTTTAGACCAGTGAAGGTTAGTGAGGTCATTGAGGTGGCAGTCAATCTGAAGCACACCTTTTGTGAGCTGGACATGGTGCCGACATGTTTCTTAATAAGATGTGTTGACTCCGTAAGCCCAATGTTTACCCTGATTGTTCGGTGCTCCTTATCCAAGGGGGTCTTTCTGTATGCCTTGACGGAGGCACTAGTGAGACCCCTCTTAAAGAAACTGTCTTTGGACCCGGAGGTCAGGAGAAATTACCATCCTATATCCGACCTTCCCTTTTTGGCGAAGGTGGTGGAGAAGGTGGTGGCGCTTCAGTTGGAAGAGCACCTCGTGACTCATGAGTTGTACAAACCCTTCCAGTTGGGATTTCGGGCTAGGAATAGTACAGAAACTGCACTTGTTCTGGTGCAGAATGACCTCCTCAGGGCAAGAGATCGGGAGGATAAGACAATTTTTGTTCTTCTTGATCTCTCTTCATCATTTGACACTGTGGACCATTGTGTGTTGCCCTGACCACATAAGGGCTCTTGGACTCACGGTACTATCATACACTGGTTTGAGTCTTTTCACCAGCAGGAGGCAGCAGATTATGATGGGGAATTCCTCATCTATATCCAGCCTCCTTTTGTGGAGTTCCTCAAGGATCGGTACTGGCCCCAATGTTGTTCGCAGTGTATATGCTGTCCCGGGGAATCATTCGGAAGTATAGCTTGGGTGTCCATTGTTATGCCGATGATACTAGCTGTATCTGTCCTTTGCCCAGGAACATCCAACACAGTGGATGTACTAAACATCTGCCTGGCGGAGATCAATGACTGGATGTCCTCCAGCTGGCTGCGACTGAACCCTGATAAGATGGAGGTATTGGTAGTGGAGTTGAACAGAGTGCATGATAAGATGGCCTCTGACACAGCAACTGTACTTGCTCTAGGAGCTGTGTCATTGAAGGCCTACTCTTGGGTGTGAAATCTTGGAGTGATTCTGGACAGGAATTTAACTGTGGAGGCACAAATATCTTCCACTGTTCGTTCCTGTTTCTTCCATTTCAGAAATATTGCCAGGATTAAGCCCCTTGTTCTGCCTCTGGACCTCACTACCTTGATATGTGCCTTAGTCACATCAAGGCTTGACTATTGCAATGCGCTCTACCCCGGGGTCACAGGGGGATCTCTCCGCAGGCTGCAGCTGGTGCAAAATGCACCTGCCCGGATACTTACTGGGCAGCATAAATTTTGCCACATAACACCGGTACTGCGTGAATTGCACTGGCTGCCAGTCAGGTGGAGAATCCTCTTTAAGGTGGGTCTTGTCTCCTAAAAGGCCCAGCACGGGCAGGGCCTTGGTTATCTGTTGGACCTTCTGGTACCTGCTCTCTCTGCCTGCCCTCTCCATTCCTCTATTGGGGGCCTCCTGGCCATTCCTCGAACGAGGCTAAAATCTGCTGGTGACAGAGCTTTCAGTGTCGCAGCTCCCGTTCTCTGGAATTTTTTGTTAGCTGAGGTCGGGGAGCTCCCACTGTAGATATATGTAACGCTAGTCTGAAGGCCCTCCTATTTTCCCAAGCTTTTATGGGATAAAATCACGAACTGTAGTAAGAACCTGATGTTATTTATTTTATTCTTAATTTTGTTTAAAAATTTGTGATTTTTTTTTTTTTACGCTGTTTTATTTATTTTGTACGGCGCCCAGAGCCTCCGGGATTGGGCGTCTTTTAAATAAATTTTGCCTTGCGTTGCCTTGCCTAAACTTTAACTGACAACTTGAACTAGTAAACTTACCTCCCCTTCCCTGTTTTGAGTACCCATTTTGTCCTTTTCTCCCTCATTGTTATCTTTGTAGAACTCTACAGGCTAAAATCTTTGAAAAAGTAGTATTTATCGATTAAGTAGCTCCCTCTTTCTTACTATGCCCCCCTCCCCCCACACTCTTCTTTATTCCCTTAAATTCTTCTGTGTTTCACTTATGATACATTTCTCTATATCTCTGTGTCTGGAACCTTTTCCCCACTGTAAGGTGTTCAGGATCCAGTAGCCCTCCCCCTTTCTCCCAGCGCACCCTCCATTCAGCAAACCAAGTTACTTTTACAACATCCCATATCAGCCTCGATGAGAGCCAAGTGTTAAAATATGCTTTTTTTAAAAAATCCCTTCTGTTCCATCTCCACTCCCTTCTTTTCCTCCCTCCTCCATTGTACAACCCCCCCCCCCCATTTCATGTCCTTCTTCCCCTTTCACCAGTTTGATGCATTCGTTTTCAAAACCGTCTTATTTATTTTATTGTAATTTCCAAATATGCATCTTCAGGCTCATTCTGGTGTAGATGACCTGCTTTAAGAGAGGGTCTGCAGCGTGAGAGGTGAGGGACCCGTGCCCATTCTCACAACACATGGTCCCCCCCCTAACAGCTCAATCCTCCAGAAAGCCCTTTCATTTGTTCAACCTTCCAGCTGCTAGTATAGATACCTTTTGTTCATCACCTGCAGCCGTTTGCTGAAATGTAAGAGAGTGGGGCTCATTACACAGTTCTGTCTCTAGTTCAGATGGGGAGTGGAGCTAGATCGAAAGCTCAGCCATCCCCCATCGAGGCCCCATCTAGGTGACTCTGTTCCAAAACCAGAAGTGTGCAAAAAATCGGGGGCATGGGTAAAGAGAACCCCCCCAATATCAGTGCCAACTTACAGTCTGAATCTTCATGTCTTGTTCTTTTTATCCCATTCATCCTAAAACACTTGTAGTTTGTCCGACTCCCAAAAAGAATAGGTAGCCCCTTCTGAGTGCACTTTCACTGTAGCTAGATACACCATGAATGCTAATGCTAATGCTAGGAGCCTTGGGAGGAAAACTGCAGAGTTACAGGTTCTCATGGCAGAGGGAGAGGTGGACATTGCAGCCATCACGGAAACATGGGCCACCCAATACAATGACTGGGACCTGTCTGTACCAGGGTACAGGTTATTTCGTAGGGACAGGGTGATTGGGAAAGGAGGGGGGGGTGGCACTATATGTGAAGGAAGGACTGAAGTGTGTAAGGGGAGGAAGGGGAGGAGGGTAGTACGGAGTCACTTTGGATGCAAATCCAGGATTCCAAGAATAGGATTCTTAGAATGGGAGTGGTGTACAGGCCTCCATCTCAGACGGAGGAGTTAGACAGGGAACTAGCGGGACAGATCAGGAGGACCTGCGAAAAGGGTAGTGTGGTGTTTGTGGGGGACTTCAACATGCCAGGAGTGGACTGGAGCACCCCAACAACCAGGAACAGAAGGGAGCAGGTACTGCTGGATGCCTTCCAGGACAGCTTCCTGCTGCAAATGGTCAGTGAACCAACCAGGTTAGGGAATACCCTTGACCTTGTGCTGGCAAATGGGGACTTGTGAGAGAACTTATAGTGGAGGAACCGCTGTCAGGGTGACCACCACTCAGTATGGCTCACATTGGATATGGGCAAGGAAGGAGTGGAATCTGGCACAATAGTGCTGGACTTCAGGAGGGCCGACTTTGGGAGGATGGGGGAAGTGGTAAAAGGGTACCTGGCCAGAATTCAATCTAGTATGGACACTAACCAGAGGTGGGAGCTCATAAAGCTGGGGATAGTGGAGGCAACCAAAACCTGCTGCAAAGCCCAGAGCAAGAAGGCTAGGGCTAAGAAAACGATCTGGTTGAGCAAGGAGGTCATGGAAAAGGTAAGGAGGAAAAGAGCTGCCTTTAGGAAGTACAAGAAAACAGGGAGGGGGGAGGACAGGGAGGAGTACTTGACAGAATCGAAGGAGGTGACAAGGGCAGTAAGGGGAGCCAAAGCATCTACAGAACTCAGGCTGGCAGAAGGCATTAAGAAGGGGGAGAAGGACTTCTTTAAGTACATCAGGGAGAAAAGGAGCTGTAAGGACCACATAGTAAGGATTAGGAAGGAGGGGGTTGGGGTGAAGGCAGGGTGCGATAAGGCGGAAGCACTAAATGAGTACTTCTGCTCAGTATTTACTAAAAAGAAGAGGGGGGTGACACCCAAGGTGGGAGAAATGGCAGAAGCAGGGTGGGAAGTGGTGACAGATGGGGAAATCATGGAGAGCAGAGTTCGAGAGGGTTTGAAGGCACTGAGGGTGGACAAGGCGCCAGGCCCAGATGGCATCCACCTCAGGGTACTGAAGGAGCTGGCAGAGGTCCTTGCAGGACCTTTGGCAGACCTATTTAATGCCTCACTACATTTAGTGTGTACCTCAGGACTGGGGATGGCTCATGTGGTGCCCTCCACAAGAGTGGCCCCAAGGATGAACCGGAAACTACAGACCAGTGAGCCTCCACATCCATCGTGGGTAACCCTAATGGAGACTATCCTGAAGGAGAGGCTGGTGGCCTCCCAGAGGCCAAAGGACTACAGGACAGCAGACAGCATGGCTTCATACGTGGCAGATCCTGCCAAACCAACCTGGTCGAGTTCTCTATGACTGGGTAACTAGGGCAACTGGACAGGGCGCATGCAGTGGATGTCCTGTATCTGGACTTGCAGCAGAGGCATGGACTCAGTGCCACATGGAAGGCTGAAGGAAGCAGTAGGCACAGGGGCGGGTAAAGCTGGGGAGATGGGTAGGAAACTGGCTGCAGGAAGGCAACAGAGGGTGGTGGTGGGTGGGGAAATCCTCACACCCAAAGGCAGTGACGAGTGGTGTCCACAGGGGCTCAGTGTTGGGACCAGTGTTGTTTGGGATATTCATTGCAGACATATCATGGGACATCAAGAGCAAGATCAGTCTGTTTGCTGATGATACCAAGGTAGGCGCGGTGGTGGATGACCTAGGGGGATGGCAGGGTTGCAGGATGATCTGGCAAAGCTTGAAACCTGGTCAGACACCTGGCAACTGGGCTTTAATGCCAAAAAGTGCAAGGTGCTGCA
Organism: Neoceratodus forsteri; assembly: GCA_016271365.2. Lineage (NCBI taxonomy): Eukaryota > Metazoa > Chordata > Ceratodontiformes > Ceratodontidae > Neoceratodus > Neoceratodus forsteri. Next base: position 112,921,847 of record CM028131.1, read on the forward strand.
TTTTGGGATGAAGAACCCAAGGAGGAGTTACCAGCTAGGGGGAGTGCAGCTAGCCCAGACAGCTGAGGAGAAGGATCTGGGTGTGCTCATTACAGGGTCAATGAACAACTCGGCACTATGTAGGAAGGCAGCTGCAAAGGCCAACAAAATGCTGGGTTGTATTGCAAGGGTATATCCTCGAGGAGGGAGGAGGTGATTCTGCCACTGTATAGGTCATTAGTTAGACCATACCTGGAGTACTACGTGCAGTACTGGCGTCCGTATCTGAAGAGGGACATTAAGTTACTGGAGGGGGTGCAGAGAGTGACAAAGATGATCAAGGGGCTGGGGACTTATACGAGAGGAGGTTGAAGGAGTTGAACATGTACTCACTGGAGGAGAGGAGAGACAGGGTGACATGATTGAAACCTTTAAATACATGAAAGGAATAAACAAGACAAGTACAGAGGGGCTGTTCAAAGTAAGGGAGGGGAGGGACACCAGGGGCCATGATATGAGACTGGAGCGAGGAAGGTTCAGGAGGGAGATGAGGAGACACTTTTTTATAGAGAGGGTGGTGACTGGGTGGAATGCGTTACCTCCTAAAGTGGTATGCAGTAGAACAGTGGACTGCTTCAAACGAGGATGGGACAGGACAAGGGGGAGGGTTAATGAAGGGGAGGGGTGGAAGGGAGCGGCAGCTGCAGAATAAGGGGTGCTAGCTGCACATTCGAGCAGACTTGATAGACCTCTAGGCCTTTATCTGCTGGCAAATTTCGTATGTTCGTATGAAGTCGAGGCCTCTCTTCCTCAAATGATCGATTTGCGAGTTGAATCGCTGATTTTCTCTGGATTCTGGCAGACAAATCCTGATGCATAGTAAGCTTATGCCCCTCAAATATTAATTATTTTTTATTCCTGTAGGCTGCCATGAGGGCCTGTCTGTCTGGGTAATGGTGCATCTGGAAGACGACCTGGCGAGGCGGCTGATCGTTAGGTGGTCACGGTCCAAGGGCCCTGTGCGCATGTTTGACTTTCTGTCTCCCCTGCTTAAGCTCAAGCCCCAGTAGCTTCGGGAGGGTCTCCGTGCAGAACTCCATCAGGTTACCTCTTTCAGACCCCTACGGTAAACCTCGTATGCGGAGGTTATTCCGTCTGCTGTAGTTCTCTTGGTAGTCTAAGGCTTCTTTTTAGGTCTTTTCACTTCTTTGTCTAATTTTGCCAGCTTTTCTGGAGTTGCCCTCATGGCGTCTTCTAGGTCTGATACTCTCTGCTCAACTTTGTTGATCCTTTGTGTGTGCTGCTTAATTTCCTTTGTTATACCTGAGATTGTCTGTTCGAAGTGCTCCCATCTGGGTTTCAGGTCCGCAAGGACCTGCTTGGACACTGCTCTGCTGATGACAGCTATCTCTGCTACTGACAGCAATATCAGGCCTGGACCTCCCACACCCATGCCATCTTGAGAAGACTTTAAAATATTTTTATTCGCCTGGTGGGCCGATTTCCCAGATGGCTCGAAATATAGGTGAAGTTTGTAATTTTAAGCAGAAAAATTACTTTTAAAAGATTTGTAGTGCGGAGCGCTGGAGAGGTACGTCTGCTTCCTTCAGTTGCTTATTAGCACCCCCACTAACATAGTTCTGGAGTGGTTTGTCCCTTGATATGCGGTCCTGGGATTCACCTGATACACTTTTTTGAGTTGGGAGCTATCAAATCATTCAGGTAGTTCCAGACACTCCATTATCCGGGTAATCAGAGAGTCCAGCAGGTTGACTCCTTCAGTACCATCTGGGACCTAAAAAAGGCAAAGGTTTCCTGCTCCTCATATCTTTTTCAAGAGCTTTCATGCGGCCCTGGAGCTAGTTGTTCTTTTGGGTAAGGAATGTGACAGTTGCCATTGTTGTTGTTCTTTTATCAGAGTCCTCAACCCTAGTAACCAAGTCTTTGAGTTCTGTATCGTGGGCCTCCAGGCAGGTTAATGTTCTTTCCATTTTGGAGCCCATGGCCTGCATGGACTCCAGCAGCATCTGCGAGGGTGGCTAATCTTTGTTGAGTGGGTTACCAGCTTTGGCACTCCCTGCAGCCTTTGCTTGCTACAATACTGTATTTTTTGTGACTCCAATCTTTTATTTTTTTTTAACTTTATTTTCCCCATCTGCACCGGCGCCAAGGCATCTCTCAGGAGGACCCGCTCGGTCTAATGCTTCCACCGCCTGCCTGAACCCCTTCCTACCGAGAAATTGGGTAAGCTGGGTTCCCCCCCGCTCCTGCCGGGTCCTCACAAGATGAGGCAGGGGACCACAGAGTCAGGGTTGGGGATAACACTGGGCATGTGGGTACGGCCACTGGGTGTCCACTGTCACCTCCCTGATGCTGGGGATTTTCCATTTTTCGGTGCCCCGACGCAGGATGTGCAGTGCTGTCCAGTGTGTGTGATGTGCGTATTCCCGCCCACGTCCACAGGTCGGCTGCGTGGTATCACATTTCTACAGAGTCCCTGACTGCAGTGCACCCAGACTCCACTGGGCACCACTAGTGTAGCGGGACATGAAACCCCCCCACCCCCAGGAGAGGCGAGCAGTCCATCGGACACTCAATCTGACCAACCCTGGCACCCTGGGCTCGTTCCCAAACCTGAGTCGCCGGCATGTCGTGAGGTAAGGTGGAAGCCTCAGCCCTCAGCGCTACTGGGCCAGTCTGTGGCTTCAGTCTGCTTGCCCTTTGGATGGGTCATGACAATTTGGGTATCTACTGAATCCAGACAGTGCCAAAAAGTTGCTACTGACAGTCTTAAGAGTTCAGTCATGCTTTTTAAATGTAAAATGTCAAGATCTTACTTTGAGAGGGCTCTTGTAGTAGGTAATTACATATAGGACTGAAGCTGGCAGGCGTCAGGACCCCACGGAAAAATTTCTAGCTAGCAGTCTCTGGCAGGGGACTGCTCCCATGTCAGGTGACCGACATCATGCGACGTCAGTATAAGGGGGCAGTCCCCCACGCCCAACTTCCAGTTCTTTCCCGCCGTTAGCTCGTGTAAGTGCCTCACGGTTAAGTTCACTGCTTCATCAGTCAATCGTCGGTATAATTACTTTACTCAAATTTATTCGATATTCTTGTCAGATTTTCTTCAGCTTCTGCTGTGTATGTCATCCCCTGCTCCATCCGTGCACAAGGACAAGTGCGATTCCTGCGACGCCCAGCTCCCGCACAAGGACGGACACTCCCAGTGCCTCTTCTGCCTAGGCCTGGATCACCCGGTGGAGAAGTGCCAGCACTGCCAACAGTTCGACGCCGCCACCCGTAAATGGAGGCAGCAGTTACTGGAGGCCCACATTTTGAAAAAGATGTCCTCCATGGAGAAGGAGCTGAAGAAGCTTCGGCATGCCTCTGCTTCCCCTGAGGGTCACCGCACAAAGAAGGAGAAGCACTGGGACCGGGACTCCTTTTCCACGGCCACCTCGACTCCAGCCGGGGTCGCAGTGCTGAAGGTAACGTCCCCTCCGGGGGACCGTTCCGCAACGGCCATCTTGGAGTCTTCCAAGGTGGCATCGACCCTCCCATTGGGCTCGCGCTTAGGCCCCTCGGGAGCCTCCAGGTCAAAGGAGGCAGCTGCTCCCGGTAAGCCTGCCACTGTGTGGCCTTCTGGTTCGAGCAGCTCTGGTAAGCTGGACGTCAGCCCCTCCGATGCCCGCATGGGCAAGACCGATAAGATGCCCGACCCTTCGGGGCAGCGCATGGCCTCCAAAGTGCCCGCCAAGGCCGCTTCTCCCTAGCGGCCTTCGTCGAGCGTTGGGTCTGATAAGTCAGACACTGGCTCCTCCGACGCCCACCCAGACCCCGCCGGTAAGGCGGATGTCGGCCCCTCCGGCTGCACGGTGTTAGAGCTGACGCCGGACCCTATGGATCAATCCATCGACGCGGCTCGCTGTAATGTTCACAGTTGCATTCTGAGGCTCCAGTGTCTCCCTTGTTGGACCCCGGGGATTTTAGTCCTCTTTCTCCAGGTGACACAGAGGACATGGGTACGCTACCGTCAGGTCTCCCTCCCGCTGGGCCAGATGACCTGACGTCGGTCCCTCGGACACCAGCCTACCCGACGCTGGGTGACATTCCCTTCCTGGATGCCGTCCCTTTGCCAGGCCCAATGCCTGCCGGGCCTCCCATTCCAGGCCCGCCTCTTCCAGGGCCTTCTGCTCCATCAGAGCCCCTGGTGCCCTGGTATCCGACCCCATCGTATCCGACGCCGTCCTACCTGGGACCGCAGTATCCTGCACCACAGTACCCGATGCCGGCCTACCCGACACCGCAGTACCCGGTGCCCCAGTACCCGACGCTGGGCTTCCTGCCATCGGGTTACAGATACTCGCCATACAGATATCCCCAATACTCGTATCCCCCAACTCCTCCTCCTCCACCGCCCCCTCAGCCACCGGTGGACCTGAAGGAGACTCTGGCTTTCTGGTGGGCTGAGACCAAGGCTCAGCTCACCAGGGAGGTGGAGAGACACCTTTCGACGCTGGACCCGATTCTGGACTCCCATCGTCGGAGACAAGAGACCCCCCCCCTCCTGACACCAGAGGCGAGCCCTTCAGTGCCAGGGCAGGGGAGGACATGCTTCCCTGAGGGCTGCCCAAGGGGTCCGTTTCTCCCCCGTGCCAGGAGGGGTCTTCCTCTTCTACTTCCTCTTCGGAGACCATGGCTGACTCCGACGGGTGCTCCGATCCAGACAACTAGCCACGCACTCCAGACCAGCCCAGGCCCAGGACTCCTCCGAAGTCACCTCCGGAAGATCCCTCCTTTCTGGAGTTGCTGCGAAAGATCCAGTCGGTTCACCAGTGGCAATCTCTGGAGCCGGATTCACAGTGGAAGAAACTCGCTGCTCATTTGGATCTGCCTGAAACCGCTCCAACACTGATTCCACCCTGGATCGAGCCTCATGCAGACCTTGTTTCCACTATTTGGAAGCAACCGTTGGCATTAGCCCCCCTTCCGAGGAAGGTGGATAGGCTGTACCAGGCTCCAGAGGGTGTGGATTCTCTGAACACACACCCCAAACTGACTCGGTTGTGATTAGCGCTGCTCACGGCCGTACGGCTAACCCTAAGCATCTTAGCTCGTCCCCACCTGACAAGGAATCCCGCCTTCTGGACCAGTATGGGAAGGAGGTCTATGCTTCTTCCACTCTGGGAATGAAGGCCCTTAACTATGTTGCTTATATGGAGCATTACCAGAAAGCGATCCTTAGTGAGGTGGAAGCAAAGTTGGACTCCCTTCCTGAGTCTCAGACTAAGCAGGAAGCGACAGATCTGGTCCGGTCTGCTTGTTTGGCCAGTCAGCACATGCTTCGTGCCATGTATGATGCAGTGGATGCTGCTGGTCGAAGTTCGGCTTTCACCGTAGGTCTGCGGCATCATGCCTGGCTCCGAGTGTCAGGTTTGGTCCCGGAGGTGCAGTCTGCTATCCAGGACGCGCCTTTCAGGGGTTTGGTGCTGTTCGGTGGGGATGTCAAGGACATCACCAATCTGCAAGAGAAGGGTACTGCACTAAAGTCTGTGGACTCTATGTACAAGCTTCCTCAGGGTCAGCGTCGCCCCTTTCGAAAACGTTCTTGGCCCAAAGCGAAACCTCAGGGCAAGTGGGCCAACAAACGTTGGACCCCTCCGGCTGCCAAGCCCCCCCACCCAAAGAAGCAGCGGAAGCTTCAGCCGTGGCGCTGCCCCACACCTCCTGACTCCTCTTCTCTCCCACAGCCTCTGGGCCTTCCAGAGGAACCAGTAGGAAGGAGGTTCTCCTTCCATCTACCAGGTTGGGAGAGGATCACTTCAGATACTTGGGTGCTCCAGCATATAGCAGAAGGACACTCAATCGAGTTTCTACAGAAACCGCCCAGAACCCCCCCCCCGCCAACCCGGTTGTCTTGCTCCCCTGATCATCATCTTCTGGTTCAGGAAGAAATATCCTCTCTTCTGCTGAAGGCGGCAATAGAGCCTGTCCCATCCCACCTTTGGGGGACAGGTTACTACTCCTGTTTCTTCCTGGTTCCAAAGAAATCGGGAGACATGAGGCCTATCCTAGACCTCAGCTCCCTGAACCTGTTCGTGGAGTACAAATGGTTCAGAATGCTCTCATTGCAGAGCCTTCTACTCTTACTTCGGCTGGGACAGTGGCTGTGCACTCTGGATATGCAGGATGCCTACCTGCATATCACTATTCGCCCTTCCCGCCGCAAATACCTCCGGTTTTCTTTTCAGGGAGACCACTGCCAGTTCAAGGCCCTCCCATTTGGTCTTTTCTCAGCGCCCTGAGTGTTCACCAAATGCCTTTCCATTGTAGCGGCTCACCTGTCTACCAAGGGAGTTCAGGTTTTCCCATACCTGGATGACTGGCTCCTGGTGGCCCCGTCCAGGGAGGAGCTCCAGCGCTCCCTTTCCCTTACCCTGCAGGTCTTTACCAGCCTGGGTATTACCATCAACCAGGCAAAGTCCCATTTGACCCCATCCCAGAGGCACCAGTTCATCAGGGCGATCCTGGTCATGACCTCCGGCATGGCTTTCCTGCCGCTGGACAGGGTGGACACCCACCAGACTCATGTAAACCTGTTGTCCAGTCACAGACGGGTCAGTGCCAGGTCAGTCCATCACCTCCTTGGGCTCATGGCGGCTGCTATTCTGACAGTCCCTCGCGCTGGGCTCCACATGAGGATCTTTCAGTGGACGCTTCGGTCTCAGTGGGATCAGTTGGTGGATGACCTAGACCAAGAAGTCCTGGTCTCCGACCCTATGGTTCAGGACTTGCAATAGTGGATGGTTCAGGAGAACCTTTGCCGGGGAGTTCCCTTCTGCATTGGACCTCCCTCCCAGACATTGACAACAGACGCCTCGGGAGAAGGTTGGGGAGCCCACCTGGGGTCTCACAGGACTCAAGGTTCCTGGTCCAGGTTTGAGCAGACTCTTCATATAAACGTGCTGTATGCTCTACAAGCTCTGCATCTGTATATACTTCCCGGCCATCTGGCTGTCCAGATGGACAACATGTGTGTAGTCTGGTACGTCAACAAGCAGGGAGGAACTCGTTCCTACCCTCTTTGCAGAGAGGCAATGCGAGTTTGTTATTGGGCAGTGCAACACAACCTTCACCTCACAGCAGTTCATGTTCCGGGGGTTGAGAACACGCTGGCAGACCACCTCAGCCGGTCGTCGGCACAGGCTCACGAGTGGGAACTGGATCGGGGGTAGTAGACTATATCTTCCTGCGCTGGGGGACACCTCAGGTAGACCTGTTCACGCCTCCCAACAACGCAAAGCTTCCTGCCTTCTGCCTCGCCTCACCCAGGGCGAGGTATTTTTGAGAGATGTTGTCTCTAGATTGAAGGGCAGATCGCCCATGCCTCCCCCAACCCGATTCCATTAATTCCGAGGGTCTTGCACAAACTCAGCTCAGAGGGAGCACGCATGATCCTAATCGCTTCTTACTGGCCCAAGCAAGTTTGGGTCTCTCTTCTGCAGCAGTATTCAGAGGAACCTCCTCTTCCTCCGTCGCAACTTTTGCTGACCCAGGATCAGGGGACCCTGGTTCATCCAGGTCTCAAATCCCTTCAGTTGCATGCGTGGCTCCTGCAGACATAGCTCAAGCCCGATTCAGGGTCTCCCTGCTTGTGGCTGACATTCTGGTGGAGGCCAGAAAGCCTTCCACTAGATCTACCTACACCGTGAAGTGGAAATGGTTCTCTATTTGTGCCTCTTCCAAGGACTTTGAGCCATTCTCATGCCCTGTTAGGAGAGTTCTGGACTATATGCGCCACCTCTGTGATCTGGGTCTCAGTCATTCCTCTCTGAAAGTTCACATGGTGGCCTTTTTCGCTTATCATGTTCCTTTTGGGGACAGAACTTTTGTGCAGCTGTAAGTCTCGAAGACGTTTCTTAGAGGGGTTCTTCACTTGAGACCCCCTGTTCGCGTTCCTGCCCCTCCTTGGGATCTGAATTTCATTCTTGAGAAGCTTACCCTGCCTCCCTTTGAGACGGCAGCTTCAGCAGACCTGAAGTTCCTTTCCTGGAAGACTCTCTTCCTAGTGGCCATTACTTCAGCTCAACGTATTTCCGAGCTTCAGGCCTTGATGTACAAAATCCCATATTTGATTTTTCACAAGGAACGTGTGGCTCTGTGTACCTACCCTAAGTTTCTCCCTAAGGTGGTGGCTGAATCTACGCTGAATCAATCCATTGAGCTACCTGCTTTCTTTATGCGACACTCCAGTCAAGGGGAATACCTCTTGCATACTTTGGATGTTCATAAAATTCTGAGATACTACACCACCAGAACAAAGGATCTCAGAAAGTCTGATCAGTTGTTTGTCTCTTTTGCTCACTAAAGAGAAGGCAATGCTGTTACCAAGCAATGCCTGTCTAAGTGGTTGGCTCATTGTATCACTTTCTGTTACGACAAGTATCACAAGACCCTGCTGGATCAAGTCGGAGGCCACTCCACTAGGGGTGTCGCTGCCTCTGGGGCTTGTTTTAAGAATGTGTCTGCAGCTGACATTTGTGCAGCCGCAACTTGGACTTCTGTCCATACCTTTACAAAACATTACAGTTTGGACATTGCGTTTCGGCGTAGAGCAGGCTTCAGGTTTGCTGTTCTGCAAGGTCTCTGTTCGTGAGACCCTTACAGCCGGAGGTTCTATGGTTGGGTAGTTTTCCTCCTCCCGGGTGCTTTTCTTTGTTCCAGACTGCTTGGGACTCAGTCCTATATGTAATCACCTACTGCAAGAGCCCTCTCGAAGTAAGATAGTACAGTTACGTAAGAACTTACCGTCACAGTAGATCTTCGAGAGAGGCTCTTGCAGTAGGTAACACCTTCCCGCCCTCCATCCCCAAAAACTTTTCAGTTCCTTTTCCAGGAAGGAATCATCCGCCTTCCTCATCTTGCCTTTGGCGGAAAGAACTGGAAGGCGGGCATGGGGGACCACCCTTTATACTGATGTTGCATGACGTCGGTCACCTGACGTAGGGGTGTTCCCCCGCCACAGACTGCTAGCTAGAAATTTTTCTATGGGGTCCTGACGCCTGCTGGCGTCAGTCCTATATGTAATTACCTACTGCAACAGCCTCTCTCGAAGATCTACTGTGACGGTAAGTTCTCACGTAACTGTACTTTTTGCAAGTTCATGGTAAATAGCTAGTACCGAGTGTGTCCTGCCAGGAAGGTGACTGCAATAAATGAATGTTTTTTTTTTTTGCTATGTCTTTCTTCCTCCTGTCTTGGCTTACCTGATCTCCCCCCTTATTCCTGGCAACCACCTTGGGATTCCAGCCACTGTCCGTTGTCTGTGTGCTACTAAGGGTCACGCCTGTATTCCCCTGTGGTTTACCCCCCGCAGTGGGGCAGGGGGGAGCCCCAAACTCCCCACCTTGAAACGGATCCAGACTCCAGGCACCTCCCCAGAGCCGACGTTGTTTATTTTAACAAAACAAATAAAAATTGTTGTATTCCAGTACTGCTTATTTAAAGGGACAATGCCCAAAGTAAATGCATGCTCCAAGACTGTGAAACTGCCCTGAATGCACCAACATTTCCCTATTTGCCCATAAGTTGCCCTGGTTTGCTCCTAGATTATTTAATTGCCCACAGTTGCCCTGAGACCAAGACTGAGATACTGCCCTTGCATGCTGTGAACCCTTTCAGATTGATTTGTACTTGCTCCAACAATTGTTATTTGCCCTGCATGTTCTTGAACTACCATGCATGTCCTCGAATTGCCTTGTAATGGTTGCATGATACAAAGATTGCCGAAACCAGCAACCCTCAAGTAAAGAGACGGTAAGCTTTGGAGACTCCGCTTTACTGTTGCCCATTGCATGTCAACAATTTCTTGTTTATGATCCAGAAACAGTTCCATCCAACTGTATCCTGACTAAATCTGAAGCCAGTTGTCAGATTATTAATAGCGTAGTCAGCTAAAGAACTCCTTGTCACCTGATTTCTTCAGATTCTTTAGGCCAACCCCTCCCTAACTGTGAGCTAGGTAGTGCAAGGACCCACACAGGTTCACTGGTAGGCATCTGAGGCCCAGTGGGATTATCAGTTTTGTTTCAGATTCTTCAGTGAATTTGACCGAGGTCGACAGCCCAGAGTTGTTCCAGATCTTCAACTTTATCTGGGTCCAGTTCTTCAGATCCTTTCATGGGGACGGTAGTGATGGCCTGGAGGTTCTTCAAGGTTTCATCCATTTCTTCAGTTTGCAATACTCACTACTTCAGATTTCTTTCTGGGGTCAGTCAGTACTCACTTCTTCAGATTTCTTTCTGGGGTCAGCAGTGACGGCCTGAAGGTTCTTCAGATTTGCAGTGCGCAGTTCATCAGTTTTCTTCCCAAGGTCCATAGCTCAGAAGCTCTTCATTTTGCCAAAATTCTTGGAATTACAAGTATTCGGTTTCTTCCCAGATTCTGTTATGACAGCCTAGAGGGTCTCCCTATGGAATTTCAAGTTTGTGTGCTTCTCATCCCTGGGTTTTGGTGATGCCCAGTGGTTCAGTTAGTTGGTTCTTGGAAATAGTCAATTCTTCAAGCTGGCCAACAGAAAGTACATGCTCAGAAGTTTCTCTGTTCGCATTCTTCTCTGCCACATCATCTATGGCACCCGGCGGAGTCATAGAGACTCTTGTATGGCATTGCACAAATTGGTTATACATTTATAAAGTAATTGTAGCACAGTAAGGTGTACAGAAATGATTGTAGTAATACAATAATCATACAAAGAATAATATATGGGGTGATGTGTATAATGAGAATTTTACATACACTTGAAGTGTAGAATGCTACATAAACCCTGAGAGCAAAGCTCAAGGGGGTTATACAGGCATCCAACACTGAAGGTGTGTGTCAAATTTAAGTTCTTACACACTACCCCAAGTGTGTTTTACATAATTACTGTAGAGCATTTTTTTGCCACAGCAATTATATAAATAGAAATCTATCTCTGTGCCAGTAGATGTGGTCGATTTGAAGGAGCCGATGAAGTGTGTGCATAAGGAAGGCAAGAACACACCGGGGGCATACATGGAGTGAAGGAAATCCAGCATGTGTTCGTCATGGTAACCAGCTGGTTATAACAGCAAATTATAACTGGGTTTCCCTATGAGGAATAAACGCTCCTCAGTTATAATAATAACATTGTTGGCTTTGAAAGTGAAATTTTATTGATCACATCTCTTTTTCTTGTTCCAGTTTCTGTGGTTCGGTTGCTCAGCAAACTGGTCCTTTTTTGTAAGTTGTGTTCTAGGGACATGGATATGTTGTTCATCCACACTCATTGGCAGTATCCTTGCCGCTTTAAATCTTGCCGGAAGGTCTTCAAGCTTGCTCCTCCCACCCACCCGGGTGGTATAACTCTCGGCTCCGCCCCATGACGCCAGATCTTCCTTACCGCTTGGAAGCTCAGGTTCCCTCCTTAACGCTCTGCGTTTGTGACTGGTTCCTATTTCTCCGTTTGCGGATTTAAAAAATAAATTTTGCAAAAGACTTGAGTCTTCTATCCTCGCTGGCTGCGATGGACAAATCGACTCGGATTTGGAGATGCCCATGCGGGCAGAAGATGTCTCCGGACGGATCCACACTCCACGTGTGTCTACTGTTAGGCCTACACGACCCGCGGGCTTGCGACCTGTGCTCATCTTTCGATTCAATCCTCGAAGACCGTGCTGCCCGATTGCAACTGGGCCGTCCGAAGCGTTCCCTCGGTGAAGTCAAGGCCCGGTTGGCGGTGTATCCGCGCGGCGGGTTCGGCGGATCAGCTCGGCGGATGGTGTCGCCCTCGAGAGGAGGCAGTAGCGACCGTATCTTCTCGACGCGGCATTTATCCCGCTCTCTCTGGGTTCTTCCTACCGGCTTCTTTATGAGGCTTTGTCTGTCCCTCTCACTAAAGGAGAAGGGCCGCGTCTGCTGGACCTTATTCTCGGTCCAAAAGAGGGACAGGGAAAAGTCCTCTCGTCGGCGCTCTTGGGGCGGAAAGGTCCTCTCCCGGGCCGTCGACCGTGGCGGTCGACCGCTCGGCTTGACCACTGGCCTCCACCGGTGTCCCGTCAGGTCAGTTGACCGAGACTCCACCGATGAAGTCGAGATTTTCCTCGACCCATTGAACGAGCTGTCGCCTTTAGCAGCCGAGATTCCCTCTCCCGGTTCCCCGGGAGAGTTGAGGATCCGTGGGCTCGCCTGTGCCTCGGTTCCGGAGCCCTCGGATGGACCATCCGAGCGAAGGAGTGCGGTTCCGGCGACACCTCCCGCACCGACCTCGGAAATTCCGGGACTCTCGGTCTCGGTCCCGGACTCTTGCGGTCCAGCCGATCCACCGTCATAGGCGGTCTCGGTCGGCACCGCGTAAGCGGCGTCGCGCTCGTCCGTCCTCCTCCTCCTCGGATGAGGCTTCGGCGTAAATTCGTCGGCTGATGCGAGGACCTTATGTTCAACAGCTCCTCCTGGCGGAATAAAGCCCGACCTCGTCGCCTTCGACCATTAATGTTGCTGTCACGGGCAGCCGACACAACCCCTCGACTTATCCGAGGCCTATGCAGGCGGTTTATGCGGCCAAACTGCTCCACCGATTCGGTGGAACCTCCGCCTCCACAGCCACCAATTGGGGCTCCGACCAAGGATTCTCGGTCGGCTAGGTCTACCACCGGCTGTCAGTTACCTCACTCCCGATCGACCTCGGCAGGTGAAGGGTGGCTCAGGCCAGAGGCAGCTCTTCGAGGACTCTTCGAGTCCGAAGATGATTCCTCCTTTTCTCAAGCGACTGGACTTGGAGTCTTCAGGAGAGTCAGTCAATGGATGATAGCCCGTCGTCCTTCCTAGGACTGCCTGGCTCATCTCGGAGTCTACGGATGGAGCTCGAACCCGTTTCCAAACGGGCCAGGTATCCCCTCACGGAGATTCTGGACCGAGGGGATTCTCCGACGGAGGCCTTTCCGGTGGCTGAGGCCATAGTGGGTCCGGCACTGGAGCTTTGGCAGCGCCCTGCTTCCTGCCCTGCGCCTTCGGCCAGGATGGCCAGGAAGTATGCGGTCCCTACCGGTTCCTTGTCCGGTTTGGAACACCCCTCTGCTGGGGGTTGGTTACCGACAGCGTTTTCCGTGGCCCGTAGCGCCAGGGATGTGGACAAACCTCCTGACAAGGAGTCAAGAATTGGACTATGTCGGGCGAAAAGTCTACGCTGCGTCCTCTCTCGGCCTTCGTCAGGCCAGTTCGGCCGTCCTCATGGCACATTTTTCTCATGCCCTGTTGGGCTCCCTGGATGAGGTCATCCCTCATCTTCCTGCCGATCTGCAGACTACGGTTAAGCAGGTGCGGGACCAGGGCAGGGCAGTGGCCAAACAGCAGCTCCAGACTGCTTTGGATATAGGGGACTCATGTGCCAATCGGTGGCGGCCGCGGTGGCTATCGTCGGCGGGCTTGGCTGAGGATATCCACCTTTGCCGGATACCCAGCACAAGTTGGCGGATGTTCCCTTTTGGGGACTGACCTCTTGACCCTGGGGTGGAAGGTCACCTGCAGAGGATCGAGAAGTCAATGCTACCTTGGACTCGGTCTCTTCCGCTCAGAAGGACAAGGCCATAAACCACAGCCTAAGCCCTTTCGTCTTCTGTCCTTCTGGCCCTGCCAACAGCGTCAGGGCCAGCAGGCTGACCTTGCATCCCAAACCCAAACAGCGGCTTCCTCTAACAGGAGGCAGGGAGGAAGGCCCAGGAGGTCCCTCGGCGGTCCTCCTCCAAGCCTGCCCAGTGGCGGGCTGAGGGTGTCGCCGGCCCCCGTCACACTCACCCTGGGTCCCCGTGGGGACGGCTCCGCACTTCCGTTCCGCCTGGTCCGCTGTTACCACGGACAGGTGGGTCTTGGAGGTGGTGGGAAGAGGCCTGCCTCTGGAATTGAGCAGAGCACCACCCTTCAGGCCGTCGCCCCTCGAGCTTGAGGATCCCAGCCTCACTGGCGGCTCGTCGAGCCGACATGGCTCCTCCTCCTCCAGAAGGAGGTGGTAAGAGAGGTGGTGGACCCTCCTTCAGACCCAGGGTTTGTGTCCAGGTACTTCCTGGTTCCAGAAGCCGGGCCGGGGGGCTGGCGCCCATTCTCGCTTCTGCACCTAAACAAGTTCCTAAGGTCTCGAACCTTCAGGATGGTCACTCTGGCTCAGATAATCACCATCCTTGGAGCAGCGGCGTGTGGTTCTGCTCTCTGGACTTGCAGGGGCAGCGTTTTTCACGTCCCTATCCGTCCAGTCTCACCAGAGATTCCTTGCTTCGAGCGGAAGGATCCCTCTTGAGTTCAAACCATGCCCTTGGGCTTGTCTCCAGCTCCGGGTCTTCACCAAATGCATGGCAGTGGTGACAGCATTCCCTCGGCGCCGAGGGTCGGTGTCCCTTACCTGGACGACTGGCTGATAGCAGCTCCCTCCAGGAAGGAGGCGGAGTGGTCCAGAGATCTGGCCCTCCAGGTCTGCTCTCAACTGGGCCTCCTTATCAAGCGAGGCCAAGTCGACTCGGGCCGAAGCAGGTGATTCTATTCATCGAGCGCAGCTCGACTCTCTCCAGCCAGGCGGCTCCGGCGGACAGGGCCGAGGTTCTTTCCTCCTTTGCCCGATCATTTCTGGTTGGGCAATTGCGCCCTGCCGGGACTTCCCTACGCCTCCTGGGTCTCATGGCGGCCTGCACCAGCGTGGTCCGTTGGGCCCGCTGGAACATCGCTCGATCCTTCAGTGAGGACTGGCCAGCCAGTGGTCCTGGCGCTGCGATCCCTTGGACCAGCTTGTGTCGGTGACACAGGGGATGTGGAACGCTCTCCAGTGGTGGACCGTTCCAGATCATTTGCAGGAGGGCATCCCGTTCGTCCGCCCCGAGCCGACGGTCTCTCTATCGACCGATGCCTCTCTGATGGGTTGGGGTGCCCATCTGGGGGAACACCGGGCTCATGGCCTCTGGTCCCCGCGGGAGTCCCGATGCCACATCAACCTGCTGGAGCTCCGGGCGGTCCGCCTAGCTCTCACCGCCTTTGCTCCGTTCCTCCGGGGTCAAGTGGTCCGAGTCCAGACGGACAATACCACGACCATGTACTATCTAAACCGCCAGGGCGGGACGCGCTCCATGCTTCTATGCAAGGAAGCTCTCCGCATTTGGTCACTCGTGCGCAGCCTGGAGGCGGATCTCCTAGCCATTCACGTGGCAGGAGCCTCCAACACCCTGGCGATGCCTGAGCGGATAGGGGCTGCATCCCACGAGTGGTCTCTCCTGCGGAGGTAGTACAGCATCTGTTCTCCCTTTGGGGCACACCTCAGGTGGACCTGTTTGCCTCCGTGGAGAGCAGCAGAGCTGAGTCTGTTCCATGCCCGCCCCCTCAGCAGGGCTCGCTGCAGGGGATGCCCTTAGAGGCAATGGACCCCGGGCCTCTTCGCCTTTCCCCATTTCCCTTGATCCACAAGGTGCTTCTCAAGGCGAGGGAGGGACAAGGCGAGGTGATTCTGATAGCCCCAGACTGGCCTCGCCAGTTCTGGTACCCAGATCTCCTCAGTCTCAGCTCCAGGACTCGCGCAGCTTCCAGCCGCCCGGACCTGCTCTCAGTCAATCAGGGAAGGTGTTCCATCCGGACCTTCAATCCCTGCACCTGACGGCCTGGTTCCTGGCGGCTAGAGTTCCAGGCCTTGGGTCTTTCCGGCCAGGGTCCTCAATGTAGTTGAGGCCCGTAAGTCGACCAGAAAATGCTATGCCTTCAAATGGAAAAGGTTTTCCATTTGGTGTCAGGAGACAGGAGCTTGGACCCTTCCTCCTGTTCCTTGGCAAGCATCTTGGACTATTTATGGTCCCTTTCTAGTCAAGGGCTTAGGTCGTGACCCTAAGGGTGCACCTGGCAGCCATTCTCTGCTTGCCGGGCGCGGGCCGAAGCAGTCGGTGGCATGAGAGAAGGTGGTCTGGCGCTTTTCAAGGCCTTGATCACATTTCCTCAGTGCGGGAACCCCGCCTCCGTGGGATCTACTGCTGGTACTGGCAAAGCTCATGGGCAAGCCATTCGAACCTATGCACAGGTGTGCTCTCTCTCACCTGTCGTGGAAGACCGCCTTCTTGGTGGCTATCACGTCAGCCAGAAGGATGGGAGAGCTCCAGGCGCTTTCCATCGAGTCTCCTTACCTGGTCTTCCACAGGGACAAGGTTGTCCTGCGCCCCCACCCGAAATTCCTTCCGAAGGTGGTGTGAGTTTCACCTTAACCAGGTGTTGACTCTGCGGTGTTCTACCCAATCACACCTCGGAGGCGAATATAGGCTCCATACTCTGGACCCTAGAGAGGCTCGCTTATTATAAGGGCCTGCAGCTGAAAGTCGGGAAGAGGTTAAGCCAGCTGTTTGTCACCTACGCTGAAGCGCATCTGGCAGACCTGCAGCCAAGCGGACGATAAGCAGGTGGGTAACCTCCTGCATAGATCTCTGCTATAAGTTGGCGGGCATGGAGCCTCCCAGAGGGATAAGAGCTCATTCTACCCGCCATACTGCTGCAACGGTGGCTGCTTCCAGGGACGTCCCTATCCAGGAAATCTGCAGGGCTGCTACCTGGAAGTCAGCAAACACCTTCATTACCCACTACCACATCGACCTTGAGTCACGCCGGGATGCTGGTTTTGGGGCCTCGGTTCTCCAGTCTCTCTTTCCCAAGTAAGTATATGAAGTTGACGTCTTGCCTCCTCCTCCCAGGAGAACTGCTAGGAGTCTGCCAATGAGTGTGGATGAACAACATATCCATGTCCTAGAAATACAGGTTACTCACCTGTAACAGGAGTTCTAGGAATGGTATATGTTGTTCATCCACACGACTCCACCCGACCTCCCCGGTCACGCACAACCTGAGCTTCCAGCGGGCCAGATCTGGCGTCATGGGGCGGAGCCGAGAGTTATACCACCCGGGTGGGTGGGAGGAGCAAGCTTGAAGACCTTCCGGCAAGATTTAAAGCGGCAAGGATACTGCCAATGAGTGTGGATGAACAACATATACCATTCCTAGAACTCCTGTTACAGGTGAGTAACCTGTATTTTCCTACCTCTCCATTGTGGTATGACTTACATCATGTAGTCAAATAGTCAAAGATCTGCCTTATCCATGAACTGACCAAGAGAACACACTTTATTTGGCAAATCTCATTCGACTTGGCTCACTTCACCACCTGGTGTGGATGGAGTCCAGGTTGATTGGTTGGTTCTGGTTTTCAGATCTCTCAGCTCACTTCAGTTGTGTAGGAAAATCTATACACTGCCAGATGCTGTTGTACCACAGTAGTGATGTCAGAATGCTGTTTCACTACAATAGCTATGTCACTACTGTAGTACAACAGTATAAAATCCCGTGTCTATTAAGAAGATTCCATATGCTTACCTACACTGCAGATTCCTCATAATAAAGATATCAGCAGGCCAGCCTGCCGGAACAGTGGTTATGCAACTGCTTAAGACGCCAGCGGCCTGAGTTCGGAAGCGGACTAGGGAAGCTGGAAGGCTGGCTGGTGGGGTGGGGTGAGCGCCAAGGGCTGCTCTTCTCTCGGGGTTACAGTGCTCAGTGCATGCCTGGCTCCTAGCGGTATTCTGGGGGAAGGATCACTGAAGCCTGCTGAGGTCTGGGTGGAGGGGCAGCCAGATGCCGACATTTGCCTGCGGGTGCGTGGGTCGACGTTTTGGCATCATTGCACACCGCTTCCCTCCTGGGGTAAACATACTAAAGAAAAATCTCCCTGTGCCTCAGGATCTCCTGGCTTGGCCTCCGACCCTGTGCATAGCCGCTGGGGGAGGGCTGTATCCTAGGCATGTACTGTCCCCTGTGACAGCTCCGCCATGAGGGGGTAAACTCCTGGGGTTGGACATCCCGCAGTGGAGTGTGTTCGGGAGTCTGGGCTAGACAGTGGTGAAGCATCTGCTGGGGAGCTAGAAACAGTCAGTTAAGAAAAAATAAATAAAGATCTCAGCAATGCTGAAAACTCCTCAAGTGAACTGTTTTGTTAAAAGAACTAATAGAAATGTTGCCAGCTCATGAACAGTAGCTGTTAGTTAAACAATATTAAATGTTTTAAATCTTATCCTGTTTGCTGTTTTCTGTTTATTTTGGCCATAGTTCAAGGCAGAATTAGAAAGAAGGTAAACTAATTAACACAAGCCTATACTATACAAAACTGTGTATGGGCAACCATACACAACAAGGCTGATGTTGTCATTTTGGGTTGAGATGACACCGTAAGAGACCTTTTGAGCTTCACTTTTGAGGTCTGTGATGTCATCTCACCCTTTGATTGAAAACATCTTTGTTGTGTGTGGTTGTTTATGCATTATTCTCTTTTTATCTCCAAACTCAGTCGGGGGGGGGACGAGGGAGAGACACAGTACTCAGTCGCAGTCAAGTGGGTTAACAGTTGGGACGGCGAGTTATGGCAAATGATGACACTGATGAATGATCTGACTCGTATAAGTCTGTGCCTGATGTGTGGCACACTTGTCCTAGGGTTACAGCAGTTCAGTGCAGCACTGAAAGTGGGATTCTAGTTCTCCTGTTAGCCATTCTGCAATAATGTCTCTGTAACTCTCTTCCAGCACTCCAATACAGCCCTGCACTATGCAGCTGAAAATGGAAACGTGAAAATGGTCAACATCCTAGTTAATGCCGGAGCCAATATTGTGAAAAGTAACACGGTAAGGTAGCACTAGTGACTGTCAGTCCACGAACCAGTGATAAACTGTATGTTCCCATCTGTGATTTTTTTTTTTTTTTTTAATTCATGTTTATTGAAACATTAGGGCAATACATAAGGAGTACATTCCTAAATACATTTCTAGGGACATGGATATGTTGTTCAATCCACACTTCTTGGCCGGTACCGTGCCGCTTTAAATGTTGCCGGAAGGTCTTCAAGCTGGCTCCTCCCACTCACCCAGGTGGTAAAACTCTCGGCTCCGCCCCATGACGCCAGAGCTTCCTTACCGCTTGGAAGCTCAGGTTCCCTTCTTAACGCTCTGCGTATAGACTGGATCCTATTTCTTCGGTTCGCCCGAAAATAACTCTAAAGTTCTCAGGACTTCGGTCTAATTACTCCCTCGCGGCTGTGATGGACAAATCGACTCCCGGATTTTGGCGGTGCCCATGAGGGCAGAAGATGTCCAGGACAGACCCGCACTCCACGTGCATCTACTGCCTCGGCCCTGATCACGACCCGCAGGCCTGCGAGTTATGTCGATCATTTTCGGCCAAAGTCCTGGAGGACCGCGCTGCCTGGATACAGCTTGGGCGCCCCGAGAAGCGTTACCTGCCGGTGAAGTTAAAGGAGGACCGTTGGGCGGTGTCCGCGGCAGCTGGCTCGTTGGAGCAACTCGAGCAGATGATCACCCTCGAGGAGGAGGAGGAGGCCCAGGCCACATCCTCATCTTCCTCGGTCGCGGCATTTATCCCGCTCTCTGGGATCCTCCTACACGGCTTCTTTTAAGGAGCTTTGCCAGTCCCTTTCCACGAAGGGAGAGAGGCCATCGGGACACTCCTCTCAGTCAAAAAAGAAGGACTCAAAGGGTAAGTCCCAGCGTCGATGTTCGTGGGAGCGGGAGAGGTCCCTTTCCCCGGACAGTCGACACTCGACTTCGGTCGAGGTTGCGGCTAAGGCTGCTGGCTTCACGGTGTCCCCGTCAGGTCAGCCAGCCAAGACACCCGTCGACGCAGTCGAGATTTTTCTCGACCAGTCGGATGGGCTGTTGACTGGTGAAGCCAACAACCCTTCATCACCGGTTCCCCCGGTGGAAACCGAGGACTTGCCTGCGCCTCCTGTGCTGGAGTGCCCGGTCAGGGTTCCCGAGCCGAGGGAGGAGTGGGTGTCCAACGCTCCATCCCAGAATCACCCTCGGAAACACCGAGGATCTCGGTCTTGGACCTCTTCTCGGTCCAGCCGATCCCGCCAACATTGGCGGTCTCAGTCTCGGCACCGAGATAAGCGGTGGTGCCGCTCATCCTCATCTTCCTCCTCGGAAGAGGAGAAGGCTTCAGTGCAAATTGCGTTGACGCTACGAGGACTTAATGTGGCAGCAGCTCCTTCTGTCCGGGAACAAGCCGACGCCATCACCTTCCCCGGCCATTAAGTTGCTGTCACCCGAAAGGCCGAAACAACCCCTCACGGTGGTCGAGGTGCCCAAGCCTGGGCCGGTTGTTCGGCCGAAACCAGCTGCCCCACCGATTGTGGTGGAACCTCCGCCTCCACAACCGAAATGGGGGGTGCCGACCAAGGACTCTCGGTTGGGTCAGGGTCTGCCCTACCGGTTGTTAGTCACCCTCATCCTGTCCGTCCTCGGCAGGTGGAGGGTGGCTCAGGCCCCAGGCAGCTTTTCGCAGACTCCTTGGAGTCTGACGACGACTCCTCCCTGTTTTCCAGGCCCACTGACCTGGAGTCCTCCGGGGGGCAGTCATTGGACGAGAGCCCATCATCGTTCATAGGTCTGCTTCAGCTCATCTCGGAGTCCACCGGGATGCAGCTCGAGCCCGTATCCAAGTGGGCAAGGTATCTCCTCACAGAGATACTGGACCGAGGGGATTCTCCCACGGAGGCCTTTCCGGTGGCTGAAGCCATTGTTGGCCCAGCCTTGGAGCTTTGGCAGCATCCGGCTTCCTGTCCTGCGCCTTCGGCCAGGATGGGCAGGAAGTATGCGGTCCCTACTGGCTCTTTGTCCAGTTTTTTGGAACATCCCTCTGCGGAGGGGTTGGTCACCGATAGCGTTTTCTGGCGCTCCAGAAATGCTAGGGATGTGGATAAGCCCCGGCAAGGAGTCCAAAAAGCTGGACTATGCCGGGGCAAGGTGTACGCTGCATCCTCCCTCGGCCTCCGTCAGGCCAGCTCGGCCATGCTGATGGCGCACTTCTCCCACACCCTCATGGGCTCCCTGGGTGAGGTGATCCCTCATCTCCCGGCAGACCTGCAGACTATGGTCAAGCAGGTGCAGGATCAGGGAAGGGCAGCTCCAAACAGCTCTAGACATTGGAGACTCCTGTGCCCGATCAGTAGCGGCTGCAGTGGCCATGCCCTGCAGAGCTGGCTGAGGATTTCCACCTTCACGGCGGATACCCAGCACAAATTGGCGGACGTCCCCTTCTTGGGGACTGACCTGTTTGCCCCTGGAGTGGAAGGCCACCTCCAGAGGATCGAAAAGTCCAGCGCTACACTGGACTTGGTCACCTCCGCTCAGAAGGACAAAGGCCATCGTCAGCAACATAAGTCCTTTTGACCTCCTGCTCCTGCGGCACGTCCGGCCCAGCAACACCAGCATCAGGGCCAGCAGGCTCGTGCTTGGCACCCCAAAGCCAAGCCTGCGGCTTCCTCCAACAGGAAGGGGAAAGGCCCAGGAGGTCCCTTGGCCGGATCTTCCTCCAAGCCTGCCCAGTGACGGGTTGAGGGGTGTCGCCCCCAGCCTCGTCGCTCCCCCCTGGGTTCCCCCTGTGGGGAGACGGCTCCGCCACTTCCTTTCCGCCTGGTCTGCTATCACCACGGACCGCTGGGTGTTGGAGGTGGTAGGAAAGGGTCTGCCTCTGGAGTTAAAGTAGGCCACGCCCTTCAAACAACATGAAGTCTTGCTATATTATGACATATGCAGTGAGTCCCAACCTTCGAACTGCTCCGGAGGTGAAAGAGTTAACTTTCCATGCCAGGCATGGAACGCTGAGCTCGAGCTCGGTTGAAACTCTGTCTGTTGTTCTTCAAACTCAAACCGTCAGATTCTTTACTCCGCCTCACTGAACAGTCGCTCCGGAGATTTCCTTCTGCTCGGTTCATTTTGTTAGTTAAAGTATTGTTTTTCGGTTTTCAGTCAATTTAAACCATAATCGGTCGGTTCAGACTCTGTCTGTGGTATTTGTGAGTACTAGATAGGTTTTACATTGATTTCTATTCTGTGTGGAACTTGTAAACAGTTTATCGGTTCGGTTTGAACTGATCAGGTTGTTTAAAATACATTAATCTTTCATTTAGAGTGTGGTTACCGGTTCCTATCGGTTCTCAAAAAAACGGATTTTATTACTTTTTTTCCACGACCCGTGATACGGTTGGGAACCGATAAGAGGGTCTTACCTGGCGGATTGCCATAAACGGGTAAGTTTGGTTAGGACTGGCACTATGTCTGAGAAACCCAAAAGAAAAACCGGGCCCACTGGGTTTCAACACTGCAGTGTCTGTGGGGAAGTCTTTGCCAAGGCTGACCCCCACACCACCTGTGTTTATTGTCTGGGGTTTGACCACCTCAATGCAGACTGCCAGATTTGTAAAAATTTTCCTGCAACTACCCTGGAAAAGAGAGTTGGTAGGCTCAGGGAAAGGGAGGCCAAAAAGTCCGCTGAACTGGATGGCCAGCTCGGTTCGGTTCCAACCGAACCGGAGGGAGTGCCCTCTGACCAGGGCGAGACTTCCTCGGGCAAAAGGAGATCCAACCCTGAGAGTCGGTTCCAGCAAAAGGAATAGGAAATCAGCGGTGGAGCCAAAACTTCCCTCTCCAACCGCTGAAGAAATAGCCAAAGCGATTAAAATTGTCCAGTCGCTTTCCCCGGTTCTGACCGAACCGGCACCGTCAGGTAAGCGTACGGTTCGGCCGGTTCCACCAGTTCAGGAGTATGATTTAGAGGAATATTATGAACCGGAGGGGGGGGAGAGGAGTATGAGGAGAGTGAATGTGAATTTGAAAGTCTGGATGTGCCCACTGACCCGGACATCTCCCCAGACAGACCTTCAGGAGTGTCTCCTCCTAGGCTTTCTGAGTTCCCTTCTCATTTTATGTTTTATAAAAAGGTGGCTGAAACCCTCCAGCTCCCTATGGAGGAAGCTGTGGATGACCAAGAGGAGCCCGACTATGTGGAAATGATGGATATCCCAGAGTCGAGGAGACTGTCTAGTCCCTTGCATAAATCTTTTGGGAAACAAATTTAAAATTCTAAAAACTCCTCACACTATACCTCCTGTGGATAAGAGAATGGACAAGAGGTACACATTGTCAGTCTCTGATACGGAGTTCCTTACACAACAATGCAGCCATGTTGGGGTAGTGCAGGCTGCAGCCTGTGACAAGGCAAATATTCCCTTGGCTTCCCCCGACAAGGACTCCAGGAGGATTGATGCCATGGCAAAGAAACAGTACATGGCAGCATCCTTGGGACTCAGACAGGCAAGTTATATGGCTTATGTTGCTAGATATCAGAAATCCAGATGGGATACGGTTATAGCACTAGCAAAACAGGTCCCTGGCCAGCTTGCCAAGGAGCTGGAGCAGGTGGCTGCTGATGGTATTGAGGCATCCAAGGTGCAATTCCATGCTGCAGTGGACTCTAATGATGTGTCATCAAGAGTCATGGCTACATCTGTGGCACTTCACAGAATGGCTTGGCTCAGATGTACTAGCCTGTCATAGGATACCCAGACTAAGGCCATGGATTTTCCTGTTGTGGGTAATTCTCTGTTTGGGGAGCAGACAGAGAATTACATGAAGAAAATGGACGAGTATAAGACCACCTGTAGGAGTGCACAGGCCAAGGAAAGGCAGGCCACTCCTCAAAGGCAGCTTTCCAAGGGCAGGGGCAGGCCTTTTCATAGGCCTTTTTACCAAGCCCAGGCCTCCTCTTCTGCTTATGCCCAGAGGGGGTTCTTTAGAGGAGAGGCAGACTGGGCAAGCAGGCCTGCTTCTACCCCTCAGCCCAAAGCCCCTGCAAGCAGGCACCTTGATGGGGTTGCCAGGGCCGATTCTCAGCTACCTGTAGGGCAGGCTGGCTTACTTTGTCCAGGACTGGAAGTCTCTGACATCAGACAAGTGGGTCCTGGAAGTAGTAAGCCAGGGACTGGTTCTCAGCTTCAAAAATTTCCAAAGATGAGAACCAGATCCTTCCACCTGTAAATCCACCAGAGGCACTTGCCCTAGAGGCAGAGTCTCTTCCTCCTGGCTCTCAGAGCTCTGGAAAGGTTCCACCACCAGGGCAAAGGGTTGTACTCCAGGTACTTCCTTACCCCAAAAAAGACAGGAGAATGGCGGCCCATCCTGGATCTCAGATATTTAAACAAGCACCTTTTAAAACCAAAATTCAAAATGGTGACTCTGGGAATTATTCTACCCTCTCTAAAGCCCGGGGACTGGCTAGCGTCCCTGGACCTCAAGGATGCCTACTTCCATATTCTCATCAGAAGCTCCCATCGAAAGTACCTTAGGTTCGAGCTGCCCTCAGGCCATTACCAGTTCAGAGCAATGCCCTTTGGCCTCACCTCTGCTCCAAGGGTATTCACAAAATGCCTGGCAGTAGCAGTTGCTTCCCTAAGAAGGCAAATAATTGTCTTCTTCCCTTACCTGGACGACTGGCTCATAGTAGGCCAGTCTCCAGACCAAGTCAAGTTACATCTACAGATAACTCAGCAACTGCTCACCTCTCTAGGTTTCCTCCTGAATCTTTCAAAGTCAGTCCTAGAGCCTGTCCAGCTCCTCACCTTCATAGGCGCAGAGCTGAACACAGAGAAAGCCAGAGCCTTCCTTCCTTTGGACAGGGCAAGGACCCTGGTCTCTCTGGCCTCCTCATTCACCCTGCAGGTCTCTCGACCAGCAAGGCATTTTCTACAGCTCCTGGGGCACATGGCTGCTTATACAGCAGCAGTAGTGCAGGGAGCAAGATTTCAGATGAGAGACATCCAGTTGCATTTGAGAGCCTTTTGGTCTCAAAGGAAAGACCCTCTAACCAAATTGATCCCAGTAACTCGAACCCTGATCCAGGCCCTACAGTGGTGGCAGGATCAGAGCAATCTGAGACAAGGGCTTCCCTTTGTCACTCAGTCTCACTCCTTAATCCTTACTACAGATGCATCCCTCTTGGGGTGGGGCGCTCACATGGGCAACCTCACTACCCAGGGATTGTGGTCCCCTCAGGAATCTCTGCTCCACATCAACCTGTTGGAACTCAGAGCAGTTTTTCTAGCACTTCAAGCTTTTTCCAAATCTGTTCAGAACTAAGTTGTACAGGTCAGAACAGACAACACCACCACAATGTGGTACATCAACAAGCAAGGGGGCACTCAGTCTACGGCCTTGTGCACCGAAGCAATGAAGTTGTGGTCTCTGGCTTACTCCCTGAACACCTCCCTTATGGCAGTTCACCTTCCATGCAAGGACAATGTCCTGGCAGATGCTGTCAGCAGGATTTCCCAGGGCCATCACGAATGGTCACTGGACCCCCTGGTCTTGGAGGTGATATTTGCCAGATGGGGCACCCCGCAGATAGATCTTTTGCAGCCCCAGACAATCACCAACTTCCCTTTTTGCTGCAGGCCTCCAGTGTTGGGCTCAGTCCTCTGGATGCCTTAGTTCTCAATTGGGAAGGGAAGTTTCTCTATCTTTCCCCTTCCCTCTCCTGTTCAAAGTGCTAGTCAAAATCAGATCTCAATCCTGCAAGATGATCCTGATTGCTCCAGATTGGGCCAGACAACCCTGGTATCCACTCCTACTGTCCTTAGCAGTCCATCTTCCCCTGTGTCTTCCCAGGAATCACAACCTGTTAACCTGTGCTCAGGAGAGGGTTTGGTACCCGAACCTCAAATCTCTCAATCTCAAGGCCTGGCTCTTGAAGAGTTAGAGTTTGCTGATCTACACCTCTCCCAAGGTGTAATGGATATTCTGAAGGCTTCTAGAAAACCTTCCACCAGGGCTACCTATAATTCCAAATGGAAGAGGTTTTCCATATGGTGTTCTGGGAAGCATATTTCCCCAGAATCTGCTGATTTACCCACAGTCCTGGATTATATGGTCCATTTAAATACCTTGGGGCTGAGACCAGCTACCCTAAAAGTACATTTGGCAGCTGTGTCTGCCTTTATTTCAGCAGGTGAACCCTCTTCTCTTTCAGCTCATCCTGTATTCTCCAAGTTTTTTAAGGGATTGCTTCACACCAACCCTCCATTCAGGGACCCTGCCCCTGCCTGGGATCTTAATGTTTGCATTGCTCAGCTTATGCAACCCCCAATTTGAGCCTTTGTCTTCAGCAGAGCTTAAGTACTTGACTTGGAAGACTGTGTTTCTGGTAGCCATCACTTTTGCCAGACGCATAAGTGAATTACAAGCCTTGTCAGTGGAGCCTGATTTTATCTCCTTTCATAGAGATAAGGTGGTCCTCAGGACTAACAGGAAGTTTTTGCCTAAGATGGTTTCAGATTTCCACCTTAATCAGTCTATATCTCTTCCAGTGTACTTCACTGACCATTCCTCCTCTGGCGAGAGGAGACTGCACAGCTTAGATGTGAAGAGAGCCCTTAGTTACTACATAGAGCATACCAAGGGTCACAGGTTTGACTCCCTCCAACTGTTCCTCACTTATGGTGAGGTTGGTAAAGGGAAACCTGCCACTAAAAGATCCATTGCCAGGTGGATTGTCTCTTGTACCCAATTCTATTATGAAAAGTTGGGTAAGGTTCCTCCCTCAGGCCTGAGGGCTCACTCTACCAGAGGTACAGCTGCTTCCCTGGCTGCTGCCAGGGACATCCCTATTCTAGAGATATGTCAAGCAGCTACCTGGAAAACAGTTCATACTTTTAGCAAGCATTACTCCCTGGACATCCAGGCTAGGAGTGATGCTCGGTTTGGCACAGCTGTGCTTCAGAGCCTATTTCCTAAGTAGGTTCTGACCCTCCCCCATGGAGGTACTGCTGTATAGTCTGCATATGTCATAATATAGCAAGACTTCATGTTGTTTGAAGAAAAAATTACTCACCTTAGTAATGTTGTTTCTTCTAATGGAGTCTTGCTATATTCTGACCTCCCCCCCCGCCTGCCCCTCTCAGAACCTCTGTTTTTGGGATGTGGGTGGGCAGTGCAGTGTTGACACTTAGTAGATGCCCACCTTGTTGTGTTGGCACTTAGTAGATGCCCACCTTGTTGTTTTCTCCCCTCCTTTTTTGGGGTGACTTGGTGTTGTGTTTTTCATTTTTTGGGTCTCCTGATTTGAGTCTTTGTTTTGGGACCAAAAAATGTGTTCTTATGTTTAGTAGCCAGTTGGCTAGTGTAGGTTTACAGCTTCCACACAGGACCTCAGTGAGTTTAACTCGTAAAGATCTGACGGTTTGAGTTTGAAGAACAACAGACAGAGTTTCAACCGAGCTCGAGCTCAACATTCCATGCCTGGCATGGAAAGTTAACTCTTTCACCTCTGGAGCAGTTCGAAGGTTGGGACTCACTGCATATGTCATAATATAGCAAGACTCCATTTGAAGAAACAACATTACTAAGGTGAGTAATTTTTCCTTCCGAGCCGTCGCCCCACGGGGGGCTACGGGGTCCGCAGCCTCTCTGTCGGCCCATTGAGCCGACATTGCCCTGCTTCTCCAAAAGGAGGTGATCAGGAAGGTGGCGGATCCTCCACCAGACCCAGGGTTTGTGTCCAGGTACTTTCTGGTCCCGAAACGGATGGGAGGCTGGCGCCCCATTCTAGCCCTGCACGACCTGAACAGGTTCCTAAGGTCTCAAACCTTCAGGATGGTCACTCTGGCTCAGTTCATTCCATCCTTGGAAAGAGGCGTGTGGTTCTGTTCTCTGGACCTCCAGGACGCGTTCTTTCACGTCCCAATCCGTCCGTCCCACCAACGATTCCCCCGCTTCAGAGCAGAGGAGTCACTCTACGAGTTCTGGGCCATGCCCTTTGGCCTTTCTCTAGCTCCCAGGGTCTTCACCAAATGCATGGCACTGGTGACAGCATTCCTCCGGCGCCAAACTGTCTGGGTGTACCCCTACCTGGACGACTGGCTTGTTGCGTCCTCCTCCAGAATGGAGGTGGAGCGGTCCAGGGATCTGGCTCTCCAGGTTTGCTCTCAAGTTGGCCTCCTTATCAACGAGGCCAAGTCGGAACTCGTGCCAAAGCAGTTGCTCCAATTCATCGGGGCAGAGCTCGACTCTCTGCCCAGGTTCTTTCCTCCTATGCCCAGTGATTTCAGGTTGGGCAATTGCGCCCTGCCCTCCTAGGTCTCATGGCGGCCTGCACCAACGTGGTCCATTGGACCCATTGGCATATGCGTCCGCTACAATGGGGACTGGCCAGCCAATGGTCACAGTGCTCCGGGCCTTTGGATCAGTCAGTGACAGTGACCCAGGAGATGTGGAATGCTCTCCAGTGGTGGATCGTTCCAGCTCATCTGCAGGAGGGCATCCCGTTTGTCCACCCTGAGCCGATGGTCTCTCCATCGACCGATGCCTTTCTGATGGATTGGGGTGCCCATCTGGGGGAGCACAGAGCGCACGGCCTCTGGTCCCCTAGGGAGTCCCGGTGCCACATTAACCTGCTGGAGCTTCGAGCGGTTCATTTAGCCCTCACCGCCTTCGCTCCATTTGTATGGGGTCAAGTGGTCCAGGTCCAGAAGGACAACACCACGACCATGTACTACCTAAACCACTAGGGCGGGACGCGCTCCATGCCCCTGTGCAGGGAAGCTCTCTGCATTTGGTCCCTTGTACGCAGGCTGGAGGCGGATCTCCTTGCCATCCATGTGGCAGGAGCCTCCAGCACTCTGGCCGATGCCCTAAGCCGGATAGGTGCTGCATCTCACGAGTGGTTTCTCCTGCCGGAGGTAGCACACGATCTGTTCTCCCACTGGGGCACACCTCAGGTGGATCTGTTTGCCTCCAAGGAGAGTGCAAAGCTGAGGCTGTTCCATGCCTGCCCCCCTCAGCAGGGCTCGCTGCAGGGGGATGCCTTCTCGAGGCCGTGGACCCCGGGCCTCTTCTGCGCCTTTCCCCCATTTCCCTTTATCCACAAGGTGCTTCTTAAGGTGAGGAGGGACAAGGCGCGGTGATTCTGGTAGCCCCAGACTGGCCCCGCCAGTTTTGGTATCCAGATCTCCTCAGTCTAAGCTCCAGGCTCCTGAGGCGGCTTCCAGCCCACCCGGACCCGATCTCAGTCAATCAGGGGAAGGTATTCCATCCGGACCTTCAGTCCCTGCACCTGACGGCCTGCTTCCTGAGTGGCTAGAGTTCCAGGCCTTGGGTCTTTCCCATGAGGTCCTCAACATTGTTGAGGCTTCCCGTGAGGAGTCGACCAGAAAATGCTTTGCCTTTAAATGGAAGAGATTCTCCATTTGGTGTCAGGGCAAGGGTCTGGATCCTTCCTCCTGCTCCTTGGCAAGCATTCTGGACTACTTGTGGTCCCTTTTTATCAGCTTGGGCTTCGGTCGACGACCCTTAAGGTGCACCTGGCAGCCATCTCTGCTTACCGGGCACGGGCCGGGAAGCAGTCTGTCGCACAGGAGAAGGTGGTCGGGTGCTTTTTCAAAGGCCTTGATCACATATCCCCTCTGGTGCGAGAACCTCAACCTCCATGGGATCTACTGCTGGTATTGGCTAAGTTCATGGCCAAGCCATTCGAACTGATGCACATGTGTGACATCTCTCACCTGTTGTGGAAGACCACCTTCTTGGTGGCTATCACGTCGGCCAGAAGGATGGACGAGCTCCAGGCACTTTCCATCGAGTCTCCTTATCTGGTCTTCAGCAGGGACAAGGTTGTCCTACGCCCCCACCCAAAATTCCTTCCGAAGGTGGTGTCGGAGTTTTATCTTAACCAGGTGTTGACTCTGCCGGTGTTCTACCCCAATCACAGCTCGGAGGCCGAATATAGGCTCCATACTTTGGACCCTAGAAGAGCGCTCGCTTTTTATAAGGAGCGGACGGCTGAAGTTCTGGGAGAGTTTCACCAGCTGTTTGACATCTACGCTGGAGCCGCACCTGGCAGACCTGCAGCCAAGCGGACGATAGGCAGGTGGGTCACTTCCTGCATAGATCTCTGCTATAGACTGGTGGGCATGGAACCTCCCAAAGGGATAAGAGCTCATTCTACCCGCCATACCGGTGCTTCGGTGGCTGCTTCCAGGGACGTCCCTATCCAGGAAATCTGCAGGGCTGCTACCTGGAAGTCAGCACACACCTTCATTACCCACTACCACATCGACCTTGAGTCACACCGGGATGCTGGTTTTGGGACCTCGGTTCTCCAGTTCTTGTTTCCTAAGTAGGGGGTGTGCGCCTTGCCTCCCTCCTCCCGGAGAACTGCTAGGAGTCTGCCAAGAAGTGTGGATTGAACAACATATCCATGTCCCTAGAAATACAGGTTACTCACCTGTAACAGGAGTTCTAGGAATGGTATATATTGTTCATCCACACAACCCACCCGGCCTCCCTGGCTTCAGTGCACAACCTGGCTTCCAGCGGGCTAGATCTGACGTCATGGGGTGGAGCCAAGAGTTTTACCACCCGGATGGGTGGGAGGAGCCAGCTTGAAGACCTTCTGGCAAGATTTAAAGCGGCAAGGAACCTGCAGACAGTGTGGATGAACAACATATACCACTCCTGTTACAGGTGAGTAATCTATGCATCTTACATTCATTTCCATCCATGTATAACACAGTAAAAAAGCACTTTACTTCATCTGATGCAAATCACATAGATACATACATACATTATAGAGCGTCCAATCCCTGGGACTCTGAGTGCTGTACAAAAGGCGATCACGTATTAAACATTAAAACCATAGCAATAAACATATATCCATAGAATAATTCTAATATAAAAACATAAATTATAGTTCCAAATAAAATAGCTGTCAAAATCCTAAAAATGCTTGTTGGAACAGGTAACTTTTCAATCCTTTTTTTAAAGGCTTCTACTGAGAGGGGTCTCCTTAAAAACTCTAGTAAAGAGGTCCAAAGGGTAGGTGCAGCAACCAGAAATGCCCTATCCGCAGCCTTGCCCTGGGAACCCTAAAGAGGCCCTAGTTGGCAGAACAGAGGGTCCGAACCAGGCTGTGAGGAACCAGGAGATCTTTCAGGTATACCGGACCCCGTCTGTGCAGGGTCTTATAGGTAAGGGGCCCTATTTTGAAGACTGTCTTTCACCTGACCGGCAGCCAGTGCAGCCCGTGGAGGACTGGGGTAATATGATCACACCTTCTAATCCCAGTCAAGAGTCTTGCCGCTGTGTTCTGCACTTGCTGCAGCCTGTGGAGATTGCCTCCAGCTAACCCAAGGTATAGGGCATTACAGTATTCCAGTCTAGCAGTGACAAACGCATGTACCAGTGTAGGCAGGTCCTCGGGAGGGATCAGGGCTGAGATTCGGGCAATGTTCCTAAGATGGTAAAATCCACTTTTGACCACGGCTGACACCTGGGCCTCAAGTGTCAGACTGCCATCTAGGATCACACCCAGATCCATCACCTGTCTAGAGGGGACAAAGGAAACACCCTCCATTACTAGACTGTGGGGTCGATCTCTTGCCCCCTCCCCATGGCAACCCGGATCCACCACCAGTATCTCGGTCTTGTCTGGATTGAGATTAAGCCAGTTTTGCGTCATCCATGACTGGATTTCCTCAAGACATTTGTTAAACACTGAGTCCGACACCTGAGTATCGGGTGCACAGGACAGGTACAGCTGGCTATCATCTGCATAACAGTGAGGCCCCAGCCTGTACTGCCTGATAATGTCTCCTAATAGCATCATATACACTGTGAATAATAAGGGCAACAAGACTGATCCCTGCGGCACTCCACAGTTCAGAGGCATCGGGCTAGATGAGAAAATTCCCAATTTTGCCCTTTGCACCCTGCCTGTGAGGTATGACCTAAACCAGTTGATGACAGAACCGTCCAGGCCACATCAGAACCGCAGACGGTCAAGTAGAACCTCATGGTCCACGGTGTCAAATGCCGCAGAGAGGTCCGGGAGAACCAAGATCATATGGGCTCTCCTGTCTCTCGCCATCAGGAGATCATTCAGCACCCTTACCAGGGCTTTCTCAATGCTATGCTCCACCCGGAATCCAGACTGGAAAGGCTCATAGGCAGAGAAAGAGGTGAGATGTCTCTTCAGCTGTGTGGCCACAACTTTTTCTATAACCTTTCCTAAAAATGGAAGGTTCGAAACTGGTCTGTAGTTGCTGAGGTTATCTGGGTCCAAAGAGGGCTTCTTCAAAAGGGGCTTAACCACAGCCTTTTTCAAGGACAGTGGAAAGACTCCACTCCTCAAGGAACACCGGACAATCTCAGCAACCACTGGTCCAATCCGGTCCAGACACTCAACCAAAAGGCGGGTAGGGCCTGGGTCTAGATCACATTGTGTAGGGCACAGCTTTGAGATAATCTCCATGACCTCCTCCACCCCAACAAGCTCAAACTCATCCCAGGCATTAGGAGTGTTTTGGCACAACTCAGGCTGAACTCTGCATCCCTTTCAAGAGATACTCGAGGAGATCTCAGCCCTGATGGATGACACCTTGTTGGTGAAGAATAGAGCCAGCTTTTCATACATAGTGCTTGAACCTGTTCCCCTGATTGATGACAGGTCGGATGTAACAGCCTGTCTACCGTTCGGAAGAGCTGAGCCAGTCTACTCTCCACTGCAGCAATCTCCCTAGACAGAAATTCTGCCTTTTTTCCTGGAGATTGCTGCCCGATAGTCAACATAATATGATTTTAGGATCAATTTGTCCCCCAACGAGCTGGATCTCCTTCAGCATCTGTCTAACCTCCGCCCCTTAATATTTATCCTCTGGAGATCCTCATCAAACCAGGGAGGTCTTCAGAGCATAGATAAGGGGCGGACACGGACGGATGTGATTGAGTCAAAAGCCGCAGTCACAGCTCCATTATAGGCTGCTACTGCTTCCTCCAGCTCTATTGCACAAGCTTCTACAACACCCGATAGGTCCAGTGCCGCAGACAGTCCCATAGAGGAGACTCCTCTTAACAAGTGATACCGGACCATCTCCACAAGGGCAGAATCAATTGGGGTCAGGGCCCTAAACCCGAACCCCAAAGTGTTATGATCCGACCAGACCACTGGATCAATACTGAGGTCAGAAATTTAAAAACCTGTGGAAAAAAATGGGTACATTGTATGGCCACCCGAGTGCGTCGCTGCTGTCACAATCTGCATAAGGCCCAGAGCCCCCATACTCCTAAGAAGATAACTCCCAATCTTTGAGAACCCATCGTCGACCCAGACATTGAAATCCTCCAGAATCAACCATCTGGTGGATTCCAACATCAGGCCAGTGACGAGCTCTTCAGGTTCTCTCAAAAAGTCCTCATCCACTCCCGGGGAACGACAGAGCAGGAGGATTCTGAAGCCCGCCCCCATGCCTGCTCGGGTGGCCGCACATTCAAAGGACTGTGTTGGACCAACAGATAACACTGTGAGGTTCAGGGTAGATTTAAAACAAATGGCCATCCCTCACCCCTGCGATCCTCCCTCGGTGTGTGTATCACAGAGTACCCAGCTGGTACTGCCGCCTACAAGATGGGAGCGACATTCTGGTCCAGCCAGGTCTCTGTGTTGCAAGCCAGGTCGACCAAGGAAATCAAGTTGGCTATTATGGCAGTCTTGTTCCTCATCGACCTGGCATTGCATTCCCACACATTCCATATTGATGGCTAGAGGTGAGAGTCGAAAGTCTCTTTTTGTTTGATGACCCTCTTTACCTTAATCCAGCTCCTCAGAACAAGAGAACCCCACCCCCACCCCGGGCCTAACAGCCCCACATACTTCAGTTCTCAACCTTCAGTCCCGATATATTGTGCTTATTTATTTATGTTGGACCCATAGTTTCTTTCCCCCTCCGGATTACCCATTGTGTCCACCTACGGATGAACATGTGTGGTTTCAGGTTTACTTTATAGGTTAACTCTTCCATACTTTGACTCTCTTGAATTATTGTTAACCATTGGTCAAAGGTAGAGGGGTCCTCCTTTAGCCAATTCTGTATAATTGCCTTGTGGGCTGCCACAACCAGGATGTTCCAGCAATATAATCTGTCTGCTCCTCGGATCTCCTGAGGCGTCACGTCCAGAAGCAATTGAGGAAGATCCAGTGAGGTTGTCACAGAGAAAAGGTTTCTCAGTGCTACCTGAGCTATCTTCCAAAAGTGTTGCAAGACTGGGCAGTCAGAAAAAATGAGAATGATGTACCCTGGGCTCTGTGCACTTTCTCCAACACTCTGCCGAACAGTCCCTATTCCATTTAGCTTGAATTACAGGTGTGTAAAGGAATCTGGTTTTAATTTTCCATTCAGACTCCTACCAGAATAGGGAATGTGTGGTTTTGCTCTCCCCTATAAACACCCTGTCCCAGTCCCACTCTTCCAGCTGCACCCCCATTTCCTGCTCCCATTTTCTTTTTATGGTTGATGTTCAGCCCACCCCAGGTTTCTAAGGGTTTTATATATGGCTGAAATATGGCCTTTTTCCAGTGTTGGGGTTAAGATGTCCTGGAAGGTATTTAGGAAATGGTCCGAGGAAGCAGTGCCCTGAGTGCATCTCTGAAGGCCCATATTGTGAGATCTGAGCTGTAAAAACCTAAAGTGATCTGAGTTCCTTAGTTGGTAGGTGTCTCTGATTTAAGAGAATTCTTGTATTACTCCACCTGTAAAAAATTGTCCCACATGACATAGCCCCAGCCTCGACCATCTTCTGAACATCAGGTCTTGCCCGCAGGGTGAAAATTCATCATCCCAAGAAAACCATCTAAGGGACCAAAAAACTTCTGTCAATTTAACTTTTCCCATGTCCTATATGCAGCTTGCAGGGTACTGTATGGACTGATAGGAGAGGGATCTCTCTGTGATGTGGGTCCATGACCCTGGCCCCCAAGGGTGCTCCTTCGACTATTATCCCTTCCATTTGTTTCCAGTGGGTCTTGTACCCCTTTGCTGACCACAACAATAACCATCTAGTAATGTCCTGTTGAATGCGCTATATCAGAGGGTTAGAATTGGCCGAGTTTAGTTTATTAAGATTTTATGTTAGATGAGTTCCCAGGTATTTTATCTTTTGGGCATCCTAGTTCAGGGAAAGCATTCTGAGGACTTCGGGGGAAGGTTTATAACTGGACTTAATCATTTCAGTTTTAGTCTTGTTTAGAGTGTACCCTGTGTGACGGCCGAATTCTTCTAGTACCTTCCACACTTGGTTTATTGATCTCTCTGTGTCTGTATGGTATAAAGGAACATCATCTGCATAAAGCAATATTTTATATTCTGTATTTCCCATTTGTACTCCTCTTACTATGGGACCTGTTCTAATTACGTGGGCTAGGGGTTCCATATACAAGGTAAATGGTATGGGCGAGAGTGGGCAGCCCTGCCTTGTCCCTCTACCCAGGTTAAACTTATTGGAGAGGCCTCTGTTCACTCAGACCTGTGCCTGGGGGGCTGCATGCAGGGCTTTTAGCCCATTTATGAAGGACCGCAGGAAGCCAAGATGTTCTAGAACTAAGAAGAGGAAACCCCGTGACACTTTGTCAAATGCTTTCTTCGCATCCAGACTCATTATGCATGTGGAGATATGTCACCTAGTGATTGTGTCTATGATGTTAATTGCCCTCCAGATGCTATCTGTTGCATGCCGGCCAGCTACAAAACCCATCTGGTCAGGGTGTACTATTTGTGGTATATGGGGATTTAGATGGGCAGCTATCATTGCTGTAAAGATTTTATAATCTGTGTTTAAGAGTGAAATGGGACAGTATGAGACGCATTCTTTTGGATCTTTCCCCTCTTTGGGCAACACTTATGGTTGTATAGTTCCAAGATGGAGGCACCCCCCTCCCAATTTCATTGTATGTGTCCTGCAGAAGTGGAGTAGTCTCTTTAAGGAAAGTTCTAGGGATGTGGATATGTTGTTCAATCCACACTTATTGGCAGGTTCCTTGCCGCTTTAAATGTTGCCGGAAGGTCTTCAAGCTGGCACCTCCCACCCACCCGGGTGGTAAAACCCTCGGCTCCGCCCCATGACGCTAGATCTTCCTTACCGCTTGGAAGCTCAGGTTCCTTCTCTTAGCTCTGCGTTTTAGGCCTGGATCCAAACTCTTGGTTATCCGAAACTAATTTTAAAGTTCTGAGACTTCCTCTTTGTCTTCCTTGCAGCTCGATGGACCGATGACTCCCGTCTTCGTCAGTGCCCTTGTGGGCAGAACATGTCCCGGACCGATCCGCACTCCACATGCGTCTACTGCCTGGGGCTTGGTCACGATTTGTAGGCTTGCAAATTGTGTAGCTCCTTCTCGGCTTCGGTCTTGGAGGACCGCGATGCTCAACTTCTTCTTGGGCGCCCTGAAAAACGGTATCTGCCGGTCAAATCGAAGGAGGCCCGTTGGGCAGTGTTCGGCGGTGGGCTCTGTGGAACAGTTGGAGCAGGTGATCACCCTCGAGGAAGATGTGGCCCAGGCCGCTTCTTCTTCCTCCTCGGCTGCGGCATTTATCCTGCTCTCTTTGGGCTCGTCCTACGTGGCTTTGTTTAAGGAGCTTTGCCAGTCCCTATCCACCAAGGGAGAAGGGCCATCAGGACATTCCAGTTGGTCCAAGAAGAAGGACTCAAAAGGTAAGTCCCACCGTCGATGTTCATGGGAGTGGGAGAGATCCCCTTCTCCAGACTTTCGACTTCGGTCAAGGTTGCGGCTAAGGCCGCTTGCTTCACGATGTCCCCATCAGGTCAGCAGGCCGAGACAACCGTTGACGCAGTCGAGATTTTTCTCGACCCGTCAGACAGTTTGTCGACTGGTGATGCCGACAACCCTACTTCACCTGTTCCCCCGTGATTACCGAGGACTTGCCTGTGCCTCCTGTGCTGGAGTCCCCGGTTAAGGTCCCTGAACTGAAGGAAGGGTGGGTTTCCCCGTTCCCTCTCTGACCCACCCTCGGAAACCCCGGAAGGTCTCTGTCCTCTTCCAGGTCTAGCCAGTCCCGACGACATTGGCGGTCTCGGCACCGTGGAAAGCCGGGTCACCGCTCATCCTCATCATCCTCTTCGGAGGATAGGCTCCGGCGCAAGTTGCGTCAGCGCTATGAGGATTTAGTGTGGCAGCAGCTCTTATTGACCGTGAATAAGCCGACTCCATCGCCTTCTCTGACCATTTAGTGGCTGTCACCGGAGCGGCCAAAACAACCCCTCATAGTGGTCAAGGAGCCGACTCCGGCACCGGTTGTTCGGCCTAAGCCAGCTGCTCCACCCATTGTGGTGGAGCCCCTTCCTCCACAACCAAAAACTGGGGCCCTGACCAAGGATTCTCGGTCGGGTCAGGGCTTGCCTCACAGGTTGTCGGTCACCCTCACTCCCTATCGACCTCGGCAG
This sequence comes from Neoceratodus forsteri, assembly GCA_016271365.2. NCBI lineage: Eukaryota > Metazoa > Chordata > Ceratodontiformes > Ceratodontidae > Neoceratodus > Neoceratodus forsteri. Next base: position 112,958,977 of record CM028131.1, read on the forward strand.
GTGGAGCGTGGCTCAGGCACCCGGCAGCTGTTTGCAGACTCCTCGGAGTCTGATGACGACTCCTTCCTGTTCTCCAGGCTGCTTGACCTGTAGTCTTCTGGGGGGTCAGTCAGTGGACGAGAGCCCATCCTTGTTTTTAGGTTTGCTTCAGCTCATCTCGGAGTCCACCAGGATGCAGCTCGAACCTGTTTCGAAATGGGCCAAGTATCCCCTCACGGAGATACTGGACCAAGGGGAATCCTCTACGGAGGCCTTTCCGGTGGACGAAGTCATTGTTGGCTCGGCCCTGGAGTTGTGTCAGTGGCCAGCATCTTGTCCCGCGCCTTCGGCCAGGATGGCCCGAAAGTACGCAGTCCCTACTGGCTCACTCTCCGGTTTCTTGGGGCACCCCTCTGTGGAGGGGTTAGTGACTGACAGTGTTTTCCGGTGTTCCAGGAACGCTCGGGATGTGGACAAACCACCCGATAAGGAATCCAAGAAGCTGGATTACGCGGGGCCGAAGGTTTACGCTGCTTCCTCCCTAGGCCTTTGTCAGGCTAGCTCGACACTTCTGATGGCACATTCCTCACACGCCCTCATGGGCTTCCTGGATGAGGTGATTCCTCATCTCCCAGCTGACCTTCAGACGATGGTCAAGCAGGTGCGGGATCAGGGAAGGGCGATGGCAAAACAACAGCTCCAAACTTCGTTGGACATTGGTGATTCTTGTGCCCGATCAGTAGCGGCCGAAGTGGCCATGCACCGCAGAACTTGGCTGCGGATTTCCACTTTCACGGCGGACACCCAGCACAAGCTGGCAGACGTTCCCTTCCTGGGCACCGACTTGTTTGGGCCGGGGGTGGAAGGCCATCTCCAGAGGATCGAGAAGTCCAGTGCCACCTTGGGCTCGGTCACATCTGCCCAGAAGGACAAAGGCCACCAGCAGCAGCGTAAGCCCTTCCGCCCCTGCGGCACATCCGGCCCAGCAGCACCAGCACCAGGGCCAGCAGGCACACACTTGGCGCCCTAAGGTCAAGTCTGCCGCTTCTTCCTATAGGAAGCCTATAGGCAAGGGTCCAGGAGGTCCCTCAGCGGGCCCTTCCTCCAAGCCTGCCCAGTGACGGGTTGAGGGGTGTTGCCTCTTCTTTTCCACCTGGTCCACTATCACCACGGACTGCTGGGTGCTAGAAGTGGTGGGCAGGGGTCTGCCTCTGGAATTCGAGCAGTTCCCTCCCTATCGAGCTGTCACCCCACGAGGGGCAACGTGGTCCGCAGCCTCTCTGTCGGCTCGTTGAGCCGACATTGCCTTGCTCCTCCAGAATGAGGTGAACAGTGAGGTGGCGGATCCTCCTCCAGACCCAGGGTTTGTGTCCAGGTACTTCCTGGTCCCAAAACGGATGGGGGTCTGGTGCCCCATTCCCGACCTACACGACCTGAACAAGTTCCTAAAGCAGCGCACCTTCAGGATGGTTACTCTGGCTCAGGTCATTCCATCCTTGGAATTAGGTATGTGGATCTGCTCTCTGGATCTCCAGGACGCATTCTTTCATGTCCCAATCCATCCGTCTCATCAGCGATTCCTCCGCTTTCGAGCAGAGGGGTCTTTTTAAGAGTTCCGGGCCATGCCCTTCGGCCTTTCTCCAGCTCCCAGGGTCTTCACCAAATGCATGGCAGTGGAGACAGCATTCCTGCGGCCCCGAGGGGTCCAGGTGTATCCTTACCTGGACGAATGGCTGATTGCAGCCCCCTCCAGGTTGGAGGTGGAGCGGTCCAGGGATCTGGCCCTCCAGGTCTGCTGTCAGATTGGCCTTCTTATCAACGAGGCCAAGTCAGAACTCGTGCGATCGCAGGTGATTCAGTTCATCTGGGCAGAGCTTGACTCTCTTCGAGCCAGAGCCCGGCTCCCGGCGGACAGGGCCGAGGTCCTTTCCTCTTTTGTCCAGCCATTTCTGGTTGAGCAATTGCGCCCTGCCCAGGACTTCCTGCACTTTCTGGGCCTCATGACTGCCTGCACCAGTGTGGTTCATTGGGCCCGCTGGCATATGCGCCGCCTGCAATGGGGGCTGGCCAGCCAATGGTCACAGCACTCCGATCCCTTGGATCAGCTAGTGACAGTGATCCAGGGGATGTGGAATGCACTCCAGTGGTGGACCGTTCCAGCACATGTGCAGGAGGGCATCCCGTTTGTCCACCCCGAGCCGATGGTCTCTCTGTCGACCGATGCCTCTCTGATGGGTTGGGGTGCCCATCTGGAGGATCTCCGGGCCCACGGCCTCTGGTCCCCTCACTGGTCTCGATGCCACATCAATCTGCTGGAGCTTCAAGCGGTTCGGCTAGCCCTCACCGCCTTCTCTCTGTTTGTACGGGGTCAGGTGGTTCAGGTCCAGACAGACAACACCACGACCATGTACTGCCTCAACCCTCAGGGCGGGATGCACTCCTGGCCTCTGTGCAAGGAGGCTGTCCACATTTGGTCTCTCGTGATCAGCCTGGAGGTGGCTCTCCTAGCCATCCATGTGGCAGGAGCCTCCAACAGTCTGGCCAATGCCCTCAGCCGGATGGGCGCTGCATCTCACGAGTGGTCACTCTTGCCGGAGGTAGTGCAAGAACTGTTCTTCCATTGGGGCACCCCTCAGGTGGACCTGTTCACCTCCAGGGAGAATGCGAAGCTAAGGCAGTTTCACGCCCATCCCCCTCAGCAGGGCTCGCTGCAGGGGATGCCTTCTCGAGGCCGTGGACCCCGGGCCTCTTCTACACCTTCCCTCCATTTCCCTTGATCCACAAGGTGCTTCTCAAGGCGAAGAGGGACAAGGTGCAGGTGATTCTGGTAGCCCCAGACTGGCCTCGCCAGTTCTGGTACCCAGATCTCCTCAGCCTGAGCTCCAGGCTCCCAAGGCGGCTTCAGCCCTCCCAGACCTGATCTCAGTAGACAAGGGGAAGGTTCTCCATCCTTTCCTTCAATCCCTCCACCTAATGGCCTGGTTCCTGAGTGGCTAGAGTTCCAGGCCTTGGGTCTTTCCGACATTGTTGAGGCGTCCTGTAAGGAGTCGACCAGAAAACGCTATGCCTTCAAATGGAAGAGATTCTCCATTTGGTGTCAAGACAAAGGGTTGGACCCCTCTTCCTGTCCCTTGGCTAGTATTTTGGACTACCTGTGGTCCATTTCTCAGCTAGGGCTTCAGTTGACGACCCTCAAGGTGCACCTGGCAGTCATCTCTGCTTACCGGGTGTGGGCCGGCAAGCAGTCGGTGGCGCAGGAGAAGGTGGTCGGGCGCTTTTTCAAAGGCCTTGATCACATATCCCCTCTGGTGCTAGAACCTTCACCTCTGTGGGATCTACTGCTGGTATTGGCTAAGCTCATGGGTAAGCCATTTGAACCGATGCACTGGTGCGATATCTCCCACCTGTCGTGGAAGATCGCCTTCTTGGTGGCTATAACGTCAGCCAGAAGGATGGGAGAGCCCCAGGTGCTTTCCATCGAGTCTCCTTATTTGATGTTCCACAGGGACAAGGTTGTCCTTAGCCCCCACACGGAATTCCTTCCAAAGGTGGTGTCGGAGTTTCACAGACTCAGGTGTTGACTCTGCCGGTGTTCTACCCCAGTCACACCTCGGAGGCTGAATATAGGTTCCATACTTTGGACCCTAGAAGAGCGCTCGCTTATTATAAGGAGCGGATGGCTGAAGTTCGGGGAGAGGTTCGCCAGCTGTTTGTCACCTATGCTGAAGCCACACCTGGCAGACCTGCAGCCAAGCGGACGATAAGCAGGTAGGTCACCTCCTGCATAGATCTCTGCTATAGGTTGGCGGGCATGAAACCCCCAAATGGATAAGATCTCATTCTACCCGCCATACCGCTGCTTCGGTGGCTGCTTCTAGGGACGTCCCTATCCAGGAAATCTGCGGGGCTGCTACCTGGAAGTAAGCACACACCTTTATTTCCCATTACCACATTGACCTAGAGTCATGCCGGGATGCTTGTTTTGGGACCTTGGTTCTCCAGTCCTTATTTCCCAAGTAGGGGGTGCGCGCCTTGCCTCCCTCCTCCCAGAGAACTGCTAGGAGTCTGCCAGACAGTGTGGATTGAACAACATGTCCACGTCCCTAGAAATACAGGTTACTCACCTGTAACAGGAGTTCTAGGAGTGGTATATGTTGTTCATCCACATGACTCACCTGACCTCCCTGGCTCCGACGCACAACCTGGCTTCCAGCGGGCTAGATCTGGGGTCCTGGGGCGGAGCTGAGGGTTTTACCACCCAGGTAGGTGGGAGGAGCCAGCTTGTAGACCTTCTGGCAAGAATTAAAGTGACAAGCAACCTGCCAAACAGTGTGAATGAATAACAGATACCACTCCCAGAACTTCTGTTACAGGTGAGTAACCTGTATTTCTTTCAGGTTTTGTGTCCCTTGTTCTCCTCTAATTCTTTCTGCAGTTGCAGCTTAGCTCTTTTATAAGTCTTTTCAACCCCCATTCTTAGCAAGCATCCTGTTTTTGTAAATATCAGGCAGGAGCTGCTAGAATACAGTGTGCTTGAGCTGAGAGGCCCCCGTTTGCAGAGCTCTTGCAAAAGGCTCAAAGATTTGCACTAAAGTAACCTCTTGAGTTTACAATAGCTGTCTGTAATCACCTCAAAATATAATTATATATATTTCAATAGTAACACTATATATTTTCTAAACAGAAGGGATCCCAATATCAGTTAGATTTCCACATATTGAATTGCATTTATTTTTTTATATCAGATACGCAAGGGAGGAAAAACAGACAGCAAGGGAGGGCTGAGAGATAGTGAGAGGCAAAGAATTGCGAGATTGTCGGGTTGATCAAGTCCGACGTCTCACAGGAAATTTGGTTGTGTAACCAGACAGAGAAGAGACAGAAAAGGAAAGAACCTTGTATTTTTAACACTTTCTCCATAACAAAAGGGACAGGGTCCTATTCCACCCTGTCACAACCATGAAGGGCTGCTGGATATAATGTGGGACCGCGGACTTTTCTGGTGGTATGTAGTGGAGTGGAAGTCTGTGACTGTGTTTTGCACGTGGCCAGACGGGGGAGACATTTAAGGTATGGAGAAGCAGAAATCTCGGTGTTCCCAGACCTCTCCTTCTCTACGAGACAGAGATGGAAGGCATTTGATCGGGTGCGCTGTACTCTCCGAGGGCTGAAAATACAACATACGCTTCTCTTTCCTGCAGAACTTAAAATTGTATGGAATGGGTGCAGTTTCATGTTTAATGATCCGAATGACGCTTCTGAATTAGTTACCAAGATTGAAACGGACATGGAGGGGACGGCAGCGGATTCCTCTGAGGAAGAAGAGGGGAGAGATGAGTAAATCCCAGGCCCTTGCCATGTGTCCGCTTGTGAGTACTGATAGAACTGCCTGAGACTGTTGGCTTAATTTGATCTACTGTGTTTTAATCGCTTAGGATACTACTGATGATGGACCCTTCACGTATTTCAGTCAACTGCGACTACATTTAAAGAATGCCCGGGACTTGCCAGCCAATTTGGTGAAGTTTAATTTTTTCTCTACGTGAAGTCCTAGCAGACTTGCTGGTGGGCTATGTTACTACCATTGTATTATATTGGGGTCTATGGGTATACACTGAGCGGTGGGGTAATGGCGTCTTTTTGGCCTGGTGAGGTTACATTTTCAAATGTATATATTTATTCTGTTACAGGACTTTTTTTTTTTTTTTAATTATTTTTTATCTGCCTTTTCACCTTGACGTTCCACTCCTGCAGGCTTAGCTCATGCCACCCACTCTCTCAACCCTGAGTCTGCCCCTAGAGTGATCTTGGTGACTCCTACCTCCCTCTCGCCTCCGTGGAGCACCTTGCACAGTGGGATCTGAACGTAGTTTCTGGACTGGGCGGCTGGAGCAGCCGTCCTCTAGGAACAGCGAGGGTAGTTTCTGTTTTTCTTGTGGTTTCCCCTCCAACGCCTCTGAGGATGTCGGCTCGGGCAGGGAGCTGCCACGCCCGCCTGCCAAGTGCCTAACAGCGTCCTCCCCTCCCGACTCCTTTGTGAAGGCCTGATACCCCCAAGAGTTGGTGCTTCCACCGGCCCTCATGGACGTCGGGTGCATTAAGTACCCCCTGGTAACCCTCCCCAAAGGAGGAGAGCGTCCGTTGGGATGCTTAATCCTCCTTCCCCCAGCCGACCCCCAGTGTTACAGGACTTTTAATGGACTTTTTAGTTCAACAGTCTCTTTAGTTATACCAAACGTGAAGAGGGTTTATTTTGGGGGTTATCTTGCAATGCACTGTTTAGTGCTATACAGTAACTTGTTTAGATGCAGCCTGCATGAAATGTTGATAGTTTTGACTGTTTAACATGGTCCTGTCTGTTGAGTGGGTTCTGGGATAATATCTTGTTACAGTGTTTTACTATGAAAGTGTCTTAATGGGGTACATATAGGTGCTTAGCCACAATGATTGATATGGTTATTGACTTTAATGATTCTATGCAAATGTATCTTGGAAGGGCTCTGAGCTGTTAGAAGCCTTGGAATAATTTTTTTGTGCAATACGGATCATATGGGTACTCCCCCCCCCCCCCAATGTTGTAAAAATTGGGAGGTTATCACTTCTGTCTCCTGTATATATGATGTAATTTCATTATGTATAAGAATACCTCTCTGTGCTTACTATTGTAAGTTTTTGGCTTTTTATGAAACTTCTAAATAAAAAATACAAAAATAAAAAACTGTATTCCTGGAGTTGCACCATTATTATGGATTGAATGGAAAAATAGTCACCTGGTTTAGCATACCCGTGCACGTGCCCCATTGAACTAAAGAGTACAGTAGAACTTTTGTAAAACCAGTAACTGTTCTCACCTGCAAAAACATCAGCAGGCTGTATTAACTTATCTGACTGCTGTGGAGTGAAACAATTTTTGCTACTAGATGGTGTTTTGTTTATGCAGTCCACTCTGACTTCACATCATTCCAGTATCACTAACCATGTTATTCAAACAAACATTTAAGAAAACTAGAGAAACCTTATGACCCCATAGCTGACTTACATATGGTGCCTGTGGAGTCTCTAAAACCCCTGCACAGGTTGGGTATGCACCATTTCTAGGGACATGGATATGTTGTTCATCCACACTCATTGGCAGGTATCCTTGCCGCTTTAAATCTTGCCGGAAGGTCTTCAAGCTTGCTCCTCCCACCCACCCGGGTGGTATAACTCTCGGCTCCGCCCCATGACGCCAGATCTTCCTTACCGCTTGGAAGCTCAGGTTCCCTCCTTAACGCTCTGCGTTTGAGACTGGTTCCTATTTCTCCGTTTGCAGATTTAAAAATAGATTTTGCAAAAGACTTCCAGTCTTCTATCCCTCGGGCTGCGATGGACAAATCGACTCCGGATTTGGAGATGCCCATGCGGGGAAGATGTCTCGAGACGGATCCACACTCCCGTGTGTCTACTGTAGGCCTTGAGCACGACCCGCGGGCTTGCGACCTGTGCTCATCTTTCTCGGCCTCGTCCCGGGGCCGTGCTGCCCGGTGCAACTGGGCGTCCCGGCGTTCCCCTCCGGTGAAGTCAAGGAGGCCGGTTGGCAGTAGTGTCCGCGGCGGCGCTTCGGCGGATCAGCTCGGCGGATGGTGGCGCCCTCGAAGAGGAGGCGGCGCGGGCGTATCTTCCTCGGCCGCCGCATTTATCCTCTCTCTGGGCTCTTCTTACGGCTTCTTTTAAGGAGCTTTGTCTGTCCCTCTCCACTAAAGGAGAAAGGCCCTACGTTGCGGGACCTTATTCTCGGTCAAAAAGGGACAAGGGTAAGTCCCTCCGTCGACGCTCTTGGGAGCGGGAAAGGTCCCTCTCCCCGGGCCGTCGACCGTCGGCTTCGGTCGACCGCTCGGCTTCGGCCACTGGCCTCACGGTGTCCCCGTCAGGTCAGTTGACCGAGACTCCCACCGATGAAGTCGAGATTTTTCTCGACCCATTGGACGGGCTGTCGCCTTTAGCAGCCGAGATTCCCCTCTCCCCGGTTCCCTCGGGAGGAGTTGAGGATCCCGTGGGCTCACCTGTGCCTCCGGTTCCGGAGCCCTCGGATGCACCATCCGAGCCGAAGGGAGTGCCGGTTCCGGCCGACACCTCCCCGCACCGACCTCGGAAATTCCGGGACTCTCGGTCTCGGTCTCGGACCTCTTCGCGGTCCAGCCGATCCCACCGTCATAGGCGGTCTCGGTCTCGGCACCGCGGTAGGCGGTGTCGCCGCTCGTCCTCGTCCTCCTCCTCGGGATGAGGGAGCTTGGCGTAAGTCGTCCGGCCTGATGCGAGACCTTATGTTCTAACAACTCCTCCTGGCCGAGAATAAGCCGACCCGTCGCCTTCCCGGCCATTAAGTAACTGTCACCGGGCGGCCGACACAACCCTCGACTTATCCGAGGCCTATACCAGGCGGTTGTTCGGCCAAAACCAGCTGCTCCACCGATTCGGTGGAACCTCCGCCTCCACAGCCACAATTGGGGCTCCGACCAAGGATTCTCGATCGGCTAAGGGTCTACCCATGGCTGTCAGTTACCCTCACTCCCGATCGACCTCGGCGGGTGAAGGGTGGCTCAGGCCAGAGGCAGCTCTTCGAGGACTCTTCCGAGTCCGAAGATGATTCCTCCCTTTTCTCCAAGCGACTGGACTTGGAGTCTTCAGGAGGTCAGTCAATGGACGATAGCCCGTCGTCCTTCCTAGGACTACTTCGGCTCATCTCGGAGTCCACGGGATGGAGCTGAACCCGTTCAAAGCGGGCCAGGTATCCCCTCACGGAGATTCTGGACCGGGATTCTCGACGGAGGCCTTTCCGGTGGCGAGGCCATAGTGGGTCGGCACTGGAGCTTTGGCAGCGCCCTGCTTCCTGCCCTGCGCCTTGACCAGGATGGCCAGGAAGTATCACGGTCCCCTACTGGTTCCTTGTCCGGTTTTGGAACACCCCTCTGCTGAGGGTTGGTTACCGACAGCGTTTTCGGCCGGCTTAGCGCCAGGGATGTGGACAAACCTCCTGACAAGGAGTCAAGAAATTGGACTATGTCGGGCGAAAAGTCTCGCTAATTCTCTCTCGGCCTTCGTCAGGCCAGTTCGGCCGTCCTCATGGCACATTTTTCTCATGCCTGTTGGGCTCCCTGGATGAGGTCATCCCTCATCTTCCCGCCCGATCTGCAGACTACGGTTAAGCAGGTGCGGGACCAGGGCAGAGGCAGTGGCCAAACAGCAGCTCCAGACTGCTTTGGATATAGGGGACTCATGTGCCAGATCGGTGGCGACGCGGTGGCTATCGTCGGCGGGCTTAGCTGAGGATATCCACCTTTACCGGATACCCAGCACAAGTTGGCGGATGTTCCCTTTTGGGGACTGACCTCTTCAGCCCTGGGGTGGAAGGTCACCTGCAGAGGATCGAGGAGTCCAATGCTCCGTGGACTCGGTCTCTTCGCTCAGAAGGACAAGGCCGCAACCACAGCCTAAGCCCTTTAGTCCTTCTGTGCCCCGGCGCCCGGCCCAGCAACGTCAGGGCCAGCAGGCTCGGCCTTGGCATCCCAAACCCAAGCCGCCGGCTTCCTCTAACAGGAGGCAGGGAGGAAAAGGCCCAGGAGGTCCCTCGGCCGGTCCCTCCTCCAAGCCTGCCCAGTGACGGGCTGAGGGGTGTCACCCCATCCCGTCACCTTATCCCTGGGTCCCCGTGGAGAGCCGGCTCCGCACACTTCCGTTCCGCCTGGTCCGCTGTTTCCACGGACAGGTGGGTCTTGAGGTGGTGGGAAGAGGCCTGCCTCTGAGTCGAGCAGGCACCACCCTTCAGGCCGTCGCCCCTCGGGGCCGGGATCCCAGCCTCACTGGCGGCTCGTCGAGCCGACGCTCTCCTCCTCCAGAAGGAGGTGATAAGAGAGGTGGTGGACCCTCCTTCAGACCCAGGGTTTGTGTCCAGGTACTTCCTGGTTCGAGCGGATGGGGGCTGGCGCCCCATTCTCGACCTACGACCTAAACAAGTTCCTAAGGTCTCGAACCTTCAGGATGGTCACTCTGGCTCAGATAATACCATCCTTGGAGCAGCGTGTGGTTCTCTCTGGATTTGCAGGGCCGCGTTTTTCACGTCCTATCCGTCCGTCTCACCAGAGATTCCTTCGCTTCGGCGGAAGGATCCCTCTTGAGTTCAAGCCATGCCTTGGCTTGTCTCCAGCTCCCAGGGTCTTCACCAAATGCATGGCAGTGGTGACAGCATTCCTCTGGCGCCCGGGTCCGGGTGTACCCTTACCTGGACGACTGGCTGATAGCAGCTCCCTCCAGGAAGGAGGCAGAGTGGTCCAGAGATCTGGCCCTCCAGGTCTGCTCTCAACTGGGCCTCCTTATCAGCGAGGCCAAGTCGAACTCGAGCGAAGCAGGTGATTCTATTTTCGAGGCGCAGCTCGACTCTCTTGAGCCAAGGCTCGGCTCCCGGCGGACAGGGCGAGTTCTTTCCTCCTTTGCCCGATCATTTCTGGTTGGGCAATTGCGCCCTGCCGGGACCTCGCCTCCTGGGTCTCATGGCGGCCTGCACCAGCGTGGTCCGTTGGGCCGCTGGAACATCACGTCCCTTCAGTGGGGACTGGCCAGCCAGTGGTCTGGCAGCTGCGATCCTTTGGACCAGCAGTAGCCGGTGACACAGGGGATGTGGGCAGCTCTCCAGTGGTGGACCGTTCCAGATCATTTGCAGGAGGGCATCCGTTAGTCCGCCCGAGCAGCGGTCTCTCTATCGACCGATGCCTCTCTGATGGGTTGGGGTGCCCATCTGGGGAACACCGGGCTCATGGCCTCTGGTCCTTGGGGTCGATGCCACATCAATCTGCTGGAGCTCCGAGCGGTCCGCCTAGCTCTCACCGCCTTTGCTCCGTTCCTCCGGGTCAAGTGGTCCGAGTCAGCCGGACAATACCACGACCATGTACTATCTAAACCGCCGAGGCGGGGCAGCTCCATGCTTCTATGCAAGGAGCTCTCGCATTTGGTCTTTCATCGTGCCAGCCTGGAGGTGGATCTCCTAGCCATTCACGTGGCAGGAGCCTCCAACACCCTGGCCGATGCCCTGAGCGGATAGGGCTGCCCCACAGTGGTCTCTCCTGCGGAGGTAGTACAGCATCTGTTCTCCCATTGGGGCACACCTCAGGTGGACCTGTTTGCTTCCAGGGAGAGCAGGAGCTGAGTCTGTTCCATGCCGCCCCCTCAGCAGGGCTAGCTGCAGGGGATGCCTTCTCGAGGCTGTGGACCCCGGGCCTCTTCTACGCCTTTCCCCCATTTCCCTTGATCCACAAGGTGCTTCTCAAGGCGAGGAGGGACAAGGCGCAGGTGATTCTGATAGCCCCAGACTGGCCTCGCCAGTTCTGGTACCAGATCTCCTCAGTCTCAGCTCCAGGACTCATGGCAGCTCCAGCTCACCGGACCTGCTCTCAGTCAATCAGGGAAGGTGTTCCATCCGGACCTTCAATCCCTGCACCTGCGGCCTGGTTCCTGGCGGCTAGAGTTCCAGGCCTTGGGTCTTTCCGGCGAGGTCCTCAATGTAGTTGAGGCGTCCCGTGAGTCGACCAGAAAATGCTATGCCTTCAAATGGAAAGGTTTTCCATTTTGGTGTCGAACAGGGCTTGGACCCTTCCTCCTGTTCCTTGGCAAGCATCTTGGACTATTTATGGTCCCTTTCTAGTCAAGGGCTTAGGTCGGCGACCCTAAGGTGCACCTGGCAGCCATCTCTGCTTACAGGCGCGGGCGGGAAGCAGTCGATGGCGCGGAGAAGGTGGTCTGGCGCTTTTTCAAAGGCCTTGATCACATTTCCTTCCAGTGGGAACCCCACCTCCGTGGGATCTACTGCTGGTACTGGCAAAGCTCATGGGCAAGCCATTCGAACCTATGCACAGGTGTGCTCTCTCTCACCTGTCGTGGAAGACCGCCTTCTTGGTGGCTATCCGTCAGCCAGAAGGATGGGAGAGCTCAGGCGCTTTCCATCGAGTCTCCTTACCTGGTCTTCCACAGGGACAAGGTTGTCCTGCTTCCCCGAAATTCCTTCGAAGGGTGGTGTGCGGTTTCACCTTAACCAGGTGTTGACTCTGCGGTGTTCTACCCCAATCACACCTCGGAGGCGATATAGGCTCCATACTCTGGACCCTAGAAGGCGCTCGCTTATTATAAGGCGCCTGGCTGAAAGCCGGGAGAGGTTCGCCCAGCTGTTTGTCACCCTCGCTGAAGCCGCATCTGGCAGACCTGCAGCCAAGGGACGAAAGCAGGTGGGTAACCTCCTGCATAGATCTCTGCTATAAGTTAGCGGGCATGGAGCCTCCCAGAGGGATAAGAGCTCATTCTACCCGCCATACTGCTGCAACGGTGGCTGCTTCCAGGGACGTCCCTATCCAGGAAATCTGCAGGGCTGCTACCTGAAGTCAGCAAACACCTTTGTACCCATTACCACATCGACCTTGAGTCACGCCGGGATGCTGGTTTTGGGGCCTCGGTTCTCAGTCTCTCTTTCCCAAGTAAGTATTGGGGTGTCGTCTTGCCTCCCTCCTCCCGGAGAACTGCTAGGAGTCTGCCAATGAGTGTGGATGAACAACATATCCATGTCCCTAGAAATACAGGTTACTCACCTGTAACAGGAGTTCTAGGAATGGTATATGTTGTTCATCCCTATTCTCATTCTCCCGGCTTGACGCACAACCTGAGCTTCCAGCGGGCCAGATCTGGCGTCATGGGGCGGAGCCGAGAGTTATACCACCTGGGTGGGTGGGAGGAGCAAGCTTGAAGACCTTCCGGCAAGATTTAAAGCGGCAAGGATACCTGCCAATGAGTGTGGATGAACAACATATACCATTCCTAGAACTCCTGTTACAGGCGAGTAACCTGTATTTTTGGTCAAGGTCATGAAAAAGTTATGGTCAGCAGTTTCCACCTATAGAGGAGTCATTGTTTGGGAGGAAACATTCCTCTACCTTTAATCCTTGAGGACTTCCTAGGCCAACCCAGTGTTGTTTCTGTAGGGTTGGGAGGTGTCACACTCGTGGCACTGAGTTCTTGTCATAACAAGAAAGCAGTCTGAAAGTCAGACCAGAAAGAGCACATTGTCCCCAGTCTGCTGGCAAAACCAGCATCAGCAGCACTAAATAAGGCTCTAGCCAAAACATTAAGAAAAAGATGGTCTGTTTTTCCCCCCACCCGCTCCTCATTCCATTTACAATTTGGGAGGGATGAGGTACGTCACTTCCCCCTTCCTCCTGTATTTATCTGCTGCTCTACATTAAAATATGTTTAACTTGTATGCCCTTTTTTATTTTAACTGTTTTAAAGTCCATCACAGATCTGCCCATCCCAGTAAGTAAATGTGATCTCTCAGCCCTCCAAATCAGCTCCACCTCCCTCAAGATCTCAGACTGTTCCACCTTAAGGTGCTTGATGCTTTATACTGTGTATTAGTTCTACAGTAGGTGACAGTAGAAGCCCCAGTTGGGCAGCAGAAGAGACCATGATGTCTCTGCTTTCCTTGAAGATGAATAAACACTCGGCTTGTGGTCCTAACAGGGAAGGGAGTTCAGAACCAGGCAGCCTCAGATGTTTGACCTCAGGCTAAAGGTCTGCCCGCTGTGCCCTTGATGGTTAGCCAACTCTATGTAGGTTTGGGGTGCTTGGGCCATCAAAAATGTTCAAAGTTCCCCTGCAGATTGGTAGTCTTTTGCCACCTGGGCAGCTGAAGAATGGCTCCCCCCTGTGAGTCTTGGGACACGCATGCTGAGTTGACTAGTTAGTGAATAAGAGCTGCCCCCATGGCTCTTCAAACAACATGAAGTCTTGCTGTATTCTGACATATAACTGTATTTTGATATATGCAGTTAGCCCCAGCACTTGAACTGCCCCAGAGAGGAAAGCGTTAACTTTATGCAGGAGCATAGAACGTTGAGCTCGAGCTGGTTTTCAAACCTCTGCTTGTGGTGCTTCAGAGTGTAACCGTAAGATTCTTTACTCCGCCTAACTGTGAAGTTGCTTCGGAGATTGCTCCTTCGCTATCGGTTCGATAAAGTTTCAAAATGCGTCGTTTTTTCAACCGATTTGTTTATTTTCAGGTTCTAGGGACATGGATATGTTGTTCATCCACACTTATTGGCAGGTATCCTTGCCGCTTTAAATCTTGCCGGAAGGTCTTCAGGCTGGCTCCTCCCACCCACCCGGGTGGTATAACTCTCGGCTCCGCCCCATGACACCAGATCTTCCTTACCGCTTGGAAGCTCAGGTTCCCTCCTTAACGCTCTGCGTTTGAGACTGGTTCCTTTTTCTCCGTTTGCGAGTTTCAAAGTATTTTTTGCGAAAAAGACTTCAGTCTTCGATCCCTCGCGGCTGCGATGGACAAATCGACTCCCGGTTTTCGGAGATGCCCCTGCGGGCAGAAGATGTCTCGGACGGATCTACACTCCACGTGTGTCTACTGTTTAGGCCTTGAGCACGACCCGCAGGATTGCGACCTGTGCTCTTCTTTCTCGGCCTACATCCTCGAAGCCCGTGCTGCCCGATTGCATCTGGGCTGTCCCGAGAAGCGTTCCCTCCGGTGAAGTCTAAGGAGGCCCGGTCGGTGATTGTCCGGCATGACTTGTCGGATCCATCTCGAGCAGATGATTGCCCTCAAAGAGGAGGCCCGGGCATTATCTTCCTCGGCCGGCATTTATCCCGCTCTCTCTGGGTTCTTCCTACACAGCTTCCTTTAAGGAGCTCTGTCTGTCCCTCTCCACTAAGGGAGAAGGGCCAACGTCTGCTGGACCTTTTTCTCGGTCCAAAAAGAGGGACAAAGGTAAATCCCTCCGTCGACGCTCTTGGAAGGCGGGAAGGTCCCCTCCCAGTGGTCGAGCCGACTTCGACTTGGTCGACCGCTCGGCTTCGGCCACTGGCCTCACGGTGTCCCCGTCAGGTCAGTTGACCGAGACTCCTGCCGACGAAGTCGAGATTTTTCTCGATCCGTTGGATGGGCTGTCGCCTATAGAAGCCGAGATTCCCCTCTCCCCGGTTCCCGGAGGTTGAGGATCCCGTGGGCTGCCTGTGCCTCGGTTCCGAGCCCTCGGATGAACCATCGAGCGAAGGGTACCGGTTCCTGCCGACACTTCCCGCACCGACCGGAAGGCGAGGCTCTCGGTCGGTCTCGGACCTCTTCGGCGGTCCAACCGATCCCGCCATCATAGGCAGTCTCGGTCTCGGCACAGCGATGGCGGCGTATCGCTCGTCCTCGTCCTCCTCCTCGGACGAGGGAGGCTTCAGCGTAATTACGTCGGCCGATGCGAGGACCTTATGTGGCAACAGCTCCTCCTGACGGGGAATAAGCGGCGCGATGCTGCCTGACCATTAAGTAGCTGTCACGGGCAGCCGACACAACCTCGATTTAGGAGCCTGTACCCAGGCGGTTGTTGGCCAAAACCAGCTGCTCCACGATTTCCGGTGGAACCTCCGCCTCCACAGCCACTAATTGGGGCTCCGACCAAGGATTCTCGGTCGGCTTAGGGTCTACCCCATCGGCTGTCAGTTACCCTCACTCCCGACCGACGTCGACAGGTGAAGGGTGGCTCAGGCCAGAGGCAGCTCTTCGAGGACTCGTCCGAGTCCGAAGATGATTCCTCCTTTTTCTCCAGCGACTGGACTTAGAGTCCTCAGGAGGTCAGTCAATGGACGATAGCCGTCGTCCTTCCTAGGACTGCTTCGGCTCATCTCGGAGTCCACCGGGATGAAGCTCGAACCCATTTCCAAATGGGCCAGGTATCCCCTCACGGAGATTCTGGACCGAGGGGATTCTCCAACGGAGGCCTTTCCGGTGGCCGAGGCCATAGTGGGTCCGGCCCTGGAGCTTTGGCAGCGCCCTGCTTCCTGTCCTGCGCCTTCGGCCAGGATGGCCAGGAAGTATGCGGTCCCTACCGGTTCCCTGTCCGGTTTTTCGGAGCACCCCTCTGCTGAGGGGTTGGTTACCGACAGCGTTTTCCGGCGCGCCGGCAACGCCAGGGATGTGGACAAACCTCCCGACAAGGAATCCAAGAAATTGGATTATGTCGGTGAAAGAATCTATGCGTCCTCTCCTCGTATCCGTCAGGCCAGTTGGCCGTCCTCATGGCACATTTTCTCATGCCCTGTTGGGCTCCCTGGATGAGGTCATCCCTCATCTCCCGCAGATCTGCAGACTACGGTCAAGCAGGTGCGGGACCAGGACAGAGACAGTGGCCAAACAGCAGCTCAGACTGCTTTTGATTTTGGGGACTCATGTGCCAGATCGGTGGCGGCCGCGGTGGCTATCGTCGGAGCGAGGCTTGCTGAGGATATCCACCTTTACTTCGGATACCCAGCACAAGTTGGCGGATGTTCCCTTTTGGGGACTGACCTCTTGACCCTGGGGTGAAGGTCACCTGCAGAGGATCGAGGAGTCCAATGCTACCTTGGACTCTGTCTCTTCCGCTCAGAAGGACAAGGCCATGAAACCACAGCCTAAGCCCTTTCGTCCTTCTGCCCCGGTAGCGTCCGGCCAACAACGTCAGGGCCAGCAGGCTCAGCCTTGGCATCCCAAACCAAACCACCGGCTTCCTCTAACAGAGGCAGGGAGGTAAAGGCCAGGAGGTCCCTCGGCGGTCCTCCTCCAAGCCTGCCCAGTGACGGGCTGAGGGTGTACCCCATCCCGTCACCTTACCCCTGGGTCCCCGTTGAGAGGGCGGCTCCGGCACTTCCGTTCCGCCTGGTCCGCTGTTACCACGGACAGGTGGGTTTTGAGAGGTGGTGGGAAGGGCCTGCCTCTAGAATTGACAGGCACCACCCTTCGAAGCCGTGCCCTCGGGGAGGCCGAGGTCCCCAGCCTCACTGGCGGCTCGTCGAGCGACGCCGCTCTCCTCCTCCAGAAGGAGGTGATAAGAGAGGTGGCGGACCTCCTTCAGACCCAGGGTTTGTGTCCAGGTACTTCCTGGTTCCGAAACGGACGGGGGGCTGGCGCCCCATTCTCGACCTACACGACCTAAACAAGTTCCTAAGGTCTCGAACCTTCAGGATGGTCACTCTGGCTCAGATAATACCATCCTTGGAACGCGGCGTGTGGTTCTGCTCTCTGGACTTGCAGGACGCGTTTTTTCACGTCCCTATCCGTCCGTCTCACCAGAGATTCCTTCGCTTCCGAGCGGAAGGATCCCTTTTCGAGTTCCAAGCCATGCCCTTCGGCTTGTCTCCAGCTCCCAGGGTCTTCACCAAATGCATGGCAGTGGTGACAGCATTCCTGCGGCGCCGAGGGGTCCGGGTGTACCCTTACATGGACGACTGGCTGATAGCAGCTCCCTCCAGGAAGGAGGTGGAGTGGTCCAGAGATCTGGCCCTCCAGGTCTGCTCTCAACTGGGCCCTCCTTATCAGCGAGGCCAAGTCGGAACTGGAGCGAAGCAGGTGATTCTGTTCATCGGGCGCGAGTTCGACTCTCTTCGAGCCAGGCGCGGCTCCCGGCAGACAGGGCCGAGGTTCTTTCCTCCTTTGCCCAATCATTTCTGGTTGAGCAATTGACCCTGCCGGGACTTCCTCGCCTCCTGGGTCTCATGGCGGCCTGCACCAAGCGTGGTCCGTTGGGCCGCTGGAACATGCGTCCCTTCAATGGGGACTGGCCAGCCAGTGGTCACAATGCTGCGATCCTTTGGACCAGCTTGTGTCGGTGACACAGGGGATGTGGAACGCTCTCCAGTGGTGGACCGTTCCAGGTCATTTGCAGGAGGGCATCCCGTTCGTCCGCCCCGAGCCGACGGTCTCTCTGTCGACCGATGCCTCTCTGATGGGTTGGGGTGCCCATCTGGGGAACACGAGCTGGCCTCTGGTCCCAGCGGAGTCGATGCCACATCAACCTGCTGGAGCTCCGAGGCGGTCCGCCTAGCTCTCACCGCCTTTGCTCCGTTCCTCGGGGTCAGTGGTCCGAGTCAGGCGGACAATACCACGACCATGTACTATCTAAACAGCCAAGTGGAGACGCGCTGTGCTTCTATGCAGGCGCTCCGCATTTGGTCACTCGTGCGCAGCCTGGGCGAATCTCCTAGCCATTCATGTGGCAGGAGCCTCCAACACCCTGGCCGATGCCCTGAGCCGGATAGGGGCTGCATCCCACAGTGGTCTCTCCTGCGGAGGTAGTACAGCATCTGTTCTCCCATTGGGGCACACCTCAGGTGGACCTGTTTGCCTCCAGGGAGAACGCGAAGCTGAGACTGTTCCATGCCCGCCCCCCTCAGCAGGGCTCGCTGCAGGGGGATGCCTTCTCGAGGCAGTGGACCCCGGGCCTCTTCTATGCCTTTCCCCCATTTCCCTTGATCCACAAGGTGCTTCTCAAAGCGAGGAGGGACAAGGCGCAGGTGATTCTGATAGCCCCAGACTGGCCTCGCCAGTTCTGGTACCCAGATCTCCTCAGTCTCAGCTCCAGGATTCACGACAGCTTCAGCTCTCCGGACCTGCTCTCAGTCAATCAGGGAAGGTGTTCCATCCGGACCTTCAATCTCTGCACCTGACGGCCTGGTTCCTGAGTGGCTAGAGTTCCAGGCCTTGGGTCTTTCCGAGCGAGGTCCTCAATGTAGTTGAGGCGTCCCGTAAGAGTCGACCAGAAAATGCTATGCCTTCAAATGGAAAAGGTTTTCCATTTGGTGTCAGAACAAGGGCTTGGACCCTTCCTCCTGTTCCTTGGCAAGCATCTTGGACTATTTATGGTCCCTTTCTAATCAAGGGCTTAGGTCGACGACCCTAAGGGTGCACCTGGCAGCCATCTCTGTACGAGCGCGGGCGGGAAGCAGTGGGTGGCATGAGGAGAAGGTGTTCTGGCGCTTTCAAGGCCTTGATCACATATCCTGGTGCGTGAACCTCCACCTCCATGGGATCTACTGCTGGTACTGGCAAAGCTCATGGGCAAGCCATTCGAACCTATGCACAGGTGTGCTCTCTCTCACCTGTCGTGGAAGACCGCCTTCTTGGTGGCTGTCACGTCAGCCAGAAGGATGGGAGAGCTCCAGGCGCTTTCCATCGAGTCTCCTTACCTGGTCTTCCACAGGGACAAGGTTGTCCTGCGCCCCCAACCGAAATTCCTTCCGAAGGTGGTGTCGGAGTTTCACCTTAACCAGGTGTTGACTCTGCCGGTGTTCTACCCCAATCACACCTCGGAGGCCGAATATAGGCTCCATACTTTGGACCCTAGAAGGGCGCTCGCCTATTACAAAGAGCGCACGGCTGAAATTCGGGGAGAGGTTCGCCAGCTGTTTGTCACCTACGCTGAAGCCGCATCTGGCAGACCTGCAGCCAAGCGGACGATAAGCAGGTGGGTCACCTCCTGCATAGATCTCTGCTATAAGTTGGCGGGCATGGAGCCTCCCAGAGGGATAAGAGCTCATTCTACCCGCCATACTGCTGCAACGGTGGCTGCTTCCAGGGACGTCCCTATCCAGGAAATCTGCAGGGCTGCTACCTGGAAGTCAGCAAACACCTTCATTACCCATTACCACATCGACCTTGAGTCACGCCGGGATGCTGGTTTTGGGGCCTCGGTTCTCCAGTCTCTCTTTCCCAAGTAAGTATTGGGGTGTGCGTCTTGCCTCCTCCTCCCGGAGAACTGCTAGAGTCTGCCAATAAGTGTGGATGAACAACATATCCATGTCCCTAGAAATACAGGTTACTCACCTGTAACAGGAGTTCTAGGAATGGTATATGTTGTTCATCTATTCTCCATTTCTCCCGGCCCGGCACAACCTGAGCTTTCAAGCGGCCAGATCTGGCGTCATGGGCGAGGGCGGAGTTATACCACCCGGGTGGGTGGGAGGAGCCAGCTTGAAGACCTTCCGGCAAGATTTAAAGCGGCAAGGATACCTGCCAATAAGTGTGGATGAACAACATATACCATTCCTAGAACTCCTGTTACAGGTGAGTAACCTGTATTTTGAGCCTCTGTCTTCAGTACAGTTAAGTAGTTTAGATAGGTAGTGAACTGTGATTGTGTGTTTTCTTCTGAGGAAATTGGAAACTTCAGTTCCTTCTTGGTTGGTCCGGTTGGAAACCGACCTTTTGTGTTTGAATTTAATTTCTGGGATTTTTGTAGTGGTGTGCTGGTTCCTATTGGTTTAAAAAAAAATGAACTTTTTTTGGTTTCTTTACGCAACCTGTGACATGGTTGGTAACTGACGGGGGTGTATTATAAGGCTAAACGCTACAAGGTAATTTTTCTAGTCTGGCCATGTCTGGGAACCCAAGAAAAAAAACAGTCCCACTGGGTTCCAACACTGTACAGAGTGTGGGGAGGCCTTTGTTAAGGCCGATCCCCATCTCGTCTATGTTTATTGTCTGGGGTTTGACCTGCTCAAAACAGACTGCCAGATCTGCAAAAATTTTCCTTAGGCCACTCTAGAAAAAAGATTGCGTAAGCTAAAGGAAAAAGAGGCCAAGAAGTCCGCTGACCCGGATGGCCAGCCTGATTCAGTTCCGACCGAACCTGAGGAGGTGCCCAGTGACCTGGGCGAGACGTGCTCGGGGGCAAAAGGAGAGCTGACCCTGAGGGGTCGGTTCCGTCAAAAAGACGAAAAAAGTCAGCTGGTTCGGATCCAGCATCTCTTACTACAACCGCTGAAGAAATAGCCAAAGCGATCAGTATTGTGCAGTCGCTTTGTCCGGTTCTCTGCAAAAGGGTGTCGTCGGTTAGGCGCTCGGTTCGGTTGGACCCAACTCCATTGGATTATGATCCGGATGCCTATTACAAACTGGAGTGGGGGGGGGACGAAGAGTTAGCGGATGATGATGACACTCATTATGAGGGTCTGGATGTGCCCATTGAACCGGACATCTCCCCAGACAGACCCTCCAATTGCTCCCCTTCAAGGCTTTCTGAGTCTCCTTCTCACTTTTTGTTTTACAAAAAGGTGGCTGAAACCCTCCAGCTCCCTATGGCTGAAGCTGTTGAGGAGGAAGAGCCTGATTTTGTGGAGATGATGGACATCCCAGAGTTCAAGAGGTTGCCTATTCCCCTCCATAAATCCATGGGGAAACAGACACAAAAGATTTTACAGACTCCAAATTCTTTACCTCCTGTGGACAAGAGAATGGACAGGAGGTATATGCTTTCAGGCTCGAGTACGGAGTTTTTGTTCAAGTCATTGCAGCCTTGTTGGGGTAGTGCAGGCTGCAGCCTGTGACAGGGCTACTATACCTTTGGCTTCACACACCCAGATAAAAACTCCAGGAAGGTGGATGCCATGGCCAAGAAACAATATTTCTAGGTACATGGATATGTTGTTCATCCACACTGTCTGGCAGGTTCCTTGCCGCTTTAAATCTTGCCGGAAGGTCTTCAGGCTGGCTCCTCCCAACCACCCGGGTGGTAAAACTCTTGGCTCCACCCCATGATGCCAGATCTTCCTTACCGCTTGGAAGCTCAGGTTCCCTCCTTGACGCTCTGCGTGTAGACTGGATCCTAATTCTTCGGTTCGCCCGAAAATAATTCTAAAGTTTTCAAGACTTCAGTCTAATTACTCCCTCGAGGCTGCGATGGACAATTCAACTCCCAGATTTCGGTGGCGCCCATGCGGGCAGAAAATGTCCAGGACAGACCCGCACTCCACGTGCGTCTACTGCCTCGGCCTAGAACACGACCCGCAGACCTGCGAGAGGTTGTAGCCGTTCGATTTTAAAGCCAACATCCTGGAAGACCGCGCTGCCCGGTTACAGCTTGGGTGCCCTGAGACGCGCTACCCGCCAGTGAAGTCCAAGGAGGCCTGTTGGGTGGTGTCCGGTGGCTGGCTCGGCTGAGCAACTCGAGCAGATGATCGCCCTCGAGGAGGAGGAGGCGGCCTAGGCCGCTTCCTCATCTTCCTCGGTCGCGGCATTTATCCCGCTCTCTTTGAGATCCTCCTACACAGCTTCTTTTAAGGAGCTTTGCCAATCCCTTTCCATGAAGGGAAAGGGGCCATTGGGACACTCTTCTCGGTCCAAAAAGAAGGACTCGAAAGGTAAGTCCCACCGTCAGCATTTGTGGGAGCGGGAGAGGTCCCCTTCCCCGGACAGTCGACACTCGACTTCGGTCGAGGTTGCGGCTAAGGCCGCTGGCTTCACGATGTCCCCGTCAGGTCAGCCGACCGAGACACCCATCAACGTGGTTGAGATTTTTCTCGACCCGTCGGACAGGCTGTCGACTGGTGAAGCTGACAACCCTTCTTCACCAGTTCCCCCGGTGGAGACCGAGGACTTGCCTGCACCTCCTGTGCCGGAGTTCCCGGTCAAGGCTTCCGAGCCGAGGGAAGAGCGGGTGTCCCCCGGCCCTTCCCAGACCCTTCCTCGGAAACACCGAGGGTCTCGGTCTCGGACCTCGTCTCTGTCCAGCCGATCCCGCCGACATTGGCGGTCTCGGCACTGAGGTATGCGGTGGTGCTGCTCGGCCTTGTCTTCCTCCTCGGAAGAGGAGGCTTTAGCGGGCGCGTCGGCAGCTACGAGGACTTAATGTGGCAGCAGCTCCTTTTGTCTGGGAACAAGCTGTCGCCTTCCCCGGCCATCAAGTGGCTGTCATCCGAAAGGCCGAAACAACGCTGTAGTTGAGGTGCCCAAGCCTGGGCCGGTTGTTCGGCCGAAACCAGCTGCCCCACTGATTGTGGTGGAACCTCCACCTCCACAACTGCAATTGGGGGCACGGACCAAGGACTCTCAGTCGGGTCAGGGTCTGTCCCACAGGTTGTCGGTCACCCTCACTCCCGACTGTCCTTGGCAGGTGGAGGGTGGCTCAGGCCCCAGGCAGCTCTTCACGGACTCCTCTGAGTCCGACGACGACTCCTCCCTGTTTTCCAGGCCCCTTGACCTGGAGTCCTCTGGGGGGCAGTCGATAGAAGAGAGCCCATCATCATTTATGGGTCTGCTTCAGCTCATCTTGGAATCCACCGGGATGCAGCTCAAGCCCGTATCCAAGTGGGCCAAGTATCCCCTGACGGAGATGCTGGACCGAGGGGATACACCCATGGAGGCCTTTCCAGTGGCTGAAGCCATTGCTGGCCCTGCCTTGGAGCTCTGGCAGTGGCCGGCTTCCTGCCCTGCATCTTCGGCCAGGATGGCCAGGAAGTATGCGGTCCTTACCAGCTCTTTGTCTGGTTTTTCAGAGCTCACCTCTGCGGAGGGGTAGTCACGATTAGCATTTTCCGGCGTTCCGGGAACGCTAGGGATGTGGATAAGCCCCCCCGACAAGGAGTCCAAAAAGCTGGACTATGCCGGACGCAAGGTGAACGCTGCGTCCTCCCTAGGCCTCCGCCAGGCCAGCACGGCCATGTTGATGGCACACTTCTTCCATGCCCTTATGGGCTCCCTGGATGAGGTTATCCCTCATCTCCTGGCCGACCTGTAGACCACGGTCAAGCAGGTGCGGTACCAGGGAAGGGCGGTGGCAAAACAGCAGCTCCAAACGGCTGTGGATATTGGAGACTCCTGTGCCAGATCAGTTGCGGCCGCAGTGGCCATGCGCCGCAGGGCATGGCTGAGGATGTTCACCTTCACAGCAGATACCCAACATGAACTGGCAGACGTCCCCTTCTTGGGGACTGACCTGTTTGGCCCTGGAGTGGAAGGCCACCTCCAGCGGATCGAAAAGTCCAGTGCTACCATGGACTCGGTCACCTTCGCCCAGAAGGACAAGGGCCGTTGTCAATAACATAAGTCCTTTCGCCCTTCTGCGACATGTCCGGCCCAACAACGCCAACATCAGGGCCAGCAGGCTCGCGCTAGGCATCCCAAAGCCAAGCCTGCGGCTTCCTCTAACAGGAAGCAGGGAGGAAAAGGCCCAGGAGGTCCCTCGGCCGGTCCTTCCTCCAAGCCTGCCCAGTGACGAGTTGAGGGGTGTCACCCCCAGCCTCGTCACTCCCCCCCTGGGTTCCCCCTGTGGGGGGACAGCTCTGCCACTTCCTTTCCGCCTGGTCCGTTATCACCACCGACCGCTGGGTGTTGGAGGTAGTAGGAAAGGGCCTGCCCCTGGAGTTCGAGCAGGCCCCGCCCTTCCGAGCAGTCATCCCTTGGGGGGCTATGGGTTCCGCAGCCTCCCTGTCAGCTCGACGAGCTGACATTGCCCTGCTCCTCGAGAAAGAGGTGATCAGGAAGGTAGCGGATCCTTCACCAGACCCGTGGTTTCTGTCGAGGTACTTCCTGGTCCCGAAACGGACGGGGGACTGACTCCCCATTCTAGAACTGCACGACCTGAACAAGTTCCTAAGGTCTCGAACCTTCAGGATGGTCACTCTGGCTCAGATCATTCCATCCTTGGAATGAGGCGTGTGGTTCTGTTCTTCGGACCTCCAGGACGCGTTCTTTCACGTCCGAATCTGTCCGTCCCACCAGAGATTCCTCCGCTTCAGGGCAGAGGGATCCCTCTACGAGTTCCGGGCCATGCCCTTCGGCCTTTCCCTAGCTCCCAGGGTCTTCACCAAATGCATGGCAGTGGTGACAGCATTCCTGTGGCGCCGAAGGGTCCGGGTGTACCCCTACCTGGACGACTGGCTGATTGCAGCCTCCTCCAGAGTGGAGGTGGAGCGGTCCAGAGATCTGGCCCTCCAGGTTTGCTCTCAGGTGGGCCTCCTCATCAACGAGGTCAAGTCGGAACTCGTGCCAAAGCAGTTGCTCCAGTTCATCGGGGCAGAGCTCGACTCTCTACGGGCCAGAGCACGGCTCCCGGCGGACAGGGCCGAGGTTCTTTCCTCCTTTGCCCAATCATTTCAGGTTGTGCAATTGAGCCCTGCCTGGGACTTCCTGTGCCTCCTGGGCCTCATGGCAGCCTGCACCAGCGTGGTCCATTGGGCCCGTTGGTACATTTGTCCCCTTCAGTGGGGGCTGGCCAGCCAATGGTCACAGCACTCCGATCCCTTGGATCAGCTAGTGACAGTGACCCAGGGGATCCATTCCAGCACATCTGTAGGAGGGCATCCCATTTGTATGCCTCGAGCCGATGGTCTCTCTATCAACCGATGCCTCTCTGGTGGGTTGGGGTGCCAATCTGGGGGAGCACAGAGCGCACGGCCTCTGGTCCCCTCGGGAGTCCCGATGCCACATCAACCTGCTGGAGCTTCGAGCGGTTCGTCTAGCCCTCACCGCCTATACTTAGTTTCTATGGGGTCAAGTGGTCCAGGTCCAGATGGACAATACCACGACCATGTACTACCTAAACCGCCAGGGCGGGATGCACTCCATGCCTCTGTGCAGGGAAGCTCTCCACATTTGGTCACTCGTGCGCGGCCTGGAGGCGGATCTCCTTGACTTCCATGTGGCAGGAGCCTCCAACATTCTGGCCGATGCTCTAAGCTGGATAGGGGCCGCGTCCCACGAGTGGTCTCTCCTGCCGGAGGTAGTACAAGATTTGTTCTCCCACTGGGGCCCGCCTCAGGTGGACTTGTTTGCCTCCAGGGAGAATGCGAAGCTGAGACTGTTTCATGCCCCCCCAGCAGGGCTCGCTGTGAGGGATGCCTTCCAAGACCGTGGACCCCAGGCCTCTTCTACGCCTTTCCCCCATTTCCCTTGATCCACAAGGTGCTTCTCAAGGTGAGGAGGGACAAGGCGCAGGTGAATCTGATAGCCCCAGACTGGCCTCGCCAGTTCTGGTATTCAGATCTCCTCCTTCTCAGCTCCAGGCTCCGGGGGCGGCTTCCAACCCGCCCGGACCTGATCTCAGTCAGTCAAGGGAAGGTATTCCATCCGGACCTTCAATCCCTGCACCTGACAGCTTGGCTCCTGAGCGGCTAGAATTCCAGGCCTTGGGTCTTTCCGACAAGGTACTCAACGTTGTTGAGGCGTCCCGTAGGGAGTCGACCAGAAAATGCTGTGCCTTCAAATGGATGAGATTCTCCATTTGGTGTCAGGGCAAGGGCCTGGACCCTTCCTCCTGTTCCTTGGCAAGCATTCTGGACTACCTGTGTTCCCTTTCTCAGCAAGGGCTTCGGTCGACGACCCTTAAGGTGCACCTAGCAGCCATCTCTGCTTACTGGGCACGGGCCGGGAAGCAGTCGGTGGTGCAGGAGAAGGTGGTCGGGCGCTTTTTTCAAAGGCCTTGATCACATATCCTCTCCGGTGCGATAACCTCCACCTCCGTGGGATCTACTGCTGGTACTGGCTAAGCTCATGAGCAAGCCATTCGAACCGATGCACAGGTGTGACATCTCTCACCTGTCATGGAAGACCACCTTCTCGGTGGCTATCACGTCAGCCAGAATGATGGGAGAGCTGCAGGTGCTTTCCATTGAGTCTCCTTATGTGGTCTTCCACTGGGACAAGGTTGTCCTGCACCCCCACTCGAAATTCCTTCCGAAGGTGGTGTCGGAGTTTCACCTTAACCAGGTCTTGACTCTGCCGGTGTTCTGCCCAAATCACACCTCGGAGGCCAAATATAGGCTCCATACTTTGGACCCTACAAGAGCACTCGCTTACTACAAGGAGCGGATGGCTGAAGTTCCAGGAGAGATTCGCCAGCTGTTTGTCACCTACGCTGAAGCCGCACCTGGCAGACCTGCAGCCAAGCAAACGATAGGCAGGTGGGTCACTTCCTGCCTAGATCTCTGCTATAGGTTGGCGGGCATGCAGCCTTCCCGAGGGATAAGAGCTCATTCTACCTGCCATACCGCTGCATCGGTGGCTGCTTCCAGGGACGTCCCTATCCAGGAAATCTGCATGGCTGCTACCTGGAAGTCAGCACACACCTTCTTCACCCACTACCACATCGACCTTGAGTCACACCAGGATGCTGGTTTTGGGGCCTCGGTTCTCCAGTCTTTATTTCCTAAGTAGGGGGTGTGTGCCTTGCCTCCCTCCTCCTGGAGAACTGCTAGGAGTCTGTCAGACAGTGTGGATGAACAACATATCCATGTCCCTAGAAATACAGGTTACTCACCTGTAACAGGAGTTCCAGGAATGGTATATGTTGTTCATCCACACGACCCACCCGGCCTCCCCGGCTTCGACGCACAACCTGGCTTCCAGCTGGCTAGATCTGGCGTCGTGGGGTGGAACCGAGAGTTTTACCACTCGGGTGGGTGGGAGGAGCCAACTTGGAGACCTTCTGGCAAGACTTAAAGCGGCAAGGAACCTGCCAGACAGTGTGGATGAACAACATATACCATTCCTATAACTCCTGTTACAGGTGAGTAACCTGTATTTGTCACCTCCTTGGGACTCAGGCAGGCTAATTATGTGGCCTACACAGCCAGATACCAGAAGTCCAGGTGGGATACGGTTCTGGAACTGGCTAAACTGGCTTCCCACGAGTTAGCCAAAGAGCTGGAAGAGGTGGCTGCTGATGGGACTGAGGCATCCAAAGTGCAGTTCCATGCTGCTGTAGACTCTAATAATGTGGCATCGAGAGTCATGGCTACATCTGTGTCTCTCAGGAGATTTGCTTGACTCAGGTGCACTAGCCTTTCTCAGGACACCCAGGCTAAGGCCATGGATTTCCCAATGGTAGGTATCTCTTTGTTTAGGGAGCAGACAGAGGCTTACATGAAGAAAATGGATGCGTGCAGGACCACCTACTGGAGTGCACAGGCCAAAGAAAGGCATGTCACTCCGAAAAAGCAGTAGTCTGGGGGCAGTGGCAGGCCTTTTCACAGGCCTTTCTACCAAGCCCAGGCCTCCTCTCCCTTCCCACGGAGGGGGTTCCTCCGAGGGAGAGGCAGGAGGGGGATGAGCAGGGCTGCATCCTCTTCCCAGTCCAAGGCTCCTGCCAAGCAGACAGCCTGTTGTGTCAGCCTGGGTCGACTCCCCAGTCTCAGTAGGAAGCAGGCTGGCTTACTACTTCCAGGCCTGGAAGTCTGTTACCTCAGACAAGTGGGTCCTGGAGGTAGTAAGCCAGGGACTGGCCCTCAGTTTCAAAAAGTTTCCGAAAATGAGGGTCTGGTCTTTTCCACCTGCAAACATCTCCGAAACCATTGCTTTCGAAGCAGAGGTTTCCTCTCTGCTGGCTGTTAGAGCGATGTAGAGAGAGTTCCTACTCTACACAGGGGCAAGGGTCTGTACTCCAGATATTTCCTTACCCCAAAAAAGACAGGGGGGCGGCGAACCATCCCAGACTTAAGGTATTTGAACAAACACATTTTAAAACCAAAATTCAAAATGGTGACCATGGGAGTAATTCTTCCCTCTCTAAGGCCAGGGGACTGGTTAGCATCCCTGGACCTCAAGGGTGCCTTTTTCTATGTTCCTGTTACCTTTAAGCCATTATCAGTTCAGAGCCATGCCTTTCGGCCTAACGTCGGCTGCAAGGGTGTTTACAAAGTGCCTTGCAGTAGTAGTGGCCTTCCTCAGAAAGCAGGGGATTTCTCTATTCCCTTACCTGGATGACTGGCTCATTGTAGGACAGTCTTCTGACCAGGTCAGCAGGTCACTCAAGATCTGCTCAGTTCCCTGGGATTCCTTCTCAACCTGCCAAAGTCAATTCTCGAACCAGTACAGCTTCTCACCTTCATAGGGATAGAGTTAGATACTGTTCAAGCAAATGCCTTCCTCCCACTTGACAGAGTTCAGGCCGTAGCAGATCTTGCTTCCTCTTTTCATCCTCTGGTTTCTCATCCAGCAAGACATTTTTTTCCGCTCTTATGCCACATAGCAGCTTCCACTGCAGTGGTGCAAGGAGCCAGGTTCCAGATGAGGGACATTCAGTTCTACATAAGGTCCTTTTGGTCTCAGAAGAAAGATTCTCTTACCAAGCTGATTCCAGTGACTCTGACTCTGGTCCAAGCTCTCCAGTGGTGGCTGGACCAGGACAATCTCAGGCAAAGTGTCCCATTTCTCAAGCAAACTCCTTCAGTGGTCCTTGCCACTGATGCATCTTTTCTGGGCTGGGAAGCCCACCTGGGAGCCCTCATAGCACAGGGTTTTGGTCTCCAAAAGAGTCACTCCTTCATATCAACCTTCTGGAACTCTGGGCAGTATTCTTGGCCCTTCAAGTTTTCGCGGACTCAGTGAGGAACAAGATGGTTTAGGTCAGGACGGACAACACCAACAACATGTGGTACATCAACAAACAAGGGGGCACTTGGTCTATGGCCTTGCGCACGGAGGCCATGAAAGTATGATCTCTGGCCTACTCCCTACAATTAAACTTCCCTAATCGCAGTCCACCTTCCAGGGAAGGACAATGTGCTAGCAGATGCTCTGAGCAGAATCTCCCAGGACCATCATGAATGGAGCTTGGATCCCTTCATCCTGAAAGTAATCTTCACCAGGTGGGGCACTCCAGAGATCGATCTCTTCACAGCCCCAGACAATTATCAACTTCCCCAGTTCTGCTGCAGATCTCCAGTTCTGGGGACTGTTCCCCTGGATGCTCTGATATTGGATTGGGAAGGCAAGTTCCTTTATGCCTTTCCTCCCTTTCCCCTGTTGTTCAGGAGTCTATTCAAGATCAGGTCACAACCCTGCACGGTGATTCTAGTTGCTCCAGACTGGGCCAGGCAACCTTGGTATCCTCTGATCTTACTTCGAGAGGGCTCTTGCAGTAGGTAATTTACATATAGGACTGACGCTGGCCGGCAGCAGGACCCCATGGAAAAATTTCTAGCTAGCAGTCCCTGGCGGGCCACTTCCACTTCAGATGACGGCGTCACGACGTCGGTATAAAGGCGGTCCCGGACGCTCGCCTTCCAGTTCTTTCCGCCATCAGCTCGTCAGCGCCTCGCGGTTAGGTTCATATCACTCAGTCCTGTTACTTCGTCGGTTTTTCCGAACAGTTTTCAGTAGAGAATTTTATTCTTTCGTCAGGTGAATGTCAGTATATGTCGTCCCCTTCAAAGAATAAGTGCGACTTGTGCGGCGACCAACTGCCTCACAAAGACGGTCACTCCCTCTGCCTTTTCTGCCTAGGCCCCGACCACGTGGTCGACAAGTGTCCGCACTGCCTCTGATTCAAGCGGCCGCCCGCAGGCGACCACCAGAGTCCTAAGCCCATCTCCTCAAAAGAAGATGTCTGCGATGGAGAAAGAGTTGAGAAAACCTGGTGAGCGTCGACCTCCTGAAGGGCATAAGAAGCGGGACAAGGAAAGGCACCGGGAGAAGGCCTCCTCTTCGCGACTCCAGCTGGAGTCGCGGGCAAAATGTAATCCCTCCAGGGGTCGTCCGGCGGCAGCCTCCAAGGCTTTGGAGGAGGCGTCGGCCCGCCAACAGGTTCGCGTTCGAGCCTGCGGGCATCTCCGGAAAGGAGACTCCAGCCCCAGTATCGCTGCAGGCCTGCGGCCTACTGGTGCGAGGCACCTCCCTTAAGCGGACGTCGGCTCCTCCGACGTACGCCGGGAGAAGGCCACTAAGGCGCTCATTGCCTAGGCGGTGCGGCAGTGTCTCCCTCGGACTGGGCCTCCTCTCATCCTCGGCCCGCCTCCGATGAGGGACCCCCGATGCCGGACGCCGGCTCCTCTGGTGTCCACCGGGATTCGGCCCATAAGCCACGCGTCGGCTTCTCCGACATGCGACGGGCCTTGGAGCCTACGGCGGACCCTGTCGTATCTGTCGTTCCAGGCTTCCCGCAGCCTTCGCTGCCCTCAGGGGAGCCCCAGTCCCCCCTGCCTGACCCCGGGGATTTTTCCCCTCCGTTTCCGGCGGAGACTGGGCCCTGGGCTGCCGTCCGATCCTCTTCCTGAAGATCCGGATCTGGCCCGGCTACCTGACGCCAGCTCCGGCGCGGCGCGACACTGGCCCGCCCGGCGCGGCCCAGACACCGGCCCGCCGCCCGGTTCCGACACCGGCCCTCCGGCGCGCCGGCGGATTTTCCTCTTCTTCGGGCCCTCACCCCACGGGCCTATCCGGCTGATCCGCCCGTGGAGTACCCGGCTGGGCCGTCTGCTCTGGCAGCTCCTCCAGTGCCTGGGTATCCGCCCGTCATATCCGCGCGTGTCTTCCAGGTCCGGGTATCCTGCGCCGCCGCACCAGTGCCGACTCCTTTGGCCGCGGTACCCGGCGCCACAGTACCCGACTCGGTATATCCACAGCCGGGTTACGGATACTCCCCTACGGATTTCCTCCGTACAACTATCCCCTCCTCCTCCACCGCCCCCTAGGCCGCCGGTGGATCTTCAGGAGACTCTTGCCTCCTGGTGGGCTGAGGCCAAGGCTCAGCTCACCAAAAGTCGAGCAATCTTCTGCTGACGGTGCCACCCGGCTCCCGTCGCCCTAGATGCACTCTCCTCTCCTCCTCCTCCGGATTCCCGGGCTTTGCCCTCGGGATCCAGAGAGGGGCAGGACACGCATTCTGGGATCCCTCCCAAGGAACCCGTTCCTCCCCCTAGACGAGTTAGGGAGTCTTACTCTGCTTCAGATTCTTCCTCCCCTTCTCTCTCGGACTCTTCCGATGGCTGTTCCGAGAAAGAAGATGAGCCACGCTCTCCGTCCAAGCCCCGGCCGAGGACTCCTCCGAAGTCTCCTCCGGAGGATCCTTCTTTCACGGAGTTGCTCAGGAAGATCCAGGAAGTCCATCAGTAGCATTCCTTAGAACCAGATCCTCAACGGGTAAAACTCGCCGAACATCTGGACTTGCCCCTTACGGCTCCTACCTTAGTGCCACCCTGGATCGAGCCTCACGCCCACCTTTTCCACTATTTGGAAGCAACCGTAACTGTTTAGCCCTACCTCCAGGAAGTCGAACAGGCTATATCAGGCTCCGGAAGGTGTAGACATTTTAGACTGTCACCCCCGTGCAGACTCGGTTGTGATTAACGCCGCTCACGGCCGGTCTGCTTCAGATTCTTCCTCCCCTTCTCTCTCGGACTCTTCTGATGGCTGTTCCGAGAAAGAAGACGAGCCTTGCTCTCCGTCCAAGCCCCGGCTGAGGAATCCTCCGAAGTCTCCTCCGGAGGATCCTTCCTTCACCAGATCCTCAACGGGTAAAACTCGCTGAACATCTGGACTTGCCCCTTACGGCTCCTACCTTAGTGCCACCCTGGATCAAACCTCACGCCCACCTTGTTTCCACTATTTGGAAGCAACCGTCAAACTGGCCCCACCTCTAGGAAGTCGAACAGGCTATACCAGGCTCCGGAGGTGTGAGCTGTTTAGACTCTCACCCCGTGCAGACTCGGTTGTGATTAAGCGCTGCTCACGGCCAGTCAGCACACCAGACACAGAGCTTGTCTCCCGGATAAGGAATCTGCCTTCTGGATCAGTATGGAAGGAAGATCCGCTTCTCCACACTGCGGATTAGGGCCCTGAACCTATGTAGCACATATGGGGGATTACCAGAAGCCGTCCTTACAGGCGGAATCCAAGATCGACTCTTTGCCTGACTCTCCAAGTCAAGCAGGAGCTGGCCGACCTGGTCCGTTCTGCTTCGTTCGGCCAGTCGACACATTCTGAGGGCGACCTACGATGCAGTGGACACGCAGGGGCAGAGCTCTCGTTCGCGTAAGTCTTGGCGTCCGCGCTAGCTCCGTGTGTCAGGTCTGGTTCTGGAGGTGCAGTCAGCCATCCAAGAAGCACTTTTCAGGGGTTCTGTGCTTTTGGTGGTGATGTCAAGGACATCATCACTGATTTACAGGAAGGGGGCGCCCTTAAATCCGTTGATTCTGTGCCGTCCCCATCCCCACAGCGCGTCACTTCGCGGGCGCAAGCCTGCCTCAAGCGGAAACTTCAGGGAAGAGGCGGGCACTAAGCGTCAGGCCCCAGCTGCCCAGGCCCCGCCGCCCAAAAAGCAGCAGGTGCCCCAGCTTGGGCTGCTTCACACCACCTGGCTCCTTTCTTCTCCCTGCCTCCGGGCGCCCGGAGGGACCGGTAGGAAGGAGGTTCTCCTCCATCTTCCGGGTTGGGAGAGGATAACTTCAGATTCATGGGTGCTTCAGATCATAGCAGAGGGGCACTCCATATAGTTTCTACAGAAACCTCCACGTCACCCCCCTCTGAACTCCGCTTACTCAAGGGACCATCTTCCTTTGGTCAGGGAAGAAATCTCGGCGCTCCTTGCGAAACAGGCTATAGAGTCCGTCCCTCCTCACCTCTATGGATGAGGTACTATCCCACATCTTCCTGTACCAAAAAGATGGGAAATCTCAGACCTATTCGATCTCAGCTCCTGAACCTGTATGTGGAATAGAGAGGTTCAGGATGCTCTCCTTCAATCCCTTCGCCCTGCTTGGCCGGGCCAATGGCTTGGCCACTGGATATGCAGGATCGTGCCTGCATCCCCATTACGCCCTTAGCACGAAAGTACCTCAGGTTTGCATTCCAGGGGTCCACTACCAATTCAGGCGCTTCCATTTGGTCTTTCCTCGGCCCCCCGAGTCTTTACCAAATGCCTGGCGGTGG
This sequence comes from Neoceratodus forsteri, assembly GCA_016271365.2. Lineage (NCBI taxonomy): Eukaryota > Metazoa > Chordata > Ceratodontiformes > Ceratodontidae > Neoceratodus > Neoceratodus forsteri. The sequence continues at coordinate 112,992,206 of CM028131.1, forward strand.
TAGCGGCCCACCTGCGTTCTTTGGGAGCTCAGGTTTTTCCCTACCTGGACAACTGGCTCCTGGCGGCCCCGTCCAGGGAGGAACTCCTGCATTTTCTCTCCCTCACCCAGCAGGTTTTCACTGGCCTGGGTATTACCATCAACCATTCCAAGTCTCCCCTGGATCCTTCACAGAGGCTCCAGTTCATTAGAGCAATTCGAACAACTTTGTGCAAGGCCTTTCTGCCTCCGGACAGGGGGCCTCCCTCCAGTCAGATTTCCTTCCTATCGGAACACAGGAGGGTCCGGCGAGGTCAGTGCTCCATCTATTGGGGCTTATGCGGCAGCCATCCCGGCAGTTCCTTGCATGCGCCTCCACATGAGAATCTCTCAGTGGACTCTTGATCTCAGTGGGATCAGCGGGTGGAAGCGACCCTAGATCATCTGGTTCAGATCTCCTGCGCCAGTAGTGCAGGACTTGCAATGGTGGATGGTTGAGAAAACCTCTTCGGAGTCCCCTTTTTCATCCTCCCGATCAGACTCTGACCACAGACGCTTCAGGCGAAGGTTGGGAGCCCATCTGGGTCCTCACCGAACCCAAGGCCTTTGGTCAAAGTTGGAGATAGTTCTCCACATCAACGTGCTCGAACTTCGAGCAGTGCTGTATGCGCTCCAGGCCCTTCACCAGTACATCCTTCCCGGTCACCTAGCTGTCCAAACGGACAACGTGCTTGGTGTGGTACATCAACAAGCAGGGAGGAACTTGGTCCTACCTGCTGTGCAGGGAAGCAACGAGGGTCTGGGACTGGGCAACACTCCACAACCTTCACCTCACGGCGATCCATGTTCCGGGAGTCGACAATGTCCTGGCAGACAGAGTCGCTCGTCGGCTCTTCCACATGAGTGGGAATTGGACGAAAAGGTTCTAAAAAGCATCTTCCAGATTTGGGGGACTCCTCAGATAGACCTGTTCGCTTCCTCCAAAAATGCAAAGCTTCCAGTCTTTTGCTCGCTCGCTCCAGAGTGAGGCGCTTTCTGGAGCGACGCTCTATCTCTAAGCTGGAAGGACAGATTCGTCTATGCTTTTCCCCCAATTCCTCTGGTCCCTCGTGTGCTACAGAAGTTTGCTTTAGAAAGTGAGAATGATTCTGATCGCTCCTTTCTGGCCCAGGACAAATCTGGTTCTCTCTTCTACAACAATACTCAGAGGTTCCTTCTCTTCCTCTTCCTTTATCTCAGGATTGCTGACCCAGGATCAGGGACCCTGGTCCATCCGGGACTCAAGTCCCTTCAACTTCCGCATGGCTCCTACAGACCTAGCTCAAGCTCATTTGGCGTTTCGTAAGGTGGCGAGATTCTGGTGGAGCTAGAAGCCTCCACTAGGTCCACCTATGCCATGAAATGGGAAAGATTTTCTATCTGGGCTGCGTCCAGGAGCGTGGAGCCCTTTTCCTGCCCTGTGACCATTCTGCTTGAGTACATGCATCATCTTTTCGACCTGGGTCTCAGTCACTCCTCTTTGAAAGTCCATATGGCGGCTGTTTTAGCCTACCATGTCCCTTTCACGGATAAGGCATTTGCCCAGCTGGAGGTATCCAAAACTTTCCTCAGAGGGGTCCTTCATCTCAGGCCCCCTGTCCGGGCTCCAGCTCCGCCTTGGGACTTAAACTTTGTCCTCGAAAACTTACCCTTCCTCCTTTGAGGCGTGCAGCTACAGACTTGAAGTTTTTGTCGTGGGGCTCTTCTTGATCAGCCGTACTTCTGCTGCTTAGAATTTCCGAACTCAGGCCTCATGTGCAAAATCCCTTATTTGATTTTTCACAAAGACAGTAGCTCTTCACACTAATCTAAGTTTCTTCCAAAGGTGGTAGCGGAATCTACCTTGAATTAGTCTATTGAATTACCTGCTTTCTTCATGCAGTACTCCAGTCAAGGAGAATACCTGCTCCATACCATGGATGTTCACAGGATTCTGAGATACTACACCGATAGGACGAATGATCTCAGAAAGACTGATCAGTTGTTCATCTCTTTCGCTCACAAAGAAAGGCAATGCTGTCTCTAAGCAATGCCTATCAAATAGTTACCCATTGCATCACTTTCTGTTATGACAAGTACAACAAGACCCTTCGGGTCAAGTCCAGTCACTCCATTCATGGAGTTACGCGCCTCTTACGACTTGTTTTAAGAACGTGTCTGCGGCAGACATCTGTGCTGCCACCACTTGGACTTCTGTCCATACATTTACTAAACATTACAGTTTGGACATTGCCTCTCGCCGTAGAGCAGGCTTCGGGTTAGCGGTTTTGCAGGGCCTCCTTTCTTAAGGCTTGCAAGCTTTCTTACTACTTTTTGGAGTAATTCCTCCTCCCAGTGCCTTTTCATTTGTTCCAGACTGCTTGGGATTCTGTCCTATATGTAATTACCTACTGCAAGAGCCCTCTCGAAGTAAGATAGTACAGTTACGTAAGAACTTACCGTAACAGTAGATCTTCGAGGCTCTGATAAATGTACTACCTCCCGCCCTCCATCCCCTAGGCTTTTCAGCTCCTTTTCCATTGAGGGAAATATCTGCTTCTCTCTCGTCCGGCCTTCTGGGCCTGTGGCGGGAAAGAACTGGAAGCGGGGCATCGGGACCGCCCCTTTATACTGACATCATATGAGCGCCAGTCATCTTATCGTGGACGGTCCGCCAGGACTGCTAGCTAGAAATTTTTCTGAGGGGTCCTGCCGCCGGCCGGCTTCAGTCCTATATGTAATTACCTACTGCAAGAGCCTCTCTCGAAGATCTACTGTTACGGTAAGTTCTTTCATAACTGTACTTTATTGTCCTTGGCAGTCTCACTCCCCCTGTCTCTTCCCAAGAGACACAATCTTTTAACCTCCTCTCAGGGGAGGATCTGGTACCCCAATTTCCAGTCTCTCGATCTCAAAGCCTGGCTCTTGTAGAGTTAGAATACGCAGGCCTGCATCTTTCTCAGGCAGTTTTGGACATCCTTAAGGTTTTTCAGCCGAGCTGAAGTACTTGAGACCTAGAAAACTGTGTTTCTGGTAGCTATGACTTCTGCCGGGCAAATTAGTGAATTACAGGCCCTGTCAGTTGAACCTAATTTTATCTCATTCCACAGAGATAAGGTGATCTTCAGAACTAATAGGAGGTTCTTACCCAAGGTGGTCTCAGACTTCCATCTAAACCAGTCCATTTCTCTTCCTGTGTTTTTCACTGATCATTCTTCTTCAGGAGAAAGAAGGTTACACAGTTTGGATGTTAAAGGGGCACTTATCTATTATATAGATAGGAATGACTGTCTTCAGTTGTTTCTCACTTATGGTGAAGTGGGAAAAGGTAGGCCTGCTACTAAAAGAACTATTGCCAGGTGGATTGTAGCTTGTATACAATTCTGCTATACCAAGCTAGGTAAAACACCTCCCTCAGGCCTGAGGGCCCACTCAACTAGAGGTACAAATGCTTCTCTGGCAGCTGCCAGAGATATACCTTTACTAGAGATTTGCAACGCGGCCACCTAGAAAACAGTCCATACATTCACCAAGCATTACTCTCTGGATATCCAGGCTAGGAGTGATGCTAGGTTTGGTACAGCAGTACTGCAGAGCCTATTCCCAAAATAGGTTCGGTACCCTCCTCCATGGAGGTACTGCTTGGTAGTTTGCATATGTCAGAATGCAGCAAGACTTCATGTTGTTTGAAGAAAAAATTGCTCACCTTAGTAATTTTGTTTCTTCTAATGGAGTCTTGCTGTATTCTGACCTCCCCCCACCTCCCCTCTCAGAACCTAGTCTTTGGGAAGTGGGCTGGCAGGTACAGTGTTACACCTCAGGGTTGTACCTTGCACCCCTCCTCTTCAGGATGCAGTGGTGGTGGTTGTTATGTTTTAGATTTATATATTGTATATCTTGTTCACTACCTGTTTTTTTATTTTGGGTTCTCAACTTGAGTCTTTTGGGACCCAAGTAGTTGCCTGTTGGTATATTTTTTTTACAATTTCCACACTGGAAGTGTAGTTGGTTAGTTGCTCGTAAGAATCTGACGGTTACACTCTGAAGCACCACAGATCGAGGTTTGAAAACCGAGCTCGAGCTCAATGTTCTATGCTTCTGCATAGAGTTAACTTTTTCCTCTCCAGGGCAGTTTAAGTGTTGGGGCTAACTGCATATGTCAGAATACAGCAAGACTCCATTAGAAGAAACACAATTACTAAGGTGAGTAATTTTTTCATATGAGCCATCCCCCGCCCGGTAGGTTAGCAAAGGTTGGACATTACCTTAATGTGGTCAACTGGATTATCAGTTAGTGCCAGAGTTCTAATGGCCTCAGTTCAAGTGTCTTGTGGTGCTGTGCCTTCATCTACTGGTTCTGATGGTGCCTGAGCTCTTTCTTCAGCGTGGATGTCAGCAATCTGGATCGGTAAGATGCACTTGCTGAGTGTGGAACACAAATCTGCCCTCAGGTGGATTTTTTGATTCGTCTGTGCCTGGTGGCCTCGTGGAAGTATTTTATGGGCCACCGACACAGCTAACCAGAGTAATTCTTTCTCCAGGCACTCCTTGATGAGCGCTGGAACCAGGATTCCCTTCTCTTCTAAGAATTTAGACACAGCCAGGAGATCTTCGAAAACTCGGGTGCCTTTTTCCATCTTAATCCATAGCCTTGCCGGGTAGAGTATCTGGGCTTTAATGTTTTTTGCCCGTAGTTGCTTCAGGATTGGTCACAGTGTAAGTTGTCTGTCCTTTACAGCCGTCGTGTAGTCGTTGTCCAGGGATATGTGGTGATTGTGATAAGTCAAGCTCTTACTTTGAGAAGGTTCCTGCAGTAGGTCTTCACTGATAGGACTGCTGCCACCTGGAGTCAGGACCACATGGCAAAATTGTAACTAGCAATATTTGGCGGAGACCACCCCCAGCGTCAGGTGACGGACGTCAGCGTGCATATAAAAGGGGCGGCCCCCCACCCTCGCTCCAGTTCTTTCCCGCCGTCGACCTGAGTTATCTGACCTCATGGTAGAATAGCTTCAGGCACCCCGCCCTTTTCAGCATTTTTTGTACTAATTATGTCAATCTTTTTCACCTTCCTCAAAGTTGTGTATGTCTTCTCATTGGTCTAAGAAAAAGTGCTCCAGGTGCGGCGCGCAGATCCCACACAGGGACGACCATTCCTGGTGTGTCTTCTGCCTGGGGCCTAAGCATAACATTGCAGAGTGTTCCATCTGCCAGGGTTTCACCTAGGCCATGTGCACCCGTCACTAAAGGACCCTCGATGCCCATTTGCTGACTCAAAAACTGGCATCGATGGAAAAAGAGTTCCAGGAGCTGAGGGAAAGATCGTTGTCGCCGGCCCCGGAGATGAAGAAGAAAAAGAAGGAGAAGGAGAGATGCCGGGAGTGGAGCCACTCTCCACAGAGGAAATCCAGCGAGACAGCCAACGCCATCTCTGGTGGGGCCTCCACCCCTGTGAGTACCCGACCTTCAGGGCATTCTTCTGCTCCAGCGGACCAGATGCCCTCTCCCCCCCCGACAAGGTCAGTGGGCAGCTGGGGGTCTCCTCTTTGGAAGAACCAGTTATGGTACCTGCTTCGAGCCCAGCCACTGTCGCCCTCCGGCCCTGTTGCAGGGTGCCCGGCCCATGCCAGTCAGCCTGACACTAGCCTCCAGGCTTCTGTCAGCCCGGCCCTGGTCTGTAAGCCTGTCGATGGCTCTTCCATCACCTGCCAGGCCATCACCTCTAAGTTGGACACCGGACCACCTGGCGCCCGCGTGGTGATTTCTCCCCAGTTGTACTCCTTCGTGGATCCCGACACCGGGCAGAGAGAGCTCGCAGGTCCCACCTCATCCCACCAGGGTTCTCCCTCCAGGGATTCCCTGTCCTTCGACCATTTTGAACCTGATCACCAGGATCCTTTCCCGTCGGATACTTTACCACATCTGTCGATGGGGACTCTTCCAGACCTTCCCCCCTCACCAGTCTCTGTTCTGCCGATGGATCTCCATTCGGCACCAGATCCCTCACTGGACACTTTTGGGGGTAGTATGGACCGACACCTTCTGGACCTTTGCACCCCCCCCCCCACTGTGCCGACGGACTGTACAGTACATTCCCCCATCGGGTGTGGCTGGGTACTATCCCGGCTACATGATGCAGTATCCACAGTACCCGACGCCAGGGGGTCTGTTGCCGGGATACCCTCCTCTGACGCTGGGTTACTCGATGCCGGATCAGGCTGTACATTACCAAGGGTACCAGTACTGGTACCAGTCACCTAGCTGCTCTTCTTACCCTGCATGTTACCCAAGTTATCTCTTCCCCCCAGCACCACCACCATAGCCAGAACAGCATTCCATTGTGGCTTGATGGAAGGATGCTTATCTCAGCTGCTTCAGTAGTTGTGTCAGCCTCAGCTGGTGGTTAGGGCCACCCTATCTCACAAGGTGTTATCTGGTAGCCCGGCACCTTCCAGTCGAGCCTCAGACAGAGGCTTGGGTGTCCTGCCCTCAGGTATCACAGAGAATAGACTTCCGATTCTGGTAGCAGAGGCCTCACTGCCCAGTAGGCCAGAATCATCAGTCAGAAGAAGACTTAGATGTGGGGGACCAGTCAGAGGCTCACTCACCCATTGAGCTTCAGCCAAAAGAATCCCCCAAATCCCCTCCGGAGGACCTGTCCTTCGCTGAGCTTCTCTGGTCAGTTCAAAAATCCTGCAGATGGGCCTCCCAAGAATTGGATACCAAATGCAGAAGACTGGCAGTACATGTGGATTTGGTCAGTGCAGACCCCCCTCCCCATTCTTCCTTGGACGGGGCCGCACGAAGATCTCAAATCCACAATCTGGCAGCAACCGTCATCCATCCTGGTAATATCAAAAAAGGCCAATAGGACTTACCACCCCCAGAAGGGGTTTCCCACCTCACTGCTCAACCCAAGGCTGACTCTGTTGTGATCACGGCTGCTCACGATAGGTTGGCACAACCGAAACATCTTAGTGCTTTCCCTTCGGACAAGGAGCCGAAGCAGATGGACCAGTACGGTTGCAAGATCTATGCCTCTATGCCTCATCTACTTGCGCCATTCGCTCCTTGAGTTACGTAGCTCACATGGTGGCTTTCCAGAAGTCAGCTCTGTGTGATCTAGGAAAGGACCTTCAGGAGATGCCTGATGAGCAGCTTAGAAACAAACTCCTGAAGAAGGTTAGGATGAATAAATCATCCTGCCACCATGCCCTCTGTGCCACCTACGACTCTGTTGACTTGGTGGCACATGGTGTGGCTATGGGCATCTGCCTTAGACATGTTGCTTGGCCTCGCCTAGCAGGGTTGGCACAAGATGTATAGAGTTCTGTTATGAACGCTCCTTTTAGGGGTCCAGTTCTGTTTGGTGGTGACGCCAAAGATATTATCACAGAGCTGCAGGAGAGTGGCATATCCTCAAAGGATGTCCATTCCCATTACCGTTCAGGCCAAAAACTCAGGCAGCCCTTTTGCCGCCAGTGGAAATGGAATAAACAGAACCAGGGCAGATGACAGACCAAGTGCTCAAACCCCCCCCAGGCCAAGTTCCCCAAAACTGCCTCTGGGGGAAAAGCACCCTCCCCTCTGCATCCTGACTCCCAATTCCCGCTCTCGCTCTCTCCTTGTTCCTGTGGAGGAACCGATGGGGGGAGATTCGGCCTCCACCTGGATGGGTGGAAGGCTGTAACCGCAGATGCATCGGTTCTTGAACTTGTAGCAAGAGGTCACTCAATAGAGTTCCTGGAGAGACCTCCCTCCAATCCTTCGGGAAGGTCGCACTACTCATCAGGCCAGCATCATCTGGTCTTCCAAGAAATTCAAGCTGTACTGCAGAAATCAGCCATAGAGCGAGTTCCACTGGAACAAATAGGCAGGGAATTTTACTCCCATTTCTTCCTGGTTCCCAAAAAGACGGGAGATCTCAGGCCTATCCTAGATCTCAGCATGCTCAACCTCTTTGTAAAGTACAAGAGATTCCTCATGTTGACCCTCCAGGGACTGTTACTCCTGCTTCAACCCAACACTTGGCTGTGTTCCCTGGATATGCAAGATGCTTACCTCCATATCCCCATTCTACTGGCCCACTGCCACTTCCTGAGGTTTACTTTTCTGGAGGAACATTTCCAGTTGAGAACTGTCCCATTCGGCCTTTTCTTGACACCTTGGGTCTTCACCAAGTGCCTAGTGGTGGTAGCGGTGTTTCTATGCCACAGGGGCATTCATGTTTTCCTGTATCTGGATGACTGGCTTTTCTCAGCCCCTTCTCTGGACAGTCTGAAAGAGTCCCTTTCCTTCACTGTGGACCTGTTTTCCAGTCTGGGCATTTCAGTCAACTACCCCAAGTCTCAGCTTTACCCTCCCAGCACCTCCAATTTTTATAGGAACGGTACTGGATATGATCCAGAGCAATGCCTTTCTTCCGACCAACAGAGCAGAGACCCTACTCTCTCAAGCAGCGTTTGTGGCTTCATCCCGTTGGACCGCAGCGTGTTCGGTCCTGTGACTGCTGGGGTTGATGGCGGCTACCATATCCACAGTCCCTCTGGCAGTCTGCACATGAGGGTTATCCAATGATTTCTATGAGTCCAGTGGGACCAGCGTCTGGATGACATGGACCAGAAGGTCCTAGTCTCCAACAGCCTTCAGAAGGATCTCCTTTGGTAGCAGGACCTAGCCAACCTTTCGGTGGGGGTTCCTTTCCACTCTCCGTCTCCCTCCATGATTCTCACTTCGGATGTCTCGAACTTTGGATGGGGTGCGCATCTGGGAGACCATCGAACTCAAGGCAGTTGGTCTCCCATGAAAGAGGACCTTCACATCAACATCCTGGAGATGAGAGCGATGCTCTATGCTCTATGCTCTTCAGGCTTTTCAGTCCCTTCTGATTCTGGGAACACTTTTCATCCAGACAGACAACATGGCCACTGTCTGGTACATAAACAAACAGAGAGGCACCCAGTCTTACCCTCTTTGCAGGGAGGTGATGTGGATTTAGTACTGGGTCGTTCAACACAGCCTGTCCTTGACAGCAGTCCACCTGTCAGGCGTCCATAACATTCTTTTTTTTTCCTCCAATTATTTAACCAGGTGAGACACACTAAGCTGAAAGCTTGTTTACAGGTGCAACCTGGGAGCACAAGAAAGTTAAGTGACTTGCTCAGGATCACACAGTATGCAACTGGGGGCTGTGGGATTCAAACCCAGGTCTCCAGATATGCAGCTCAGGGCCTTAAACCACTGCGCCATACTGCCTCCTTCTGTTTGGTGGTGATGCCAAAGATATTATCACCACTTTCTGGCAGACGGTCTCAGTCGATCAGTCGCCAGGGCTCACGAGTGGGGCACTAAAGCAGGCAACAGTAGAAGATCTGTTTCTTCAGTGAGGTTGGCCAGACATAGACCTCTTTGTCTCCCCATTCAACGCAAAACTACCCAGCTTTTGCTCGGTCGTTCCCAGGCATGGTGCTTTTTGGCGAGACGCATTGTCTGTGTCTTAGACAGGGAAATTTCTATGCGCTTTCCCTCCCTTTCCTATCCTGCAGAAGGTTTTGCTGAAGTTCCAGGCAGAGAGATCTCGGATCTCATGGTTGATCAAGTACTTTGGTCTGATCATAGCACGGTGAGGTTCATGCTTGGGGCTCCTGCCGAAAGTGTCTCCCCTGCTGAAATGATCCGCTGCCGCCCTTTAGGAGATCTTACCCCTGTGGGTTTTATGGCGGCTGCGGATCTATCCAGTTTAGGTGGTGTATGCATCGCAGCTGTTGGTGTCGGTGTGGATACCTATAATAAGGTTCTATCTGACGCCATCAACTCCCTCGCACCTATCCGTGTATGACCCAGAACTTCGTACTTGAGGTCCCCATGGTTTGATGGAGATCTCAGGGAAATGAAGAAGATGGGTCGGAGATTGGAGCGCTGCTGGAGGAAATCCCGTCTGGAGACGGACAAACTGGTCCTGCGTGCACTTTATTGCGCATATCAGGAGAAAATCGACCGAAAGAAGACACTGTTTCTGTCTCGGGAGATTGCTGCTGGGAGAAACCGATCATCCTTGCTCTTCTGGACTGTTGACAGACTTCTTCATCCTGTCTGTCTCCAGCCCGGCAGAGTTTCTTCTAATGAGGATTGTGAGGATTTTGCTCGGTTTTTCTCGGACAGGGTGTCTTTGATCCGGCGGGTGGTTTCTTCAGCCAGCAATATTATTGCTGTCAGTGGTCGCCAGTCATGTACTGAGTGCACTCCGCCTGACTGGGGTGAGTTTAGGCCAGTGGAGGACCGTGAGGTAATTGAGGTGGCGGTCAATCTGAAGCATACCTTCTGTGAACTGGACCCGGTGCCAACGCGTTTCTTAATGAGATGCATTGGCTCTGTTGGCCCGGTGTTTGCCTTGATTGCCCGGTGCTCCTTAAGTCAGGGTGTCTTCCCAGATGCCTTGAAGGAGGCTCTGGTTAGACCCCTTTTAAAGAAATATTCTTTGGACCCGGAGGTCAGGGCAAACTATCGTCCTATCTCGAATCTCCCATTTTTGGGGAAGATTGTTGAGAAGGTGGTATCGCTTCAGTTGGAGGAACATCTCTTGACTCACGAGCTGTATGATCCCTTCCAGTCGGCTTTTCGGGCCAGGTATAGCACTGAAACTGTGTTAGTTCGGGTGCAAAATGACCTCCTCAGGGCTAGAGACCGAGGAGACAAGACAATTCTTATTCTCCTCAATCTCTCTTCAGCATTTGACACTGTGGACCATTGTGTGTTGCTTCTCCACCTGAGGGAGTTATATGGACTCACCGGTACTGTCATCAAGTGGTTTGAGTCCTTTCTCACAAATAGGAGACACCGGGTTGTGATGGGAAATTTCTCATCAACACCCAGTCTCCTTTTGTGCGGAGTCCCTCAGGGTTCGATGTTGGCCCCAATGTTGTTCGCAGTATATATGCTACCCCTTGGGAGGATCATTAGAAAGTATGGACTGAGTTTTCATTGCTATGCTGATGACACTCAGCTATACTTATCTTTTGCCCCAGGAACACCCAACACAGTAGATGTGCTGAATATCTGTCTGGCTGAGATTAGTGACTGGATGGCCTCCAGCTGGCTTAGACTAAACCCCGATAAGACTGAGGTATTGGTAGTGGAGTCGAACAGAGTTCGTGATGGGATGGCCTCTGATTCTGCAACTGGCCTTGTGCTGGGGGCTGTGTCATTGATGGCCTCCCCTTGGGTGCGAAATCTTGGCGTGGTGTTTGACAGGAATTTGTCCATGGAGGTTCAGATCTCCTCCATGGTCCGCTCCTGTTTTTTCCATCTTCGAAACATTGCCAGGATTAAGCCCCTTGTTCCGCCTCTGGACCTCCCTACCTTGATACATGCCTTAGTCACTTCCAGGCTTGACTACTGTAAGCCCTCTATTTCGGCATCTCTGGGGGCTCTCTCCAGACTGCAGCTCGTGCAGAGCTGCTGCCCGACTTTTAACTGGGCAAAATAAATATTGTCACATTACACCTGTGCTACGCGAACTGCACTGGCTGCCTGTCAGGTGGAGAGTGCTCTTCAAGGTGGGATTTCTCACCTATAAGGCCCTACACGGACAGGGCCCTGGTTACCTGTTAGATCTCCTGATACCATCCTCCTCTTTCCGCAATCTCCGTTCTTCTGGTGTGAAACTCCTAACTGTTCCAAGAGCGAGGTTAAAATCTGTGGGCGACCGAGCATTCAGTGTCGCCGCCCCCCGCTCTTTGGAACTCATTGCCAGCTGCAGTTAGGGAGGCCCCGAACCTTACTACCTTTAAGGTTTGCCTAAAGACCTATCTATTTTCACATGCTTTTGGGGTTTGATTATAACTATGTATATGTGTTTTACTCTTTTATGTATTTATATGGCATGAAATGCTATAACATTTTTCTCTACTTCTCTTTTATTGTGCGGCGCCCAGAGCCTTCGGGATTGGGCGTCTTTTTTAAATAAACATGACTTTACTTGACTTGACAGAGGGGGCACGCATGATTCTCATTGCCCCGTGGCCTCAGCAGATTTGATTCCCACTGCTACAGCAGTTAGCACTCGAACCCCCCAGTACCTGTTCCTCTCTCTCATGACCTTCTGTCCCAGGAGCAGGGCACCCTGTTACACCCGAGCCTCAAGTCTCTCCACCTTCATGTGTGGCACCTGTGGACTTAGTGGTTTCTCGCTATGGCGTCTCTTCCAGAGTCGCTCAGTTCTTAGTGGAGGCTAGAACACCCTCCATCAGATCCACATATGCTATAAAGTGGAAGAGATTTTCCATATGGGCATCAGCTAAAGGCTTAGACCCTTTCTCCGTCTCATCTTCCCAGGTTTTAGAGTATCTTTTGCTCCTGTAAGAGTTGACCCTGTTACTCCTCTCTGAAGGTTCATCTCTCTGTGGTTTCGGCCTACCACCTGCTGGTGGAGGACAAAACCCTAGCTCAGCCAGAGGTTTTCAGAACTTTCCTGAAGGGGATCCTTCACCTCAAACCTTTGGTCCGGAATCCTGCTCGCCCCAGGATCTTAACTTTATGTTAGAAAAACTTACTTTGCCCCTTTCTGAACCGGCAGCAAGCTGTGGTATGCGTTTTTTAGCATGGAAAACACACTTTTTCAAACAACATGAAGTCTTGCTATATTCTGACAGTAGCAGTGAGTCCCAACCTTTGAACTGCCCCGGAGATGAAAGAGTTAACTTTCCATGCCAGGCATGGAACGCTGAGCTCGAGCTCGGTTGAGACTCTGTCTGTTGTTCTTCAAACTCAAACTGTCAGATTCTTTACTCCGTTTTCGACCAAATTTAAACTGCAACCTGTCGGTTCAGTCTCTGTCTGTGGTATTTGTGAGTACTAGATAGGTTTTACATTAATTCTGTTCTATGTGGAACTTGTAAACGGTTTATCGGTTCGGTTTGAACCGATCAAGTTGTTTAAAAAATCTTAATCTGTGATTTAGAGTGTGGTTACCGGTTCTTATCGGTTCTAAATAAAACGGATTTTATTACGGTTTTTTCCACGACCCGTGACACGGTTGGGAACCGATAAGAGGGTCTGAGAAACCCAAAATAAAAAACGGGCCCACTGGGTTTCAACACTGTAGTGTGTGTGGGGAAGTCTTTGCCAAGGCTGATCCCATACACCACCTGTGTTTACTGTCTGGGGTTTGACCACCTCAATGCAGACTGCCAGATTTGTAAAAATTTTCCTGCAGCTACCCTGGAGAAGAGAGTTGGTAGGCTCAGGGAAAGGGAGGCCAAAAAGTCCGCTGAACCGGATGGCCAGCCCGGTTCGGTTCAACCGAACCAGAAGGAGTGCCCTCTGACCAGGGCGAGACTTCTTCGGGCAAAAGGAGATCCGACTCTGAGGAGTCGGTTCCAGCAAAAAGGACTAGAAAATCAGCTGGTGTGGAGCCAAAACTTTCCTCTCCAACCGCTGAAGAAATAGCCAAAGCGATCAAAATTGTCCAGTCGCTTTCCCTGGTTCCGACCGAACGCAGCACCGTCAGTGAGCGCTTTCGATTCGGCCGGTTCCACCGGTTCAAGAGTATGATTTAGAGGAATATTATGAACCGGAGGAGGGGGAAGAGGAGTACGAGGAGAGTGAATGTGGATTTGAAAGTCTGGATGTGCCCATTGACCTGGACATCTCCCCAGACAGACCTTCATGAGTGTCTCCTCCTAGGCTTTCTGAGTCCCCTTCTCATTTTATGTTTTATAAAAAAGTGGCTGAAACCCTCCAGCTCCCTATGGAGGAAGCTGTGGATGATCAAGAGGAGCCTGACTATGTGGAAATGATGGTTATTCCAGAGTCTAGGAGACTGTCTATTCCCTTGCATAAATCTTTTGGGAAACAGACATTTAAAATTCTAAAAACTCCTCACACTATACCTCCTGTGGATAAGAGAATGGACAAGAGGTACACATTGTCAGGCTCTGATACGGAGTTCCTTACACAACAATGCAGCCATGTTGGAGTATTGCAGGCTGCAGCCTGTGACAAGGCAAATATTCCCTTGGCTTCACACCCCCCTGACAAGGACTCCAGGAGGATTGATGCCATGGCAAAGAAATAGTACATGGCAGCATCCTTGGGACTCAGACAGGCAAATTATATGGCTTATGTTGCTAGATATCAGAAATCCAGATGGGATACTGTTATGGCTCTAGCAAAACAGGTCCCTGGCCAGCTTGCCAAGGAGCTGGAGCAGGTGGCTGCTGATGGTATTGAGGCATCCAAGGTGCAATCCCATCCTGCAGTAGACTCTAATGATGTGCCATCAAGAGTCATGGCTACATCTGTGGCACTTCGCAGAATGGCTTGGCTCAGATGTACTAGCCTGTCACAGGATACCCAGACTAAGGCCATGGATTTTCCTGTTGTGGGTAATTCTCTGTTTGGGGAGCAGACAGAGAATTACATGAAGAAAATGGATGAGTATAGGACCACCTATAGGAGTGCACAGGCCAAGGAAAGGCAGGCCACTCCTCAAAGGCAGCTTTCAGGGGCAGGGGCAGGCCTTTTCATAGGCCTTTTTACCAAGCCCAGGCCTCCTCTTCTGCTTATGCCCAGAGGGGGTTCTTTAGAGGGAGAGGCAGACGGGGTACAAGCAGGCCTGCTTCCACCCCTCAGCCCAAAGCCCCTGCCAAGCAGGCACCCTGATGGGGTTGCCAGGGGCGATTCTCAGCTACCTGTAGGGGGCAGGCTGGCTTACTTTGTCCAGGACTGGAAGTCTCTGACATCAGACAAGTGGGTCCTGGAAGTAGTAAGCCAGGGACTGGTTCTCAGCTTCAAAAAGTTTCCAAAGATGAGAACCAGATCCTTTCCACCTGCAAATCCACCAGAGGCACTTGCCCTAGAGGCAGAGGTCTCTTCCCTCCTGGTTCTCAGAGCTGTGGAAAGGGTTCACCCCTACACCAGGGCAAAGGGTTGTACTCCAGGTACTTCCTTACCCCAAAAGACAGGAGAATGGCGGCCCATCCTGGATCTCAGATATTTAAACAAGCACCTTTTAAAACCAAAATTGAAATGGTGACTCTGGGAATTATTCTACCCTCTCTAAGGCCAGGGGACTGGCTAGCGTCCCTGGACCTCAAGGATGCCTACTTCCATATTCTCATCAGAAGCTCCCATCGAAAGTACCTCAGGTTCGAACTGTCCTCAGGCCATTACCAGTTCAGAGCAATGCCCTTCGGCCTCACCTCTGCTCCAAGGGTATTCACAAAATGCCTGGCAGTAGCAGTTGCTTCCCTAAGAAGGCAAAAAGTTGCCATCTTCCCTTACCTGGACGACTGGCTCATAGTAGGCCAGTCTCCAGATCAAGTCAAGTTACATCTACAGATAACTCAGCAACTGCTCACCTCTCTAGGTTTCCTCCTGAATCTTTCAAAGTCAGTCCTACAGCCAGTCCAGCTCCTCACCTTCATAGGTGCAGAGCTGAACACAGAGGAAGCCACAGCCTTCCTTCCTTTGGACAGGGCAAGGACCCTGGTCTCTCTGGCCTCCTCATTCATCCTGCAGGTCTCTCGACCAGCAAGGCATTTTCTACAGCTCCTGGGGCACATGGCTGCTTCTACAGCAGTAGTGCAGGGAGCAAGATTTCAGATGAGGGACATCCAGTTCCGTTTGAGAGCCTTTTGGTCTCAAAGGAAGGACCCTCTGACCAAATTGATCCCAGTAACTCGAACCCTGATCCAGGCCCTACAGTGGTGGCAGGATCAGAGCAATCTGAGACAAGGGGTTCCCTTTGTCACCCAGTCTCACTCCTTAATCCTTACTACAGATGCATCCCTCTTGGGGTGGGGCGCTCACATGGGCGACCTCACTACCCAGGGATTGTTGTCCCCTCAGGAATCTCTGCTCCATATCAACCTGTTGGAACTCAGAGCAGTTTTTCTAGCACTTCAAGTTTTTTCCAAATCTGTTCAGAACAAAGTTGTACAAGTCAGAACAGACACCACCACCACAATGTGGTACATCAGCATGCAAGAGGGCACTCGGTCTACGGCCTTGTGCACCGAAGCAATGAAGTTGTGGTCTCTGGCTTACTCCCTGAACACCTCCCTCACGGCAGTTCACCTACCAGGAAAGGACAATGTCCTGGCAGATGCTCTTAGCAGGATTTCCCAGAGCCATCACGAATGGTCACTGGATCCCTTGGTCTTGGAAGTGATTTGTTCCAGATGGGGCACCCCGCAGATAGATCTTTTTGCAGCCCCAGACAATCACCAACTTCCCCTTTTTTGCTGCAGACCCCCAGTGTTGGGCTCAGTCCCCCTGGATGCCTTAGTTCTCAATTGGGAAGGGAAGTTTCTCTATGCTCCCCCCTTCCCTCTCCTGTTCAAAGTGCTAGTCAAAATCAGATCTCAACCCTGCAAGATGATCCTGATTGCTCCAGACTGGGCCAGACAGCCCTGGTATCCACTCCTACTGTCCTTAGCAGTCCATCTTCCCCTGTGTCTTCCCAGGAATTACAATCTGTTAACCTGTGCTCAGGGGAGGGTTTGGTACCCGAACCTCAAATCTCTCAATCTCAAGGCCTGGTTCTTGAAGAGTTAGAGTTTGCTGACTTACACCTCTCCCAGGGTGTAGTGGATATCCTGAAGGCTTCTAGAAAACCTTCCACCAGGGCTACTTATAATTCTAAATGGAAAAGATTTTCCATATGGTGCTCTGGGAAGCACATTTCCCCAGAATCTGCTGATCTGCCCACAGTCCTTGATTATATGGTCCACTTAAATAGCTTGGGGCTGAGACCAGCTACACTGAAAGTGCATCTGGCAGCTGTGTCTGCTTTTATTTCAGCAGGTAAGCCCTGTTCTCTCTCAGCTCACCCTGTTTTCTCCAAGTCTTTCAAGGAATTGCTTCACACCAACCCTCCATTCAGGGACCCTGCCCCTGCCTGGGACCTTAATGTTTGCATTCCTCAGCTTATGCAACCCCCTTTTGAGCTTTTATCTTCAGCAGAGCTTAAGTACTTGACTTGGAAGACTGTGTTTCTGGTAGCTATCACTTCTGCCAGACGCATAAGTGAATCACAAGCTTTGTCAGTGGAGCCTGATTTTATCTCCTTTCATAGAGATAAGGTGGTCCTCAGGACTAACAGGAAGTTCTTGCCTAAGGTGGTTTCAGATTTCCACCTTAATCAATGTATGTCTCTTCCTGTGTACTTCACTGACCATTCCTCCTCTGGCGAGAGGAGACTGCACTGTTTAGATGTCAAAAGAGCCCTTAGTTACTACATAGAGCGTACCAAGGGTCACAGGTTTGACTCCCTCCAACTGTTCCTTACTTATGGTGAGGTTGGTAAAGGGAAGCCTGCCACTAAAAGATCCATTGCCAGGTGGATTGTCTCCTGTATCAATTTTGCTATGAAAAACTGGGTAAGGTTCCTCCCTCAGGCCTGAGGGCTCACTCTACCAGAGGTACAGCTGCTTCCCTGGCTGCTGCCAGGGACATCCCTATTCTAGAGATATGTCAAGCAGCTACCTGGAAAACAGTTCACATTTTTACCAAGCATTACTCCCTGGACATCCAGGCTAGGAGTGATGCTCAGTTTGGCACAGCTGTGCTTCAGAGCCTATTTCCTAAGTAGGTTCTGGCCCTCCTCCATGGAGGTACTGCTTTGTAGTCTGCTACTGTCAGAATATAACAAGACTTCATGTTTGAAGAAAAAATTACTCACCTTAGTAATGTTGCTTCTTCTAATGGAGTCTTGCTATATTCTGACCTCCCCCCACCCCGCTTGCCCCTCTCAGAGCCTCTGTTTTTGGGATGTGGGTGGGCAGTGCAGTATTGGCACTTAGTAGGTGCCCACCCTTTTTGTTTCACCCCTTCTTTTTTGGGGGTGAGTGGGTGTTGTGTTTTTCATTTTTTGGGTCTCCTGACTTGAGTCTTTGTTTTGGGACCAAAAAATATGTTTTATGTTTAGCAGCCAGTTGGCTAGTGTAGGTTTACAGCTTCCCCACAGGACCTTACTGAGTTTAGCTCGTAAAGATCTGACGGTTTGAGTTTGAAGAACAACAGACAGAGTCTCAACCGAGCTCGGGCTCAGCGTTCCATGCCTGGCATGCAAAGTTAACTCTTTCATCTCTGGGGCAGTTCGAAGGTTGGGACTCACTGCTGCTGTCAGAATATAGCAAGACTCCATTAGAAGAAACAACATTAATAAGGTGAGTAATTTTTTCTTAGTTGCTATCACCTCCACTCGAAGAGTTTCAGAGCTTCAGGCTCTAGTTTGCAGAGAGCCTTATTTAATTTTCCACAGAGATCGAGTGGCTCTGCAGACTAATCCTTCCTTTCTTCCGAAGGTGGTTTTTCGGAATTGACTCTTAACCAGAATGAAGAGCTGCCGGTGTTTTCCTTCCAGGACACTCCAACAGGGGGGAGTATCTCCTGCACACCCTTGACGTGCACAGGATTTTGAGATATGTCTCAAGGACTAAGGAGGTTTGTAAATCAAACCAACTCTTTGTAGCCTTCACTCCCAAGTGTCAGGGCAAGACTATTTCGAAACAGACTTTGTCAAGGTGGCTGGCAAATTGTATACACTACATTTACCAGAAATACGAGAAGCCCCTTCTGGGGACAGTTAAGGGCCACTTTACTAGGGGAATGGCCACTTCCTCTGCCTTTTTCATTAATGTGTCCACTGCGGGCATCTGTGCAGCAGCCACTTGGTCCTCCATCCACACCTTCACTAAACATTACAGTTTGGATGTTGCTTCTAGGCGCAGGACTGGCTCTGGCCTTGCAGTCCTGCAAGGTCTTCTGTCAAGAAAGACCTGTAGTTGGCAGACATTTTCCTCCTCCCGGATCCTCGACTCCAACTCCTCCTTTTTTGTTTGACTGCTTGGTATTCAGTCCCATCAGTGAAGACCTACTGCAAGAACCCTCTCGAAGTAAGATATAGCAGTTACGTAAGAACTTACTGTAACAGTAGATCTTTGAGAGAGGTTCCTGCAGTAGGTCTAGAGTTCCCACCCACCTTCCCCCAGCTCCTGTATTTTTTCTCTTTCTTCCCTTCCCAGGACTTTGTTTCATCCAGGGCACAGGGTCCCAGGAGTTTCCCCTCCTTTTTTCTGCTTCCTCTTTAGAGGTCTCCTGCGGAAGAACCGGAGGGCAGGCGGGGGACCGCCCCTTTTATAGGCATGCTGACGTCCATCATCTGATGCGGGGGGGCGGTCCCTGCTGATAATTGCTAGGTACAATTTTGCTGTGCGGTCCTGATGCCGGGGGGTGCAGTCCTATCAGTGAAGACCTACTGCAGGAATCTCTCTCGAAGATTTACTGTTACAATAAGTTCTTACATAACTGCTATTTCCTCATGCCCCAGGCTCTTCTTAAAAGTTCCTCTTTTGCTGCATATGAGGTCATTTTAGCTACAAATGAGCGTGGACGCACTCTGGCATTATTGGACTTTTGCGCCAGTGAGCAATGCACCCTGTCCATAGCCAGATCAAAGTCCTGTGGCAGTTGAAGGGCCCTCCAGAGGACAG
Source organism: Neoceratodus forsteri (assembly GCA_016271365.2). NCBI lineage: Eukaryota > Metazoa > Chordata > Ceratodontiformes > Ceratodontidae > Neoceratodus > Neoceratodus forsteri. Next base: position 113,011,698 of record CM028131.1, read on the forward strand.
ACTGAAGGAAGGTGATCACGTCCGTGTAGCCTGTCTCTGCTCCCTCCGGGATCCCATAAATACGTATGTTTTGTCGGTGGCTGCGCCCCTCAGGATCGTCGAAGCAGTGTGTCAGCTCGCTATCCCTAGCCAGCAGGTAGAGTACCAGGTGGTCGTAATGGTCGGCCTTCTCTGACACCGCGGTCAGGCCCAGTTCTAGTTGGTCAGTTTTGTGCTCAATTTTTCCAAAATCTGTCTTAAGTTCTGATAAGGTTTGATCAACTTTTGTGACAGTTTTCACTGTCTGTAAGATTGAGGTGATAATGTCCATGCCCTCTACCTCCGAAGCTGGATCTGTTGCCATGCGGATGCTTGAGTCAGCGAACTCAGCTGGAGTTCCTAATTTTTCTTGCTGCAGCAGTTCTGTTAGCGTTTGTACCAGTGTTGGTGTGTTCCTGGTGAATTAGGTTTTTGACTGCGTTGCCTTTGCTGGCGAATTTATGTCCTTTCTAGGCAGATGGCTTTTGAGTTTCTCGGGAGACAAGAGGAGCCAAGAACTCAAGCTGCCATGAGGCTGCTGATGTCACTGGAAGTCCTCCCATCTATGATTTAAAATGTAGAAGAGAATGCTAGCCCAGTGGCGCTGAGGATTGAGGCGCTGGACTCCACACCTCGTGCCATGCCTGGTGACCCAGGGTCAAGGGCGACCTCAGGTTGCCGTGGGTCGGCAAGGGAGGGAGAGGATCGAGTGTACATGGACTGCTCTCCTCTCCCGGGGAAGGGAGGGTTGTCATACCGCTCTTTGGGCGCCCCCTAGTGGAGGCTGGAGGGCAGTGCCAGAGACTGGGAGACACAGAAGCACGGAAATGTGGTGTGCACATGCCTCCACACACGCACATTCACGCTGCGAGAGAGGGGGGTGTAAGGGGAGAAAATGAGAAAAAGGGTCTGGTAGTCTCCGTGACTCTGTGGCCCACACCTGACTTCAGCGACCCCGGATCTGGATCATGCTATGGTGAGGAGAGGATGGCCCTCCCCTCTAGCCTTGCATCCATGGGGGAATACTGGGGGAGTCTGAGGTTGGGAAGCAGAGCCACAAAGGGAGAACCAAGCCCTTGGGGGAGTGGGGTGTAGCTGCCTGCCAGAACGGGGGAAAAAAGCAATATGGAAAAAAGGAAAGAAAGAAAAAAAAGGGGAAAAAAGTGTAAAAGAGGGATTTCCTCTTAGCTAGCATACCAGTAAATTTGAAACTTCATAATGACTGTCCATGGAACAATGATAAACTACTTATCACCTGCTGATAGTGACAATCAGTCCATGGAACAGTGATAAACTGTCTGTCCCTCCTAACGCTGCCTAGCACTAGTGATAGTTTTTCCTTGGAACGGTGATAAACTGACTGTCCCCTAACACAAGCACCAGTGACTGTCTCTCCATGTAACAGTGACACCCTACTCCAGGGATGGATTGCCCAGCATCAGCCTTACATGCTGACTGTAGTGGAAACCTGGCTGACCCTGACCACCCCAGACTATGCAATTGCGCTCCGGGGTTACTCCCTCTTCAGGGAGGATCATAGCACCAAATGTGGTGGAGGTTGCGCCATGTACTTACAGGACTCGCTACTTGGGCATGCCCTCCTCACCCCCCAGCTCTCCCACGGCTCCCAAGCTATCTCTCTCAAACTTATTCCTGACCCCTCCAGGGCCCCCTTATTTCTCACGGTGGCCTATATACCTCCAAGGCACCAGATTCCTGCCTTTCAGTCCCTCCTTGACTATATCACTACCCTACCACCCAAAGCGGAACACATCATTCTGGGAGACCTTAATATAAACTGGAATGCTGGAACTGCTGCTCAGGCTAGGGACGCCGCCGCTGCCCTAGGTCTCACCCAACTCGTCTACCAGCACCAACCCTGCCTCAGGTACCTCCACCCTACTAGACATCATTCTCTCCAACAAGCCCCATAAGATCTCCAGTACTACTCTGCTACCTGATGTGCTTAGTGACCACTCTCCCATCATTTTCTCCTGGTCCTGCAAAATGCCTAAACTACCCCCCAAACTGGTCACCAGACGTCTCCTATGACCTGATAAACTTGGTCAACTAAAGGAGATCCTGTTTCCCTGGAACTGGTCACCCATTTAGGTTGCACCAGATACTGACTCTGCCCTAGTCTACTTTCTTAAGTCCTTTAACAAGACCTGTGATTCGCCCTCTCACTACTACGGCTGTCCGAGACCGTGGCTCCCCTTAGATCACCCCCTCATTGCTTAGCCTTATGCACATCCGGGATAACCTCTGGTACAGGGCACTGGACTCAGGCAAGACCACTGAAAGGCAAGTCTACCATGCAGCCAGAAATAAGTGTACCTGGACTATCCGAAAAGCCAAGGCTGAATACTTCCGCTCAAAGCTCACCTCATCCTGGAGCTCGTCTCACAATTTCTGGGACAATATCAAGGAACTCAATGGTAAAACAGTGTTGCCCTCCCCGCACAATTTAATGTCAGCAGAACCCGGATCACTAACCAGACGGACATTGCTGACTGCCTAAATAATGCTTTCACAGATTTCAGCTCTATACTCCCCTCAAACTTCTTTGACCCTGACCCCACTCCCCCAACCCCCTTCTACTTTAAGGCCCTCTCTCCGCGTAAGGCCAAACCATATCTCCTCAGCGCTCTTAAATGCTCTTGCCACAGCAGTGACTCACTGAATACTAAACTACTCAAAAGAGTCCATGACTCTGTTCTCACCCCGATGACCAATCTCCTAAATCGCTCTCTTTGCCTCAGTCAATTCCCCCTTGCCTGGAAAAATGCAGTGATTACTCCCATCCACAAAAGTGGTGACCAAACCCAACCTGGAAACTTTTGTCCAATCTCTGTCCTTCCACCACTATCCAGAGCCCTGGAAAAAATCATGGCAGACTAGCTCACGGAGTACCTCTCTTCCTAGTACCTCCTCTGCCATGAACAGCACGGGTTTCGTCATGGCCACAGCACCACCTCAGCCCTCTTTGAGTTTTCTAACTTTCTCCACTCTGCACTAGATAAAGGGCACATTGCTGGATCAGTTTTCACTGACCTGTCAAAAGCTTTTGACACCGTCAACCACCCCATGTTCCTTTCCTCCCTGCAGCCCTTTGGTCTCTCACAGGGGGACCTGGACTGGTTCTCCAGCTATCTCTCCGCCCGTACCCAGTGTGTCAAGATGGGCAACACCATCTCCAGTGCACGCCTGGTCCACTCGGGGGTTTCCCAGGGCTCTATCTTGGGACCCCTACTGTTTAGTCTCTTTCTAAACACTCTCCCATCCGCCTGTGAGGGCCCCCTCCTTCTCTCTGCCAACAGTGCTTTTCTGTTTGCCTCACACCCTGGTCCTACCCTTCTCCAAAACATGCTCCAAGCCTCCTTCAGCCAAGCAGAGCATTGGTTCTCTGACCACAAACTTGTCCTGAACCTAAAAAAGACAAAGTCAATGCTCTTGGCCCATAACCAAAACTAACATAAAAGCTTCCATCTCCATGTTACAGCCAAAAAGCTCCTCCCCCTAGAGCAAACAACTACCTTTAAGTATCTCTGTGTCAAAAGTGACACCATCTCTCTCTTTCCACAACCATATAAGCACTCATTGCACAGCTATCAACTCCCATATACTGTGGGTCTTCTTTACCACCACAGGGACTGCCTTCCCCCGATGCATTGTGCCTGGCCATCACATCCTCAGTGCTGTCACTAGTAGACTATGGTCTGTTAATCTACGGGGCTGCTGACAACACAGCCCTACATAAAATCAAGATGTCACGCAATAAAGCCTGTCATCTCCTAACTGGCTTCCCTCACCCACACTTGTAGATTGTTCTCTTTAGCAAACATCCTCCGCTTTGATGAGAGACTTACCTACCAGCCCTACCTCTTGACCAGAAAAATTGTTGCAGGAATGGCCTCTCCGGGCATCTCCTCCATCATCTGCCACTGTCCCCACCCTTGCAGCGTGCAGTTCTCTCAGGCCACCCTACAAGTCCCTAGGGTCAGGATCTCCCTAGTGCAGAGGTCTTTCCGCTACCGCGCCCCCTCTTGGTATAACTCACTTCCAGTCCCTGTCACCACTGAGCAAAGACTTGGGCCTTTTAAATCAGCCCTTAAAAACTACTTCCTCAACGCTTGTTGCAGTAACTGCCACGACCGTGCTCTCCAGTAGCCCTGCCCCCTCTCTTTCCTGTTAGCCCTAACCTTGTAATAGTGGCCTTGTACAACTTGTATAATTTATATTATTTTTTCCGGGACAGTTACCTTGTATATTACATACCTCCACTATATATTGTTTTCCCTCCTCTCGGACTGTACTGAATGTATTACTATGTATTGTATTGCTAAATGACAGTTGGTATTCCTGTTCATTCCTACCCCTAGCCACTATCCTTTTCTCCCCTTAGCTACCTCTTTGTATAGGCCACACTACAATGCCCTCTCCTTCTCTGTAAATAAGTTGTACAGTCCTCACCCATGCGTACTACTTATAACTTACTGTCATTTGCTACACCTTGTTTGCTCTGTATCATTGCCATATGTTTTATTGACCTGTATGTATTAGTTTCTGTATCTTGCTGATGTGGAGTCTTTGTAAATGAGTCCCTGACCCAAAGGGTTGTAATTCCGATATCGGAAATAAATAAATAAATGAAAAAATAAATAAATAAAATGCCTGTCCCTCCTAACGCCAACCAGCACTAGTGACGGTTTGTCCTTGGAACAGTGATAAATTCTTTCTCCCCCTAACACCAGCACCAGTGACTGCATCTCCACATAAGAGTGATAAACTGCCTATCCCTGTAACACCAGCTCTAGTGACTGTCTGCCTGTCTCTCCTAACACCAACACTAGTGACTGACTGTCCTTGGAACAAAGATAAACTGCCTGCCCCGTCTGATAATGACTATGGCCCCGTCCACACTACACCGCTTGCGCCCGGTAATGGATGCAATCCGTTACGGCCAGCGGAAGCGGTACAGTCGCATCCATACTTGGCGTGGTTAGGTGCAGGACCGGCTTTGCCCGAATCCACACATCGAGATCTGGGCGGCCGTTACAGCGGTGCCCGATCACAATGCTACTTTCGCGCTGCGCCGGGTGCCCTGCAGGGGACCGTTACCGGCAGTCCACACTACCGGCGGTAACATTGCCAGGGCAGGACCGGTTTCATAACCGTTGTTGAAACCACCTCATGTGGTTTCAACAATGGTTACAAAATGCCTCCTGTAACGTTACAGGTGTAAACGCGACCTGTTTTGGTAACGTCTTACACCCTCCGTAACGTTACAGAGGCGTAGTGTGGACAGGGCCTTTCTGTTCATGGAACAGTGAGAAACTGCCTGTCCCATCTTACAATGTCTGTCCATGAAACCATGATAAACTGCCTGCCCCATCTGGTAATGTCTGTCCATGAAACAGTAATAAACGGCCTGCCCCCTCAACACCAGTACTACTGAATGTCTCTGTACATGGGACAGTGGTAACCTGCTTGTCCTCATCTGATAATGGTTGTCTGTCCAGTGAACAGTGATAGACTGCCTATCCCTCCATAACACCAACACTAGTGACCGTCTGTCCATGGAACGATGATAAACTGTCACCAGCTGATAGAGACAGCCTGATCAAAAGAGACAGGCTACTCATGTAACGGATAAACTACCTGTACCCTTGACACCAGCACTAGTGACTGGCTGTCCATGGTACAGTGATAAACTGCTTGTCATTATTCGATAATGAGTGTCCATTGGACAGTGATAAACTGCCTGTCCCCCGCAAAACCAGCGCTAGTGACACTCTGTCCATGGAACAGTGGTAAACTGCCTGTCTCCATCTCATAGTGACAGTCTGGCTAGTGAACAGTGATAAACTGCATGTCCTCCATTAAACCAGCCCTAGTGACCATCTGTTCATAAAATGAAGATAAAATGCCTGTAACCCCCCCCCTTCCCCCAACTCCAGCCTGGGTATGTTCAGTCATTCCATATTTTATTAACTACTTGTCATCCAGTTCTTTGGAAACATGATAGATAGGTGAGTCTGTTCTCATTATTGTGAATCTAAGTGACATTTCAAAGTTGTTGTTTATATATCAGAGATTAGAGTTGTATTTACCGGGACCAATTTGACAGTGGGTCTGTTCTCAGTATGGTGAATCTAAGTGACATTTCAGAGTTGTAGTTTACAGATCAAAGATCAGAGTTGTATTTACCTGGACCAATTTGACAATGGGTCTATTCTCAGTATTGTGACTCTACGTGACATTTCAAAGTTGTAGTTTACAGATCAGAGATTAGAGTTGTATTTACCAGGACCAATTCAACAGTGCAGCAGCAGCAGTGGTGCCACTTGTTATGCCAGCGGCTTGGGATTATGCACCTGTCCAGGTCTGATGTGGGTTGGCAAGGTGTAGGAGTACCGTCCTGTCAGGTGCTCTAGTCCTTTGAGGTTGGAGGGTTGACCGTCCCACTACTTGACTTCAGAGCTCGATTGTGACTGTTGCTAGGAGAGGGGGGTTGCTGGCTTTCCAGTTGTCACATAGTGAGGTTATTAGATCATGTCACCAGCTCCTCCAGTGGAAGGAAGGGGAAAAAAATATCTGGAAACAAAAACAAAGTCTCGAGAGAAATTAGTGATGATCCCATGTGGGTAGTACACACAATACAGTGACTTGCTAAAGACCCATCAACTTCGGGGAGTGCTATAGTCATGGCCCCTGCTTTTCTGTGGCACATTGGGACCAAGTTCTTCGGCAAGATTACCATTGGCCGCAGAACTTCTGTGGTGGTGGTTTGTAATTTTTGCGGACGTTCTGTGGCACTAACGAACTACCACATCACAGTGTCAGCTTGTCGTCCTGACTTCACGTCCATGACAGTGGTTATAGCAGCCAGGACAGGGGAAAGCACAGTAACCCTTGTTCAAAAAAATAACAGACTTATAGAAATAATTTTATGCCTAAAAAGGCAAAACAAATATCTCTCCCTTAAGGCCCTAGCCTATTGCATTGATGGAATATGCAGAGGGGACCTTATGTGATAAATAAGGTATTTCTATACACATGCTGTCTGTACCACTCATGAGGTCCCCACTGTGTATCACTTATATATTTACATGCGCTGTCTACACCACTCATGAGATCCCCACTGTGTATCACTTATATATTTATATGCAATCTGTAACATACATACAAGTGTGTGTGTGTGTGTGTGTGTGTGTGTGTGTGTGTACATTCAGTGTATATATATATATATTTTCTGGTAGCACAGTAGTGCTACCATAGTTAGGGTTGAGGAACCATTTACATGTTAAACCTAAAATTTTGTACCTTAATAACTTTGCAACTGTTCAACGGATTTGAATGAAATTTGGAATAGATTATCAAGACCCATACGCCTTGGGATCTGCCAAGTTTCGTACCGGTCGGCTATATGGCTGCGGCGTTATTAAGCATGATCTGTGGGTGCATTACGCTTTTTGGAATTCTCACGGTCACACCTACAGGTCGCGCAGTTTTAACGTGGTCGAAATCTTCAAAGAATGTGCGGCGGGGTCCCCGATGTGCGTTAGAAGATTTCGTGAAAAATTATTAAACGGTTCAAAAGTTATTCAAAAAACTTGTTCCCATTATAAGTCAATGGGAAAAGTTAACAAAATGTTCGACAGTGTCGCAAATGCAGTTTTTACTTTCGCAAATGGCCCTTTTACTGTCGCAAATCCGCCATTTTGTTTTCAGTTGGTGATCAGAAAAATGCTTGGCATTTAAATTTGGGACCCTCTAGCAACCTAATTATTTTTGTATTCACCTAGTCGGGCCCTGAGGATGCTAGCCATGTCTTTATTTTGGGGTAAAACACCCCAGAAATATGTTTTCACATTTCTGGAAAAAATACTTTCGCAAAGACTTTTGTACTTGCGACACTGTTGAATGAATTTGCGAAAGCTTTTGCAAATTGCGACAGTGCTTTTCTAGGCTGTGGGAAAATGACAGCAATTCTTTGGCATCCCGCTGCAAAAGAACAGTTTGGTGTTTTGGGCTGAAATTTGGAGGGATTGCAGCCGATATCTCACAGACGTGCCTTTCAGTGTTATGTTGAAAAAATATTACACGGCGGCAAAGTTACGGCACTCCAAAGTTGATGCTTTTTCCCATAGGGTAACATTATGGCGTCCGACGCATTGCAGCAATCCTTTGGCGCCCTGCTCCAGAATAACGGTTTGGTCTTTTGGGCTGAAATTTGGAGGGAAGACAGCCAACATCAGTGGTTTGGTGAAAAATATTACAGGGAGGCAAAGTTATGGCACTCCGAACTTCTCTTTTTTCCCCATAGGATAACATTACGGCGTTCGCCGCGCCTTTCAGGGCCCGTATCTTGGAAACGGTGCAAGATAAGGACTTTTTGTCAGAAAAATACTTAGCCCCCTAGCAGGGGCTAAGTGCAAAACTAGCCAGGAAAGTGATAATTCATATGACTTTTAATTTTTTTTTTCTGTGTCATACGGTTACTGAGATATAAGCAATTTACCATTCCAAGTCCTCATTTTCTGTTCTGAGAGTCATTATTTTGCATACATTCTTTGTACTCACTGTCTTTCTATATGCAGCTTTTGGAGAAAACTATTGTGTGCGTTTCTATAATTCTTACACTTAGTGCCTCTGCTTCTGGTTCTGTATCTGTTTCACTTACTTTTCCTGTCTATGCCACCTTCTGCATTACCCTTTGCGTTTTTTTTTGCACTTCTGTTTCTATAATTTTAACCATTTTTGTCTACAGTACTGTTTATCTTTGCGCTTCACTTAGTTGCACTATGCGCATTACCATTTCTGTTTGTGGGCACTGTGTTACTATGTGACAAGAAGACAATATGCGGCGGGCCCTGTGCTCCCATCGCTGTATTACAGTCACTATTTCTCAGTACTGTTTATCGTTGTGTTTCACTTTGTGTCACCATGCGCATTACCATTTGCAGGTACTGTGTTACTATGTGTGAAGACATCATGTGGCGGGAGCGTGGGGCCCTTCTCGCCGCCGCATTACTTTCACTATTTGTCATTATTATTCTCAAAAAGAAGGGAAATTAGAGGCAAAAAAATCCATTTAATACATCAGGTAGAGTTGTTCCACAGCAACAAAAGTGAGGAAATTCGGTGTTAGGGTTGAAAACCCCCCTTGGACCCCCCAGCCCACCCCCCCAACCGGCATTGGGGTGTGCATTTGGGTCTTCGGTCCTAACACTCACCCCATTCTCCTATACCTCTGCTTCTTTACACATGTGATGGAGTGAGAGTTGGGGCGATGACCCCAATGGGCACCCCAGTGCCTGTTGAGGTAGGGTGGGGGTCCAAGGGGTTTTCAACCCTAACACTGAATTTCCTCACTTTTGTAGCTGTGAACAACCCTAACTGATGCATTAAACTGAGTTTTTGTAATATATATATACACACACATATATATTTATACACATGTGTGTGTGTATATGTATATATATATATATATATATATATATATATATATAGAGAGAGAGAGAGATACTGTATGTGTATATATATTTATTGTTTTTAATTTCCTCGAAATTGTATCCTCATTCATACATGTCCCTTTGGAAATGGAATAAACAGAATAGAGGAGATATTGCAAAACTTATTTTTCGTGCCAACCTGCTTCCCCTGACACACTACGTAACACCATCAGGCCATGACATGCATGTAAACCCACTGTGAAATAAAACTCTCCAGCTCATCACAATGTGTCCCCTATGTGACAGAACACTGCGCCATACCTTCCCAGGCTCAGAGAAGTGATGTGCTCCCCCAATCCTAATGCTGCCCAGCCAGCTACCAAAGCTCATCTCGGAACCTGAGTTGTCATCACGGCAACTTAACTTGCGACCCTCCGGCCTAACATCTGGCCCTGCACACATTTCTCAATAACTTTTAGGTGAGTCTGTCAACCAGTGACAATATACGAACATATGAAATTTGCCAGCAGATAAAGGCCTAGAGGTCTATCAAGTCTGCTCGAATGTGCAGCTTGCACCCCTTCTTCTGCAGCTGCCCCTCCCTTCCACCCTTCCCCTTCATTAACCCTCCCCCTTGTCCTATCCCATCCTCGTTTGAAACAGTCCACTTTTCTACTGCATACCACTTCAGCAGGTAACACATTCCACCCAGCCACCACCCTCTCTGTAAAAAAGTGTATCCTCATCTCCCTCCTGAACCTTCCTCGCCTCCAGTCTCATATCATGGCCCTGGTAGCCCTCTCCTCCTTACTTTGAACAGCCCTCTGTACCGTCTTGTTTATTACTTTCATTTATTTAAAGGTTTCAATCGTGTCACCCCTGTCTCTCCTCTCCTCCAGTGAGTACATGTTCAACTCCTTCAACCTCCTCTCCTATGATAAGTCCCCCAGCCCCTTGATCATCTTTGTCGCTCTGCGCTGCACCCCCTCCAGTAACTTAATGTCCCTCTTCAGATACGGACGCCAGTAATGCATGCAGTACTCCAGGTGTGGTCTAACTAATGACCTATATATACAGTGGCAGAATCACCTCCTCCCTCCTCGAGGATATACCCCTTGCAATACAACCCAGCATTTTGTTGGCCTTTGCAGCTGCCTTCCTACATTGTGCCGAGTTGTTCATTGACCCTGTAATGAGCACACCCAGATCCTTCTCCTCCTCTGTCTGGGCTAGCTGCACTCCCCCTAGCTGGTAACTCCTCCTTGGGTTCTTCATCCCAAAATGCAGCACCTTGCACTTTTGACATTAAAGCCCAGTTGCCAGGTGTCTGACCAGGTTTCAAGCTTTGCCAGATCATCCTGCAACCCTGCCATCCCCTAGGTCATCCACCACCGTTCTACCTTGGTATCATCAGCAAACAGACTGATCTTGCTCTTGATGTCTCATGATATGTCTGCAATGAATATCCCAAACAACACTGGTCCCAACACTGAGCCCTGTGGAACACCGCTCGTCACTGCTCTTGGGTGTGAGAGCTCCCACCCACCACCACCCTCTGTTGCCTTCCCTCGACCAGTTTCCTACCCATCTCCCCCAGCTTTGCACCGCCCTGTGCCTACTAACTTCCTTCCAGCCTTCCATGTGGCACTGAGTTGAATGCCTTACTGAAGTTCAGATACAGGACATCCACTGCATGGCCCCTGTCCAGTTGCCTAGTTACCCAATCATAGAACTCGACCAGGTTGGTTTGGCAGGATCTGCCACGTATGAAGCCATGCTGTCAGCTGTCCTGTAGTCCTTTGGCCTCTAGGAGGGCCACCAGCCTCTCCTTCAGGATAGTCTCCATTAGCTTACCCACGATGGATGTGAGGCTCACTGGTCTGTAGTTTCCCGGTTCATCCTTGGGGCCACTCTTGTGGAGGGGCACCACATGAGCCATCCTCCAATCCTGAGGTACACACCCGAATGTAGTGAGGCATTAAATAGGTCTGCCAAAGGTCCTGCAAGGACCTCTGCCACCTCCTTCAGTACCCTGGGGTGGATGCCATCTGGGCCTGGCGCCTTGTCCACCCTCAGTGCCTTCAAACCCTCTCGAACTCTGCTCTGCATGATTTCCCATCCGTCACCACTTCCCCCTTCTGCCATTTTCCCACCTTGGGTGTCACCCTCTTCTGTTTAGTAGATACTGAGCGGAAGCATCATTTATAAGCCCGCCTTTATCACACCCCTGCTTCCCACCCAACCCCTTCCTAATCCTTACTATGTGGTCCTTACAGCTCCTTTTCTCCTGATGTACTTAAAAGTCCTTCTCCCCTTCTTAATGCCTTGTGCCAGCCTGAGTTCCGTAGATGCTTTGGCTCCCCTTACTGCCCTTGTCACCTCCTTGATTCTGTCAAGTACTCCTCCTGTCCTCCCCTCCTGTTTTCTTGTACTTCCTAAGGCAGCTCTTTTCCTCCTTACCTTTTCCATGATCTCCTTGCTTAATCAGATCGGTTTCTTAGCCCTAGCCTTCTTGCTCTGGGCTTTGCAGCAGGTTTTGGTTGCCTCCACTATCCCCAGCTTTATGAGCTCCCACCTCTGGTTAGTGTCCATACTAGATTGAATTCTGGCCAGGTACCCTTTTACCACTTCCCCCATCCTCCCAAAGTCGGTCCTCCTGAAGTCCAGCACTATCGTGCCAGATTCCACTGTTTCCTTGCCCATATCCAATGTGAGCCATACTGAGCGGTGGTCACTCCCTGACAGCGGTTCCTCCAATGTAAGTTCTCTCACAAAGTCCCCATTTGCCAGCACAAGGTCAAAGGTATTTCCTAACCTGGTTGGTTCACTGACCATTTGCAGCCGGAAGCTGTCCTGGAAGGCATCCAGCAGTACCTGCTCCCTACTTTTCTTGGTTGTTGGGGTGCTCCAGTCCACTCCTGGCATGTTGAAGTCCCCCACAATCACTACACTACCCTTCTCGCAGGTCCTCCTGATCTGTCCTGCTAGATCTTACTTCGAGAGGGCTCTTGCAGTAGGTAATTACATATAGGACTGGCCTTGACCCCGGTGCTTAGGACCTGCGAGAAAAATTTCTAGCTAGCAGTCCTGGCGGGACTGCCCCATGTCAGGTGACCCGGCACATCGACATCGGTATAAAGGCGGTCCCAGACACCCGCCTTCCAGTTCTTTCCGCCATCAGCTCGTGCAGCTCTCTCGCGGTTAAGTTCTTATCGCTCAGTCCTGTTACTTCGTCGGTTTTCTGAACAAGTTTTCAGTAGAAATTTTATTCTTCTTTCGTCAGGTGAGCGTCGGTTTATATGCGTCCCTTCAAAGAATAAGTGCGACTCGTCGTGCGGTAACTCTGCCTCACAAAGGCGGTCACTCCCTCTGCCTTTTCTGCTTAGGCCCCGACCATGCGGTGGAAACAAGTGTCCACTGCTTCGATTCAACGGCCACCCATGACGGCGCCAGCAACAGTCCCTCAGAGCCCATCTTCTCAAAAGAAGATGTCCACGATGGAGAAGGAGCTGAAGAAACCAGGACGGCCGACCTCTCCTGAAGGGCATAAGAAGCGGGACAAGGAAAGGCACTGGGAGAAAGCCCCCTCCTCCGCGACTCCGGCCGGAGTCGCAGGCAAGTAACATCCCCTCCGGGGGATCGCCCGACGGCAGCCTCCAAGGCTTTGGAGGAGGTGTCGGCCCGCCCGTCGGGTTGGCGTTCGAGCCGCCCGGCTGTCTCCGGGCAAGGAGACTCTAGCCCCAGTCACTGCCGCGGGCCCTGCGGCCTACTGGTGCGGGCACCTCCCTTAGCGGACGTCGGCTCTCTGACACTCTGCCGGAGAAGGCCGCTAAGCCTTTCGACCCTTCGGGCGGCGCAACGTCCCCTCGGACGGGCCTCCTCCCATACTCGGCCCGCCTCCGATGAGGACCCCAGTCGGGCGCGCGGCTCCTCTGGCATCCTCCAGGATTCGGCCCATAAGCCACGCCGGCTCCTCCGATGGGCGCGGAGCCTCGGGAGCCTCTGGCGAGACCCTGCCGCGTCTGTACGTACCAGGCTCCCGCAGCCGCCGCTGCCGTCAGGAAGCCAGTCCCCCTGCCCGACCCGAAGTTTTCCCCTCCGTCCCCGGACGAGGCTCGGGAACCCTGGGCTACCGTCCGATCCTCTTCCTGAGAGCGGATCTGATGCCGGCTCCCCGACGCCGCCCGCGCGCGGCTCCTCCGATGCCGCCCCACCGCGCCGGTCCGATACCGGCCCCTCTGGCGCCGCCCGGTGGGGATATTCCTCTTCATCGGGCCCTCCACCCGCAGCCTATCCCGACTGATCCGCCCGTGGAGTACCGGCTGGGCGGCAGCTCCTCCAGTGCCTGGACATCCGCCGTCATATCCGACGCTGGTTTTCCAAGGACCGCAGTATCCTGCGCCGCAGTACCCGGTGCAGACTCCTTCGACATCGCAGTACCCGACGCCACAGTACCCGGCTCCGGTATACCCGCAGCTGGATTACGGATACTCCCCCTACGGATTTCCTCTGTACAGCTATCCCCCTCCTCCTCCTCCACCGCCCCCTAGGCCGCCGGTGGATCTTCAGGAGACTCTTGCCTCCTGGTGGGCTGAGGCCAAGGCTCAGCTCACCAAGGAAGTCGAAGCCGTCTTCTGGCGACAGTGCCACCCCGGCTCCCCTCGCCCAGGCGGCACCTCCTCTCCTCCTCCGTTCCTGGGCCTTTCCCTCGGGATCAGAGAGGGGCAGGACATGCGTTCTGGGATTCCCCCCAAGGAACCCGTTCCTCCCCCTAGTCGAGTCAGGGAGTCTTACTCTGCTTCAGATTCTTCCTCTTCTTTCTCAGACTCCTCGGAGGTTTCCGATGGATGTTCCAAGAAAGACAACGAGCCACGCTCTCCGTCCAAGCCCCGGCCGAGGACTCCTCCGAAGTCTCCTCCGGAGGATCCTTCCTTCACGGAGTTGCTCAGGAAGATCCAGGAGGTCCATCAGTGGCACTCCTTAGAGCCAGATCCTCAACGGGTTAAACTCGCCGAACATCTGGACTTACCCCTTACGGCTCCTACCCTAGTGCCACCCTGGATCGAGCCTCACGCCGACCTTGTTTCCATGATTTGGAAGCAACCGTCGGCTTTAGCCCCACTTCCCAGGAAGTCAAACAGGCTATACCAGGCTCCGGAGGGTGTAGACTATTTAGACTCTCACCCCCGTGCAGACTCGGTTGTGATTAGCACTGCTCACGGCCGGTCAGCACACCCAAAACACTTGAGCTCTTCTCCCCCGGATAAGGAATCTCGCCTTCTGGATCAGTATGGAAGGAAGATCTACGCTTCTTTCACACTGGGGATTAGAGCCCTGAACTATGTAGCACATATGGGGGATTACCAGAAGGCCGTCCTTACCCAGGCGGAATCTAAGATCGACTCTTTGCCTGACTCCCAAGTCAAGCAGAAGTTGGCTGACCTGGTCCGTTCTGCTCGTTTGGCCAGTCGTCATATTTTGAGGACGACCTACGACGCAGTGGACACCGCAGGACGAAGTTCTGCCTTTGCCGTGAGTCTTCGGCGTCATGCATGGCTCCGTGTGTCAGGTCTGGTCCCGGAGGTGCAGTCAGCGATCCAAGAAGCACCTTTCAGGGGTTCTGTGCTTTTCGGTGGTGATGTCAAGGACATCATCACTGATCTGCAGGAGAAGGGGACGGCCCTTAAATCTGTTGATTCAATGTACCATCCCCATCCCCCACAGCGCCGTCCCTTTCGCAGACGCAGCCGGCCTCAAGCGAAACCTCAGGGAAGGCGGGCCACTAAACGTCGGGCCCCCACAGCTGCCAGCCCTCTGCCGCCCAAAAAAGCAACGGGTGCCCCAGCTGCAGCGCTGCCTCACACCACCTGACTCCTTCCCTCTCCCACCGCCTCCGGCAGCCCCGGAGGAACCGGTAGGAGGGAGGTTCTCCCTCCACCTTCCGGGTTGGGAGAGGATAACATCGGGTTCATGGGTGCTTCAGATCATAGCAGAGGGGCACTCCATAGAGTTTCTACAGAAACCTCCGCGTCACCCCCCCTCTGAACTCCGCTTACTCAAGGGACCATCTTCCTTTGGTCAGGGACGAAATCTCGGCACTCCTTGCGAAACAGGCTATAGAACCCGTCCCCCCTCAACTCTATGGGACGGGTTACTATTCCCACTTCTTCCTTGTACCAAAGAAGACAGGAGATCTCAGACCTATTCTCGATATCAGCTCTCTGAACCTGTATGTGGAATACCAGAGGTTCAGGATGCTCTCCCTTCAATCCCTTTTGCCCCTGCTTCGGCCGGGCCAATGGCTTTGTGCACTAGATATGCAGGATGCGTACCTGCACATCCCCATTCGTACCATGCAGAGTACCTCAGGTTTGCGTTCCAGGGTCCACTACCAATTCAGGCGCTCCCATTTGGTCTTTCCTCGGCCCCAGTCTTTACAAATGCCCGGTGGTGGTTGCAGCCCACCTGCGTTCTTTGGGAGCTCAGGTTTTCCCTACCTGGATGACTGGCTCTGGCGGCCTCGTCCAGGAGGAACTCCTGCATTTTCTCTCCCTCACCCAGCAGGTTTTCACTGGCCTGGGTATTACCATCAACCATTCCAAGTCTCACCTGGAGCCTTCACAGAGGCTCCAGTTCATCGGGGCAATTCTCGACACATCACTGTGCAAGGCCTTTCTGCCTCCGGACAGGGGGGCCTCCCTCCAGTCACAGATTTCCCTCCTATCGGAGCGCAGGAAGGTCCCAGCGAAGTCACTGCTTCGTCTACTGGGGCTTATGGCGGCGGCCATCCCGATGGTTCCGCGCGCAAGCCTCCACATGAGAATCTCTCAGTGGACTCTCTGATCTCAGTGTGATCAACGGGTAGACGATCTAGATCGTGTAGTTCTGATCTTCTCGCCAATGGTAAGAGACTTGCAATGGTGGATGGTTCGAGAGAACCTATTCCGGGGGGTCCCCTTTTTTCATCCTCCCCACGATCAGACTCTAACCACGGATGCTTCAGGCGAAGGTTGGGGAGCCCATATGGGTCCTCACCGAACCCAGGGCCTATGGTCAAAGATGGAGATAGTTCTCCGTATCTACGTGCTAGAGCTTCGAGCAGTGCTGTATGCTCTCCAGGCCCTTCACCAATTCATCCTTCCCGGTCACCTAGCTGTCCAAACAGACAACATGTGCGTGGTGTGGTACATCAACAAGCAGGGAGGGACTCAGTCCTACCCGCTGTGCAGGGAAGCGATGAGGGTTTGGGATTGGGCAATGCTTCACAACCTTCACCTCACGGCGATCCATGTTCCGGGAGTCGACAGTGTCCTGGCAGACAGACTAAGTCGCTCGTCGGCTCTACCACACGAGTGGGAAGTGGACAAAAAAGTTCTAAAAAGCATCTTTCAGATTTGGGGGACTCCTCAGATAGACCTGTTAGCTTCCTCCCAAAATGGAAGCTTCCAATCTTTGCTGCTTCGTTCCAGGCGAGGCGCTTTCTGGAGCAACGCTCTGTCTCTAAGCTGGAAGGACAGATTAGATCTATACTTTTCCCCAATTCCTCTGGTCCCTCGTGTGTTACAGAAGCTGGCTTTAGAAGGGCGAGAATGATTCTGATCGCTCCTTTCTGGCCCAAACAAATCTGGTTCTCTCTTCTACAACAATACTCAGAGGTTCCTCCTCTTCCTCTTCTTTATCTCCAGGATTGCTGACCCAGGATCAGGGGACCCTGGTCCATCGGGACTCAAGTCCCTTCAACTTCATGCGTGGCTCCTGCAGACTTAGCTCAATCTCATTTGGCGTTTCTCCTAAGGTGGCGAGATTCTGGTGGAGGCTAGAAAACCCTCCACTAGGTCCACCTACGCCATGAAATGGAAAAGATTTTCTATCTGGGCTGCGGCCAGGAACAGTGGAACCCTTTTCTGCCCTGTGACCATTCTGCTTGAGTACATGCATCATCTTTTTGACCTGGGTCTCAGTCACTCCTCTTTGAAAGTCCATATGGCGGCTATTTCAGCCTACCATGTCCCTTTCACTGACAAGGCATTTGCCCAGCTGGAGGTATCCAAAACTTTCCTCAGAGGGTCCTTCATCTCAGGCCCCTGTCGGTTTCCAGCTCCCCATGGGACTTGAACTTTGTCCTCAGAAACTTACCCTTCCTCCTTTGAGCCTGCGGCTTCCATGAACTTGAAGTTTATCGTGGAAGGCGGCTCTTCTTGGTGGCCATTACTTCTGCTGCGGAATTTCTAAGCTTCAGGCCCTGATGTGCAAAATCCCTTATCTGATTTTCACAAAGAACGCAGTAACATAGAAACATAGATTTTGATCGGCAGATAAGGACCGCTTGGCCCACCCAGTCTGCCCATTTCCTACCTATTGGATAAGCTGCAGATCCCAGTTAACCAGCAGCCTACTTCTTCCTCCCCACCCCTAGAATTGCCTTATGACTGTACCATGCATGCTTGAATTCCACCACTGTTTTTGACTCCACAACCTCCTCCGGAAGGCCATTCCATGCATCCACAACCCTCTCTGTGAAAAAATACTTCCTTAAATTACCTCTGAGCAGTCCCCTTCTATCTTCAAATTGTGCCCCCTTGTTCTTGCACATCTCTTTTTTTGAAAGATGCTACCCTCTTGGACTTTGTTGATTCCCTTGAGATACTTGAAAGTTTCTATCATGTCCCCCCTCTCTCTCCTTTCCTCGAGGCTATACATATTCATCTCCTTAAGTCTCTCTTCATATGTCTTCCGGTGCAGACCCTGCACCATTTTAGTGCCCTCCTCTGGACAGCCTCCATCCTGTCTATGTCCTTGTGGAGATTGGGTCTCCAGAACTGCCGCAGTACTCCAGATGGGAGTCTCACCAACTGTCTGTACAGAGGATAATAACTTCCTGTTTTCTACTGGTGATGCCTCTCCATGCATCCCAGTATCCCTCAGCCCTTCTTGCTGCCCTCTCACATTGCTTGCCCACCTTTAGGTCATCTGATATGACTACCCCCATGTCCCTTTCCATTTTGTTGTTGTTAGTATCTCACCCCCATTGTATCTCTTCCCTGGGTTTTGTTTCCCAGGTGCATTACTTGCACTTCTTAGCATTGAATCTAAGCTACCATACATTTGACCATTCCTCTAACCTTGCCAAGTCCCTTCTCATCCTTTCCACCCCACCTTGTGCATCAACTCTGTTGCAGATCTTTGTGTCATCTGTAAAGAGACATACTTTTCCTTCAGTCCCTCTGCAATATAAACATAAAGACATTGAAGAGGACCGTCCTAATACTGAACCCTGCAGTACCCCACTAGTAACCCCTTTCTTCAGAGTGGACTCCATTTACTATTACTCTCTGTGTCCTATTCTCCAGCCAATTCTTTACCCAGGCTGTCATCTTGGGACCCACTCCCAGGCTGGCTAACTTGTATATTAATCTTTGTGTGGGACTGTGTCAAATGCTTGCTAAAGTCTAGGTAGGCCATGTACAGCCCCTCCCTGATCTACTACTTTGGTCACCCAGTCAAAAAATCTATCAGATTTGTCTGGCATGACCTTCCGCTGTGAATCCATGCTGCCTTGGGTCCTGAGCCCTCTGGCCTCTAGATACTCAACAATTTTTCCTTCAAGTGATTCCATCATTTTCCCTACCACTGAGGTTAAACTAACAGGTCTGTAGTTTTCTGCTTCTGCCTTGCTCCCAGTTTTGTGAAGGGAAATCACATCTGCCCTTCTCCAGTCCTCGGGTACCACCCCATCCTCCCATGATTTGTTAAAGAGGGTAGTCAGTGGTGTCACTAGTTCTACCCTTAGTTCTTTTAGAATTCTGGGATGAATCCCATCAGGCCCCATTGCTTTGTCCACCTTCAGTTTTAAGAGTTCTTTCAGAACCCTTTCTTCTGTAAATGGGCTGGTATCAACCTCTGTATCCAGAGTGTTTCTACTGTTTGTTTTAGGTACCTCCCCCACTTCCTTTGTAAGTACTGAGCAAAAATATTTGTTTAGTATCTCTGCCTTTTCACAGTCACCCTCTGCCCACCCTCCGTCCCTCCTCTTTATTAAGCCTCACTAGCCCTCCCTTGGTCTTCCTTCGCTCCCTGATGTACCTATAAAAGGTTTTATCTCCCTTCTTAACTGAGTTGGCTATCTTTTCCTCGGTTTGGGCCTTTGCTGTTCTGACTGCCTTCCTAGATTCCTTTTGCTTTAACTGATACAGTTCCCTGTCCTGCTCCTTCTGTGATTCCTTGTACTTCCTGAATGCTTTCTTTTTCTCTTGAACCTTCACTGCCACTTCCTTAGAGAACCATAGTGGAAGAGTAGCTCTTTGCACGAATCCTAAGTTTCTCCCGAAGGTGGTAGTGAAATCTACCTTGAATCAGTCTATTGAATTACCTGCCTTCTTCACGCAGTACTCCAATCAAGGAGAATACCTGCTCCATACCATGGATGTTCACAGGATCCTGAGATACTACACTGATAGGACGAAGGATCTCAGAAAGACTAATCAGTTGTTTGTCTCTTTTGCTCACAAAGAGAACAGCCTGTCTCTAACAATGCCTATCAAAATGGTTGGCCCATTGCATCACTTTCTGTTATGACAAAGTACAACAAGACCCTACGGGTCAAGTCAGAGAGTCACTCCACTGTTGGGTAGCACCCTCTCTGCTTGTTTCAAGAAGCGTGTCTGCGGCAGATATCTGTGCTGCCGCACTTGGACTTCAGTCCATACCTTTACTAAACATTACAGTTTGGACATTGCCTCTCAGCGGTAGAGCAGGCTTCAGGTTAGCTGTCTTGCAAGGCCTCCTTTCTTGAGACCTGCTAGATTATTGGCTATTTTTGGAGTAGTTCCTCCTCTCGGTGCCTTTCATTTGTTCCAGACTGCTTAGGATTCTGTCCTATATGTAATTACCTACTGCAGAGCCCTCTCGAACAAGATAGGTACAGTTCAATAGAACTTACGTAACAGTAGATCTTTGAGAGAGGCTCTTGCAGTAGGTAATACCTTTCCACCCTCCATCCCCCTAGGCTTTTTCAGCTCCTTTTCCATTGAGGGAAATGTCTGCTTCTCTCTTGTCCTGGCCTTCCGGGCCTGTGGCAGGAAAGAACTGGAAGGCGGGTGTCTGGGACCTCCCCTTTATACCGACGTCGTATGACGCCGGTCACCTGACGTGGGGGCGGTCCCCGCCAGGGACTGCTAGCTAGAAATTTTTCTGTGGGGTCCTGCCGGCGGCCGGCATCAGTCCTATATGTAATTACCTACTGCAAGAGCCTGTCTCGAAGATCTACTGTTACGGTAAGTTCTTACGTAACTGTACTTTCCCTGTCTAACTCCTCCGTCTGAGATGGTGGCCTGTACACCACTCCCATTCTAAGAATCCTATTCTTGGAATCCTGTAATAATCAATATGTAATCAATAGCCCTGGTAAAAAATTTGTACATCACAATTATTTATGTATCAGGTCTATTCTTTCAACAGAGCTACACTTATTATATTCCACTTTTCTGAGCATAATTACTTTATTTTTCTTAAAAATTACAGCTTAATTCATTTTACCAGTTAATTTCAGATGGCATCTCTATACCTTAAAGGCAAAAATAAGTTTGTACAAAGTAAGGTATGGACTTAACAGGTCTATGCCTTTGTCAAGGTTTTTGTTTGAATTCTAGGGGCTTTGGCGATAGTGAAAGGTGTGACTGCCCATTTGACACTGTGTGCTCAGCTAATAATCAGTCTGGCTCTGTGCCAGTCAGGTATTGTCATAAGCTGCACTTCCATCAGTTCTATATTATTTTTGTGTTTCTTTCCTTTTACAGAGCGGACTGACTCCACTTCACTTTGCTGCATATGGGGGCAGTGTGCATGTTCTACGGGACTTGCTTCAGAAGGAACGCTATGCTTTTAATCTCCAGAGCAGCAAGGTGAGATCTTCATTTGACATAGGCAGATTTCAGCTCATTAAACATCCTCATCCTCATATGACTAGTTTCAAACTTTATAACATTCCCACAGCCAGCCTGGTGGCGCTGAGGATTGGCTGGGCGGCACACCTCGCTGGCATGATGACCGGGTTCAGGAACAAGCTCGGGTTGTCGGGGGTCGTTAAGGAGGACTAGGATCGAGCGTCAGTAGACAGCTCACCTAGTCCTGGGGCTTAGGACACCACACTGCACAAGTGTGGCCCCTGGGGATGCCCAGAGGCACTGCACTTGTCGGTGTTACTGGAGGGGGAGCGTGGCAGACGTCTGCATGCAGGTGTATGGATGTCACTGCACGTCCGCGCTCCACTAGGGAGAAAACCAGAGGAAAATGGCTGGGCACAACCGAGCAGCTTGATGGCCGTGCCCTGTGGTGCTGGGAGGACTGTTGTGGAATAGCGCTGGGGGGGTCCGGGGCCGGCCTGACATGGTAGGGTAAGGGGGGGCCCTCCAGCAGGTCAGCGACGGCCATACCAGTACCTCTCATCATGTGAGTGAGCCTGGTGCTCTCCCGGCGGGCAGGGCCAGTGTCTGGATGCCCCTGCTGGTTAGACACCGCAGCAGGCATTAAATAGTGATATGATTAAAAAAAAAAAACAACTTTATAACATTCCCCAACCCCTCCAGTCTTCTCATTCAGGAGTCTGAGATTTGGCCTCGACAGATGTGAGTTAACTCCAGGATACCTGTCTGTATGAGCAGGTGAGAAATAAGTGAGTCACCCAGATTCTTGTGCCCCACCCCCAAAGTAGCCACCTCACTGCATACATCTATATGCTGAGATGTGAGGAGTTGCCCTTATAGCTAACTGAAGTCCAGTCGGAGAAGAGCTGTGTTGAAAATGACAGCCCATCTAATGGGTTCTTTTTTTATGTTGATTGCATTTATAACAAGTATACAGCAACGTGTTGCATACAAGAAATAGCAACTTGATATACATATCCCAACAACTGTGTTACATTAGAATGAGCAACACAAATTTCTTAGAGGTACCACAGCTGGGGGTAGCGTATATTATAACATAATTCGATATATGATCACAAATATGGAGCTGTGTCGGCCAACCTAGTGGCGTGGAGGGTTGAGGCACTGGACACCACAACTCTCACCATGCTGGTGACCCAAGTTCGAAAGTGGACTTGGGCCATCACGGGGGGAGGATCGAGCGTCCATCTGACAGCTCTTCTCTCCGGGGGGGGGGGACAAATTGTGCTGCACTACTCCTGTACTACCACCATGTGGAACTGTGATGGTGGGACAGCAGTTACAGTCCGAATGGGGGGCAGCAGTCTGTCATGGTCTATGAGTGCTTGTACACTCGTGTGTCTGTGCCACTGCACACTGCCGGCTACCAATAGAGAGAAAATGGAGGTTGAAAATCTGTGTGGAGCAGCCAGGTGATATCTGTCCTGCTCCAGACCCTCAACATCGCCCAGGCAGAGCCGCAGCTGGATTGGGTCAGTGGGAGGGGGGAGGATGGCCCATCCTCTCATGGTTCCATTATGGGGTAATCCATAGGGATTCATCTGGCCAGTAAGTCCTGGGGGAGACATGTTCTGGGTGGGGGTGCTGAAGGGGGCCAGCACCACAGGGTGATAAACACCTTGATTTAAAAAAAACAATAAAAATTTGGAGCTGCCAGTGCCCTGTGTTTAGTATCCAAAGATATACAACTTTAACCAGCCTTGGTTGGCTATTTATAAATCTATAAATAGTGTTGCCAAAAATTAGGACTTTCCATAGAACTCGACAGTGATCTTCGTGACTTGCCATCCGACTGCCACCTAGCGGAAGCCAAGTGGCAGCTTGAGCAAGTAGAGCAGATGTAAGGAAGAGCCAGTGTTCAGAGTGCTGTAGTGCCTCCTCGGAGGTACAGTGCACTTGCGCACTCATTGTATGTCCGCTGGCCCAGGGGAAAAAAACGAAGAGTAAAACACTGGAGGATGGGGCTTAATGAAGCCCTCCCAGCTGGCACCAATGGTACGCCAAGTCTCAGGGAAAGGATGGAGACGGGATGGCTGCAGTGCTACTTGATGGGCTGATACAGCCACCCAACCTGCCATGGAGAAGCAGAAAAAAAAAATTGTTGCATCAGAATTGACTCTTTACAAGATGATATTTGGGGTATAAAAAAAATTATTCAAGTTACAGTAATAAATTCACACTGGCAAACAGCTGTAAGAAGGTTTACTAGCCTTAATTGATGAGTCAAGAACACTCATGGAAGGCGCACTAGTTTGAGTGCTAAAATGCCCCTCAAAAGCTATTGTGTCTGATGCCTTGCACTGCAGGGCCATGACACCCACCATGCGAGTATAAAGAAATGGGAGGCACATCAGCCCTGCCCACACAGTCTAGCACATTTACATGCATTGCTCCATTTCGTGGGCACCTCAGACTAGTAAGCCAGTCATTATATCTTTCAATTACCTTATTATATCAAAATATTTTGCCATTCACAAAAAAAGAATATTTCTAGGATCATGGATTTGTTGTTCATCCACACTCTTTGGCATGTCCCTTTCCCCTTTCAGGGATCCAAGGAAGTCTTCAAGCTTGCTCCTTCCACCCACCAGGTGGTATATACCTCGGCTGTGCCCCATGACGCCAGATTTTCCTTTCCGCTGGAATTCAGGTTGCTTCCCTCATGCTCACGCATTTTGTAGGCCCTGGCTTTCAAAACTTTGGTTTTACCAAAATTAAAAGTCATTCGAGTTCGAGATCGCTCTTATGCATCTTCGATTATGGAAGAAAAATCTTCCCCCGGATTTCGCCGGTGTCATTGCGTCCAGAAGATATCATGCACTGATCCCTACCTCACGTGCATCTACTGCCTAGGTGTTGGCTATGACATCTCGTCCTGCAGCTTTTGGTTGGCCTTCCATCCCAACATTCTGGAAGACTGCCTGGCACATCTAAAATTGGGGAAACCGGAGAAAAGGAACCCTCTGGTGAAGTCCAAGGAGGCTAGGTGGGCGGTTTCCGCAGCTGCAGGCTCCACTGAGCAACTGGAACGCATGCAGGCGTTCAAGGAAGAAGTGGCTCGTGCCGCCAACTCTTGGGGCTTCTTTGTTCCTCTCAACCTAGGCTCTTCTTTCTTGGGCTTATTCCGGGAGTTATGCCAGCCCCTTCTCACCGTAAGCGGGAGAAGGAACCAGGTAAACCTCAGTCTCAGCGAAGACGCTCTTGGGACTGAGAGAGGTCCCAGGAGCATGCGGTCTCGACTTTGGTCGAGATCGCCTTTTCGGCCACTGGCTTCTCAGACCTTCTGTCGGGCCAGCCTACCAAAGATGCGGTCGATGAGGTTGAGATTGTCATCGACCCCAGTGACCCTCTGTTGCTGGCTCTGGCCGACAACTCCTTGGAAAGAACTCCGATCCTTGTCTTCCCCAATGAGGAGACCCAGCCTGCTGCTGTTCCCATCGAGGACCCAGTTCCGGACCTCTGGAATTCAACGGTCTCGCCGGTGTCTCCAGAGCGACCGAGTCAGCCCGCCCGATCTTGGTCGAGGTCTAGAAACCCTCGACCGAAAGGCCGAGGAAGAGTCATAAGCATTCTAAGAAGAGGCGATGCCATCGGTCGTCCTCGTCCTTCTCGGATGAAGAGAGACTCCGGCGGAAACTCCGGCAATACGAGGACCTCATGTGGCAACAGCTGATCTTGTCCGGGCACAAGCCTACTACGGCTCCTACCCCAGCCATTACTTTGCTTTTGCCTCCTAGGCTGAAGCCGACCCCTCTGGAGCTGAAAGCTTCAGTTGCCTCACCCGCAGGGATGGCAAATCCACCTCTACAGCCTAAACTGGTCTCTCCACCCATTGTGGTGGAACCGAAACCTAAGCAGGCTGTGGGAGGGGCTTCTTCTAAAGAAGGCAGACTGGACACCGGGCTCCCCGGGCGTCTATCGGTCACGGTCACCCCGGACTGCCCTCGGTGTGTCGAGGGTGATTTAGGTGGCAGGCCGTTGTATCCTGACTCAGATTCAGACATCACTAGGTTTCACTCTCATCCTGGGGATGACGAGTCGTCCGTTGGCCTAGGGATGGAGGAAGGTCCTTCCTCCCTCCAAGGGATCTTTTGCCTCACCTCTGAGTCCACAGGGATGCCCCTGAAACCCATCCAGAAAAAGGCGGAGTATCCTCTTGCGGACATTCTTAAAAGAGGGGACGGTCCGACGGAGGCCTTTCCAGTGGCCGAGGCCATTGTTGGTTCGGCCCTTGAACTCTGGCAATGTTCTGCCTCTTGTCCAGTTCCATCTGCCCACATGTCCCGCAAGTACACGGTGCCCATGGGGTCCCTAGCAGGTTTCACACAGCACCTTTCGGCCGAGAGCTTGGTGACCGCCTCTGTGTTCCGGAGTACTGGCAGTTCTGCCAACACGGACCAACCTCCCGATAAAGAGTCCAAGCTCTTGGACCATTCAGCGAGGAAGGTCTATGCGGCCTCCTCCTCGGGCTTTCATCAGGCAAATTCGGCCGTCATCATGGCGCACTTCTCTCATGCTCTTCTCGGGTCATTGGATGAGGTCCTCCCACATCTCCCTGCGGACATGCAGACCACGGTGAAGCAGGTCCGAGACCAGGGCAGAGCCATTGCCAAACAGCAGCTTCAGACGGCTCTGGACATTGGGGATTCTTGTGCTTGCTCGATGGCTGCCGCAGTTGTATCCCATCGCAGGGCTTGGCAGAGACACTCCTCCTTTCCGGCAGATACTCAGCACAAACTAGCTGACGTGCTCTTCCTCGGGACTGACTTGTATGACCCAGGAGTGACCGGTCACCTTCAGCGCATTGAGCAGTCCAGCGCCACCTTGGACGCCACTTCTGCTAAGGGTTCTTCAGGCAAGAACCAGCAGAAGAAGAAGAAGCCCTTTGGGCACTCTTCCCCTGTGGCTCGGCAGTCCTCCTTCCAAGGGGGACAGCAGCACCAGAAGCAGGCTCAGGTTTGGTGCCAACAGGCCCGTAAAGGAGGCCGAGGTTCAGGTCCTGGAGTCTCTCCCTCCTCCAAGCCTGCTGAGTGACAGGGAGGGGGTTGCCACCCCTTCTCCCGTCATGACAGCTCTGGGTCCTCCCGTAGGGGGCCGGCTCTGCCACTTTCTTTCCGCCTGGTCCGCTGTCACTTCGGACAGGTGGGTTCTCGAAGTGGTCGGTCAGGGACTGCCTCTAGAATTCGAGCAGTACCCTCCCAGCCAAGCCCGGTGGCCCTCGGGAGGAACAGATATCCGCTCACACCCAGTCTGCTCTTCTTGATGACATTGCTCAGCTCCTCCTCAAGGAGGCTATAGCTCCAGTGACGGATCCTCCAGGAGACCCAGGCTTTGTCTCCAGGTACTGCCTGGTGCCCAAGCGGACGGGGGGCTGGTGCCCCGTTCTAGATCTCCATGACCTGAATCAATATCTCAGGTCTCGCACCTTTCAGATGGTCACTCTGTCCCAGATCATACCATCCTTGGAGCGAAACGTGGTTTTTTTCACTGGATCTGCAGGACGCTTTTTGTCATGTCCCAATCCGTCCGTCCCATCAGTGGTTCCTCTGCTTCAGGGTCGAAGGGACCCTGTACGAGTTCTGAGCCATGCCGTTCGGCCTGTCATTGGCCTCATGGGTCTTCACCAAATGCATTGCAGTGGTGGCAGCCCATCTGCTGTATTGGGGATCAGAATTTACCCTTATCTCGACAATTGGCTTCTGGCAGATCCCACCCTACAGGAAGTGGAGAGGTCCAGGGATCTGGCCCTCCAGACCTGCTCTCAACTCTGCCTCCTAATCAACGAGGCCAAGTCAGAACTCATGTCTTCTCAGGTGATGGGCTTCATCAGGGCAGAGCTTGACTCTCGTCAAGCTAGAGCTCAGCTCCCAGCGGACAGGGCGGAGGTTCTTTCCTCCACTGCCCAGTCATTTCTGGTTGGGCAATTGCGCCCTGCCTGGGACTTTCTGTGCCTTCTGGGCTACCTGGCGGCGTGCACCTCGGTGGTCCATTGCCTGGTTGCACATGCGCCCCCTCCAATGGGAGCTAGCCACCCAGTGGACTCAGCGCCACGGTCATTTCAACCAGCTTGTCACTGTGACCCAGAAGATGTGGGACACTCTCCAATGGTGGACCGCCCCAGACCGGTTGCAGGAAGGGATCCCGTTTGTCCGCCCAGAGCCGATGGTCATCCTTACGACTGATGCCTCTCTCATGGGCTGGGGAGCCACATGGGGACAAAGAGCCCACGGGCTCTGGACCCCGAGAGTCCCGATGCCACATCAACCTGTTGAAGCTAATAGCCGTCAGACTGGCACTTTCGGCTTTCGCTCCTCAGCTCCGGGGTCAAGTGGTTCAAGTCCAGACGGACAATACCACGACCATGTACTACCTCAACAAACAGGGCGGCATGCACTCCCATTTACTTTGCAAGGAGGCGCTCCGCATCTGGACCCCCGTAAGCCAATTGCAGGCGGAACTCCTAGCCATCCACGTGGCAGGAGCCTCAAACCATCTGGCAGATGCTCTCAGCTGCTAAGGCCAGACATCCCACGAGTGGTCTCTCCAGCCAGAGGTAGCTTACAGTCTGTTCTCCTGTTGGGGCAAACCAATGGTGGACCTGTTTGCCTCCAAGGAAAACACCAAGCTGAGGCTGTTTCATGCCCGCCTCCCTCAGCAGGGCTTATTGCAGGGTGATGCCTTCTCGAGGCTATGGACCCCAGGCCTCCTCTACACCTTCCCTCCATTTCCCTTGATCCACAAGGTGCTCCTCAAGGTGAGGAGGGACAAGGCAAAGGTGATTCTGGTAGCCCCAGACTGGCCACGCCAGTTTTGATATCCAGATCTCCTCAGCCTCAGCTGCAGGCACCCGGAGCAGCTTTGTACACACCCAGACCTGATATCACTCAATCAGGTGAAGGTATTCCATCCGGACCTTCAGTCCCTGCACCTCACAGCCTGGTACCTGAGCGGCTACAGTTCCAGGCTTTGGATCTTTCCAAAGATGTCTACACCGTGGTGGAGGCATCTAGAAAGGAATTGACCAGGAAGTGTTATGCCTTCAAATGGAAAAGGTTTTCCATTTGGTATTGGGGCAAGGGCTTGGATCCTCTGTCCTGTCCAGCGGCTAACATTCTGTACTATCTTTGGTCTCTGTCCAAAGGTGGTCTTCAGTCATTGACCCTTAGGGTGCACCTGGCAGCCATCTCTGCTTACTAGCGCTTACTGGGCGCAGGCCGGTCAGGCAACGTTGGCGCAGGAGACAGTGGTCGGGTGCTTTTTCAAAGGCCTGGATCACATATCCCCTCCGGTGCATGAACCTCCGCCTCTGTGGGATTTATTGCTGGTATTGGCAAAGCTCATGGGCAAGCCATTCGAACCCATGCACAAGTGGAGTTGTCACACTTGTCAAAGACAGCCTTCCTGATGGCTATCACATCAGCCAGAAGGACGAGGCAGCTCCAGGCGCTTTTGGTGGACTCCCCTTATCTGGTCTTCCACAGGGACAAAGTTGTCCTGCGCTCCCACCCGAAATTCCTTCCGGAGCTGGTGTCAGAGTTTCACCTTAACCAGGTGTTAACTCTGCCAGTTTACTACCCAACCTACACCTCGGAGGACGAGTACAGGCTCCATTCCTTGGACCTGAGACGTGCTCTCTCCTCTTATAAGGAAAGGACTGTGGAAATTCGGGAAGAGGTTTGCCAGCTGTTTGTTACCTACGCTGAAGCTGCTTCTGGCAGACCTGCAGCGAAGTGGACCATTGTAAGATGGATTACATCATGCACAGGTCTGTGTTATGAGTTGGCGGGCAAAGAGCCTCCCAGAGGGATAAGAGCTCATTCTACCTGCCATACTGCTGCATCGGTGGCTGCTTCTAGGGACATGCCCATCCAGGAAATCTGTCAGGCTGCTACCGGGAAGTCAGCAAACACCTTCATCACCCACTACCACATCGACCTTGAGTCATGCTGAGATGCTGGCCTCAGTTCTCCAATCTCTGTTCCCTAAGTAGGGGGTGTGCGCCTTGCCTCCCTCCTCCTGGAGAACTGCTAGGAGTCTGCCAAAGAGTGTGGATGAATAACATATCCACGATCCTAGAAGAACAGGTTACTCACCTGTAACAGTAGTTTCTAGGGACATGGATATGTTGTTCATCCACACTCATTGGCAGTATCCTTGCCGCTTTAAATCTTGCCGGAAGGTCTTCAAGCTTGCTCCTCCCACCCACCCGGGTGGTATAACTCTCGGCTCCGCCCCATGGCCTAGAATCTTCCTTACGCTTGGAAGCTCAGGTTCCCTCCTTAGCGCTCTGCGTTTGTGACTAGTTCCTATTTCTCCGTTTGGGTTAAAAAATAATATTTTGCAAAGACTTCATCTTGATCCCTCGGCTCACGATGGATAAATCGACTCCGGTTTCGGAGATGCCCATGCGGGCAAGAAGATGTCTCGGACGGATCCACACTCACGTGTGTCTACTGTAGGCCTTGAGCACGACCGCGGGCTTGCGACCTGTGCTCATCTTTCTCGGCCCTCGTCCTCCGAAGACCGTGCTGCCCGATTGCAACTGGGCGTCCCGAAGCGTTCCTCGGTGAAGTCCAAGGAGGCCGGTTGGCGGTGTCCGCGCGGCGGCTCGGCGGATCAGCTCGAGCGGATGGTCGCCTCGAAGAGGAGGCGGCGCGGGCCGTATCTTCCTCGGCCGCGGCATTTATCCCGCTCTCTCTGGGTTCTTCCTACACGGCTTCCTTTAAGGAGCTTTGTCTGTCCCTCTCCACTAAAGGAGAAGGGCCTGCGTCTGCTGGACCTTTTTCTCGGTCCAAAAAGAGGGACAAGGGTAAGTCCCTCCGTCGACGCTCTTGGGAGCGGGAAAGGTCCCTCTCCCCGGGCCGTCGACCGTCGGCTTCGGTCGACCGCTCGGCTTCGGCCACTGGCCTCACGGTGTCCCCGTCAGGTCAGTTGACCGAGACTCCCACTGATGAAGTCGAGATTTTTCTCGACCCATTGGACGGGCTGTCGCCTTTAGCAGCCGAGATTCCCCTCTCCCCGGTTCCCCCGGGAGGAGTTGAGGATCCCGTGGGCTCGCCTGTGCCTCCGGTTCCGGAGCCCTCGGATGGACCTTCCGAGCCGAAGGGAGTGTCGGTTCCGGCCGACACCTCCCTGCACCGACCCCGGAAATTCCGGGACTCTCGGTCTCGGTCTCGGACCTCTTCGCGGTCCAGCCGTTCCCACCGTCATAGGCGGTCTCGGTCTCGGCACCGTGGTGAGCGGGCGTCGCCGCCTCGCCTCCTCCTCCTCGGATGAGGGAGGCTTGGCGTAAATTCGTCGGCCGGTCACGAGGACCTTATGTTGCAACAGCTCCTCCTGGCCGGGAATAAGCCGACTCGGCGCCTTCCCGGCCATTAAGTAGCTGTCACCGGAGCAGCCGACACAACCCCTCGACTTGCCGAGGCCTATACCCAGGCGGTTGTTCGTGCAAAACCAGCTGCTCCACCGATTGCGGTGGAACCTCCCCTCCACAGCCACCAATTGGGGCTCCGACCAAGGATTCTCGGTCGGCTAAGGGTTTACCCCACGGCTGTCAGTTACCCTCACTCCCGACCGACCTCGGCAGGTGAAGGGTGGTTCAGGCCAGAGGCAGCTCTTGAGGACTCTTCCGAGTCGAAGATGATTCCTCCTTCTTCTCCAAGCGACTGGACTTGGAGTCTCTTCAGGAGGTCAGCCAATGGGCGATAGCCCGTCGTCCTTCCTAGGACTGCTCGGCTCATCTGGAGTCTACGGGATGGAGCTCGAACCCGTTCAAGCAGGCAGGTATCCCTCACCGGAGATTCTGGACCGAGGGATTCTCCGGCCGGAGGCCTTTCCGGTGGCCGAGGCCATAGTGGGTCCAGCACTGGAACTTTGGCAGCGCCCTGCTTCCTGCCCTGCGCCCGGCCAGGATGGCCAGGAAGTATGCGGTCCTCGGTTCCTTGTCCGTTTTTGAACACCCTCTGCTGAGGGTTGGTTACCGACAGCGTTTCAGCGCTACGGGCAACGCCAGGGATGTGGACAAACCTCCTGACAAAGGTCCAAGAAATTGGACTATGTCGGGCGAAAAGTCTACGCTCGTCCTCGGCGCGTCAGGCCAGTTCGGCCGTCCTCATGGCACATTTTTCTCATGCCCTGTTGGGCTCCTGGATGAGGTCATCCCTCATCTTCCCGCCCGATCTGCAGACTACGGTTAAGCAGGTGCGGGACCAGGGCAGGCAGTGGCCAAACAGCAGCTCCAGACTGCTTTGGATGTAGGGGACTCATGTGCCAGATCGGTGGCGGCCGCAGTGGCTATCGCGTCGGCGAGCTGGCTGAGGATATCCACCTTTGCCGGATACCCAGCACAAGTTGGCGGATGTTCCCTTTTGGGGACTGACCTCTTGACCCTGGGGTGGAAGGTCACCTGCAGAGGATCGAGAAGTCCAATGCCACCTTGGACTCGGGTCTCTTCCGCTCAGAAGGACAAAGGCCGCAAACCACAGCCTAAGCCCTTTCGTCCTTCTGTGCCCCAGCGCCCCGGCCCAGCAACGCCAGGGCCAGCAGGCTCGACCTTGGCATCCCAAACCCAAAGCCCGGCTTCCTCTAACAGGAGGCAGGGAGGAAAGGCCCAGGAGGTCCCTCGGCGGTCCCTCCTCCAAGCCTGCCCAGTGACGGGCTGAGGGTGTCGCCCCATCCCGTCCTGCCCCTGGGTCCCCCGTGGGAGGCGGCTCCACTTCCCGTTCCGCCTGGTCCGCTGTTACCACGGACAGGTGGGTCTTGGAGGTGGTGGGAAGAGGCCTGCCTCTGGAATTCGAGCAGGCACCACCCTTCAGAGCCGTCGCCCCTCGGGGGGCTTCGGGATCCCCAGCCTCACTGGCGGCTCGTCGAGCAGACATCGCTCTCCTCCTCCAGAAGGAGGTGGTAAGAGAGGTGGTGGACCCTCCTTCAGACCCAGGGTTTGTGTCCAGGTACTTCCTGGTTCCGAAGCGGACGGGGGGCTGGCGCCCCATTCTCGACCTACACGACCTAAACAAGTTCCTAAGGTCTCGAACCTTCAGGATGGTCACTCTGGCTCAGATAATACCATCCTTGGAGCGGCGTGTGGTTCTGCTCTCTGGACTTGCAGGGCGCGTTTTTCACGTCCCTATCCGTCCGTCTCACCAGAGATTCCTTCACTTCGGCGGAAGGATCTCTCTGAGTTCCAAGCCATGCCCTTGGCTTGTCTCCAGCTCCCAGGGTCTTCACCAAATGCATGGCAGTGGTGACAGCATTCCCTGCGGCGCGGGGGTCGGGTGTACCTTACCTGGACGACTGGCTGATAGCTCCCTCAGGAAGGAGGCGGAGTGGTCCAGAGATCTGGCCCTCCAGGT
This sequence comes from Neoceratodus forsteri, assembly GCA_016271365.2. Lineage (NCBI taxonomy): Eukaryota > Metazoa > Chordata > Ceratodontiformes > Ceratodontidae > Neoceratodus > Neoceratodus forsteri. The sequence continues at coordinate 113,044,467 of CM028131.1, forward strand.
CTGCTCTCAACTGGGCCTCCTTGTCCAGCAGGCCAAGTCAGACTCGAGCGAAGCAGGTGATTTTATTCATCCGGGCGCAGCTCGACTCTCTTGAGCCAGGCGCGGCTCCAGCGGACAGGGCCGAGGTTCTTTCCTCCTTGCCCGATCATTTCTGGTTGGGCAATTGCGCCCTGCCGGGACTTCCTGCGCCTCCTGGGTCTCATGGCGGCCTGTACCAGCGTGGTCCGTTGGGCCGCTGGAACATCGTCCCCTTCAGTGGGGACTGGCCAGCCAGTGGTCTGGCCTGCGATCCCTTGGACCAGCTTGTAGCTCGGTGACACAGGGGATGTGGAATGCTCTCCAGTGGTGGACGTTCCAGATCAATTGCAGGAGGGCATCCCGTTCGTCCGCCCGAGCGACGGTCTCTCTGTCGACCGATGCCTCTCTGATGGGTTGGGGTGCCCATCTGGGGAACACGGGCTCATGGCCTCTGGTCCCGCGGAGTCGATGCCACATCAACCTGCTGGAGCTCGGGCGGTCCGCCTAGCTCACCGCCTTTGCTCGTTCCTCCGGGGTCAAGTGGTCCGAGTCAGGCGGACAATACCACGACCATGTACTCTAAACCGCGCCAGGACGGGCCGCTCCATGCTTCTATGCAAGGAAGCTCTCCGCATTTGGTCACTCGTGCGCGCAGCCTGGAGGCGGATCTCCTAGCCATTCACGTGGCAGGAGCCTCCAACACCCTGGCCGATGCCCTGAGCGGATAGGGGCTGCATCCCACAGTGGTCTCTCCTGCCGAGGTAGTACAGCATCTGTTCTCCTTTGGGGCACACCTCAGGTGGACCTGTTTGCCTCCACGGAGAAGCGAAGCTGAGTCTGTTCCATGCCGCCCCCTCAGCAGGGCTCGCTGCAGGGGATGCCTTCTCGAGGCAATGGACCCGGGCCTCTTTCGCCTTTCCCCATTTCCCTTGATCCACAAGGTGCTTCTCAAGGCGAGGAGGACAAGGCGCAGGTGATTCTGATAGCCCCAGACTGGCCTCGCCAGTTCTGGTACCCAGATCTCCTCAGTCTCAGCTCCAGGACTCATGGCAGCTTCCAGCTCGCCCGGACCTGCTCTCAGTCAATCAGGGAAGGTGTTCCATCCGGACCTTCAATCCCTGCACCTGACGGCCTGGTTCCTGGCTGCTAGAGTTCCAGGCTTTGGGTCTTTCGACGAGGTCCTCAATGTAGTTGGAGCGTCCCGTGAAGTCGACCAGAAAATGCTATGCCTTCAAATGGAAAAGGTTTTCCATTTGGTGTCAGAGCAAGGGCTTGGACCCTTCCTCCTGTTCCTTGGCAAGCATCTTGGACTATTATGGTCCCTTTCTAGTCAAGGGCTTAGGTCGAGACCCTAAGGGTGCACCTGGCAGCCATCTCTGCTTACGGCCGGGCAGGAAGCAGCCGGTGGTGCAGGAGAAGGTGGTCTGGCGCTTTTTCAAAGGCCTTGATCAGCATTTCCTCCAGTGCGGGAACCCCACCTCCGTGGGATCTACTGCTGGTACTGGCAAGCTCATGGGCAAGCCATTGAACCTATGCACAGGTGTGCTCTCTCTCACCTGTCGTGGAAGACCGCCTTCTTGGTGGCTATCACGTCAGCCAGAAGGATGGGAGAGCTCCAGGCGCTCCATCGAGTCTCCTTACCTGGTCTTCCACAGGGACAAAGTTGTCCTGCCCCACCCAAATTCCTTCCCAAGGTGGTGTCGGAGTTTCACCTTAACCAGGTGTTGACTCTGGCCGTGTTCCCACCTCACCCACACCTCGAGGTCGAATATAGGCTCCATACCTGATCCTAGAAGGGCTTGCTATTATAAGGAGCGACGGCTGAAATCGGGAGAGGTTCGCCAGCTGTTTGTCACCCACGCTGAAGCCGCATCCTGGCAGACCTGCAGCCAGCGGGCGATAAACAGGTGGGTAACCTCCTGCATAGATCTCTGCTATAAGTTAGCGGGCATGGAGCCTCCCAGAGGATAAGAGCTCATTCTACCCGCCATACTGCTGCAGAGGTGGCTGCTTCAGGGGCGTCCCTATCCAGGAAATCTGCAGGGCTGCTACCTGGAAGTCAGCAAACACCTTCATTACCACTACCACATCGACCTTGAGTCACCTTGGGATGCTGGTTTGAGACCTCGGTTCTCCAGTCTCTCTTTCCCAAGCAGTATATGGGGTGTCGTCTTTCCTCCCTCCTCCCGGAGAACTGCTAGGAGTCTGCCAATGAGTGTGGATGAACAACATATCCATGTCCCTAGAAATACAGGTTACTCACCTGTAACAGAGTTCTAGGAATGGTATATGTTGTTCATCCTACATTCCCACCAACCTCCCGGCTTGGCCTTTAACCTAAACTTCCAGCGGGCCAGATCTGGCGTCATGGGCGGAGCCGAGCTGCTATACCACCGGTGGGTGGGAGGAGCAAGCTTGAAGACCTTCCGCAAGATTTAAAGCGCAAGGATACTGCCAATGAGTGTGGATGAACAACATATACCATTCCTAGAACTCCTGTTACAGGTGAGTAACCTGTATTTTAGAGTGGTATATGTTGTTCATCCACACAGACCCACCCGACCTCCCCGGCTGTGGACGCACAACACCTGGCTTCCAGTGGGCTAAGATCTGGCATCATGGGGTGGAGCTGAGGTATATACCACCCAGGTGGGTGGGAGGAGCCAGCTTGAAGACTTCCTGTGATCCTTAAAGGGGAAAGGGACATGTCAAAGAGTGCGGATGAACAACATATACCATTCCTAGAACTACTGTTACAGGTGAGTAACCTGTTCTTCTTAATCATATGTAAATGTTATATGAATAAAGCCAGTTTTCCCATTAATTCGTTAATCAGGGAATCTGGCCCAGTGCCGCAGAGCTAAATGTCATAAGCAGTTGAAAATGCCAGTCACTTGAATTTTAGACAAAAATTGCTATGATAGTTAAGAGTCTGTTGAAATCTGTCAACCACCCTGTGGAAACCGTACTCACAGGTCGTATGTTTCAGTATTTCAGTCATGCCAGCTCACTCTGT